>ML685786.1:17565286-17601886 GCA_007922175.1 Pelusios castaneus
CCTGCTCCCATCCCCCCTTCGTTGTGGTAAAGAACCGCTACGCAGCACTACAGACGGGAGATGAGGTGGAAGACGAGAAGCCATGCACCCACGAGGTTGGGAGGATCACAACCATCACACCCAGGAGGAACCATCAGGCTGTGGTGGTTGGGGACCCTCTTCTGAAGGGGACGGAGGCACCCATCTGTCGCCCAGACAAGGCCTCTCATGAGGTATGCTGCCTGCCAGGGGCCCGTATCTGAGACGTTACGGAGGGATTGTTGAGAATCATCCGCCCCTCTGACTACTACGCCATGCTACTCATCCATGTGGGAACCAATGATACTGCGAGAGGTGACCCTCTGCAGATCAAAGGGGACTACAGGGCTCTGGGAGCACGGTTGAAGGAGTTCGGTGCACAGGTGGTGTTCTCCTCGATCCTTCCGGTCAAGGGTAGGGGCCCGAGCAGGGACAGATGCATCCTGGAGGTGAATGTCTGGCTGCGGAGATGGTGTTACCAGGAGGGCTTTGGCTTCCTCGACCATGGGGTGCTGTTTCAGGAAGAAGGACTGCTAGGCAGAGATGGACTCCACCTATCCAGGAAGGGGAAGAGCGCATTTGGAAGCAGACTGGCTAACCTAGTGAGGAGGGCTTTAAACTAGGTTTGAAGGGGGAAGGTGACCAAAGCCCACAGGTAAATGAAACTGAGGGAGACCTGGGGGAAGGGATGGAACTTGGGGGGTGCTGGGGCTGTAACAGCAGGAATAAAAGAGAGGGTAGTTGGAACTGGGGGGGGGAGAAATCAAATAATTGTTTTTTATTTCCTAATGAAGTCATAATACCTCAGGCGAGTGGGGAAGGAGGACACCAGGAGAAATTACAAGGAGAAAGATGCAACAGGAGGGAAAATTGACAGGGCAAAGTAGGGCAATGGGCCCAGTATCTTAGGTACCTGCACACAAATGGGAGGAGCCTGGGAAACAAGCAGGAAGAATTGGTAGTACTGGCACAGACAAGGAACTATGATATAATTGGAATAACAGAAACATGGTGGGATAACTTGCATGACTGGAGCACTGCCATGGACGGATATAAATTGTTCAGGAAGGACAGGCAAGGAAGAAGGGGGGGAGGAGTAGCGCTATATGTAAAAGAGCTGTATGACTGCTTGGAGCTCCACTATGAAAGTGGAAACAAGATGGTTGAAAGTCTGTGGGTTAAGTTTAAGGGAGAATGCAACAAGGGGGATGTTGTGGTGGGTGTCTGCTACAGACCGCCAGACCAGAAAGAGGAGGTGGATTAGGCATTCTATGGACAACTAACAGAAGTTTCCAGATCGTCGCAGGCCCTGGTTCTTATGGGGGACTTAAATTATCCTGACATCTGCTGGGAAGATAATCCAGCAGTGCACAGGCAATCCAGGAAGTTTTTGGAGAATATTGAGGACAACTTCCTAGTACAAATGCTGGAAGAACCAACTATGGGCCTTGCACCTCTAGACCTATTGCTCACAAACAGAGAAGAATTGATCGGGGAAGTAGAAGTAAATGACAACCTGGGCAGCAGCGACCATGAGATGGTAGAGTTCAGGATCCTGATCAATGGAAGGAAGGAAAGAAGCAGAACACACACCCTGGACTTCAGAAAAGCAGATTTTGGCTCCCTTAGGGAGCTGATGGGCAGGATCCCTTGGGAGGCTGATCTGAAGGGGAAAGATGTCCAAGACAGCTGGCTGTATTTTAAAGAAACCCTGTTAAAGGCACAGGAAGATAACATTCCGATGTGCAGAAAGAACAGCAAATGTGGACGGCAACCAGTGTGGCTTAGCAGGGAACTCTGCGGGGAGCTGAAACATAAAAGGGAAGCTTACAAGAAGTGGAAGCTTGAACAGATGACAAGGGAGGCATATAAAGATATTGCTCGGGACTGCAGGGATCAAATCAGAAAGGCCAAAGGACAATTGGAGTTGCAGCTAGCAAGAGATGTGAAGGATAACAGAAAGGGGTTCTATAAGTATATCAGCAACAAGAAAAGGATCAGGGGTGGTGTAGGTCCCTTACTGAATGGGGCAGGCATCCTCGTGGTGGATGATGCGGAAAAGGCTGAAGTACTCAATCCTTTTTTTACTTCAGTCTTCACAGGGCGAGCCAGCTCCCAGGCTACTACACAGGGTAACACGGAATGGAGAGAAGAGCAGCCCTCAGTGATGGAAAGTCAGGTTAGGGAACACTTAAAGAAATTGGATGTGCACAAGTCCATGGGGCCGGATGAACTGCATCCGAGGGTGCTGAGGGAGTTGGGGAAAGTGATTTCAGAGCCGCTGGCCATTATCTTTGAGAACTCGTGGCAAACGGGGGAGGTCCCGGAGGATTGGAAAAAGGCAAATATATTACCTATCTTTAAGAAAGGAAAAAGGAGGATCCGGGGAACGACAGACCGGTCAGCCTCACCTCAATCCCTGGGAAAATCATGGAGCAGGTCCTCAAAGAATCCATCCTGAAACACTTGGAGGAAAATAGAGTGATCAGGAATAGTCAACATGGATTCACCAAGGGCAAATTGTGCCTGACCAGCCTGATTTCCTTCTATGATGAAATGACTGGATTTGTGGATGCGGGAAGAGCTGTTGATGTGGTGTACCTTGACTTTAGCAAGGCTTTTGATACGGTTTCCCACAGCATTCTCGTCGGCAAGTTAAGGAAGTATGGGTTGGACGGGTGGACCATAAGGTGGATCGAAAACTGGCTAGATCAACGGGCTCAGCAGGTAGGAATCAATGGCTCGATGTCTGGTTGGAAACCGGTAACAAGTGGTGTGCCCCAGGGGTCAGTCCTGGGGCCGGTTCTATTCAACATCTTCATTAATGATCTTGATGATGGAATAGACTGCGTGCTTAGTAAGTTCGCGGATGACACCAAGTTGCGGGGATTGGTAGATACTCTGGAGGGCAGGGACAGGATCCAGGGAGACTTGGATAAATTGGAACACTGGGCCGAAAGAAACCTCATGAGGTTCAACAAAGACAAGTGCAAAGTCCTGCACTTAGGATGAAAAAATCCCATGCACTGCTACAGGCTGGGGCCCGATTGGCTAAGTAGCAGCACTGTAGAAAAGGACCTGGGGGTTATGGTGGATGGGAAGATGAATATGAGCCAACAGTGTGCCCTTGTTGCGAAAAAGGCCAATGGCATATTAGGCTGCATCAGTAGGAGTATTGCCAGCAGATCGAGGGATGTGATAATTCCCCTCTATTCGACACTGGTCAGGCCGCATCTGGAATACTGTGTCCAGTTCTGGGCTCCCCACTACAGAAAGGATGTGGACAAATTAGAAAGAGTCCAGCAGAGGGCAACAAAAATGATTAGGGGGCTGGGGAACATGACTTATGAGGAGATACTGAAGGAACTAGGCTTATTTAGTCTACAGAAGAGAAGACTGAGGGGAGATTTGATAGCAACCTTCAACTACTTGAAGGGGTGCTCCAAAGAAGAGGGAGGTAGGCTGTTCTCAACGGTAACAGAGGACAGAACAAGGAGCAATGGTTTCAAATTACAGCTGGGGAGGTCAAGGTTGGATATTAGGAAAAACTTTCTTGCTAGGAGGGTGGTGAAGCATTGGAATGGGCTACCTAGGGAGGTGGTAGAATCTCCATCTTTGGAGATTTTTAAGGCCCGGTTAGACTAAAACCCTGGCTGGGGTGATTTAGTGGGAGTGGTCCTGCTTTTTAGCAGGGGGTTGGACTAGATGACCTCGTGAGGTCCCTTCCAAGCCTATTATTCTATGATTCTAAGTTACTACCAGTCACTCTATTACATGCAAAGTGTTAAAGTTGAGGACTGTAGTAAGGGTGAAGTATATCCCAATACCAGAATTTTCTGGTCTACCTCAGTTAAAATCTACTTTTATAGCACATTATTTTCTTTTAATTTGTGAAAGCCTTATTTGAACAAATTGTGAAAGAACAGTGTCGAATCCCCAAAATGATGAACCATTTATTCTTCAAATGAAAAAAGGTTATTTTTATGTAAAATTAACTAGATTTTTTGTTCAACATTTAGTTTAAACACTTTCAATATGTTTAATACATGCTAAATATTAAAATACAATGAATTTTTTGTTTAATAGAGTGAACGTCTGTTGAAACTGTTACACTATGTAGGTTAATCTTGCAAAGAAAGCGAAAACACCATACCCGCAGCACAAACAAACAAAAAAATGCCACAACTGTCTATGGTATTAATCTCTTTCTTTCCGGAAGAATCAACTGATCCCACTCCAAAAAAAGAAAATTGACAAAAAGGCATGATGTCTGCCATATAAAAAGGAAATTAAGATGACCTAATCCTAAATGCAGGTCTACATACACGTTATTCAGTAAGCTCACTGATTACAGTCAGAAAGTTGCATGAGTGTAAACTGCTGAATTAATACAACAAATTCAATGCTTCACTCATGCAAGATTCTCAATGGCATAGCATGGCTTGTCAGGAGTGGAGTATAGATCACAAGCACATTCACTGAAGTTTATCTTATTCTTTATTCTTTTTCTAACTTATCTAGACCATTGTTGATGTTCCCTGGGGGTGTCAAGTACAGCTCAACTCCACATTTAGCAAATAATATACAAGAAAGTAAATTATACTAATGAATTATGCTCAGATGCCTAAAAAAAGAAAATGTGCATTGCTCTAGTTCAAATTCTCTACACATACAGTTTTTTCAGTCTGTAATTAAGGATGGCAGTCCAAGTTATTTATTGTTACTAAATGCATTCATCTTTACTTTTTAAAAAGAGTGGACTGAAATTTAATAATCGTAGTGGTGCATGGTGTGAGCTGAGAGACTTATTTTTTCTTTATTATGAATGATTTATGAGACTCTTCTTATGAGAAGAAAAAACAACTGCAACTGAGGATGAGGGTGAATTATAGCACAGTTTGACCACATAATATCTTAAGTATCTGTAAAAATATAAATGACAGGTTTAAGTTTCTGATAGAAAGACAGTCAGGGTAAAATAATCTACATAGAGATAGACAGATCAAAAGGAAATAAATAAGCACTACTCTAAATCTCAGCCTAGATCAAACCAAAGCCAAACGTGTTCACACCTTTAAATTAGTCTTCGCTCTTGCAGCAGTCCTCTATTTTGTCGTTAGAAACCATCTACCCACATGCAGATTCCTGATCAGGATTTATAATAATCCCCAAACAATCCTAGATTTTACACTGGACCCTGATCATGCTGCTGGGGCAGGACTTCAGCAATGGGAGAACGTGGGTGTGTGAAGTTTGTTCCTGGGCCCACATACATATAAATAAATGGTGGGGAGAGAAGCACAAAAATCTATAATGGTGAAAGTCACAGACAAGTGCACTACAGCATACCCTCAAGACACCACTGAGAAGGAAATTCCTGTGGAGCTGTGATGTGGTCAGTTAGCATCATGTAAAAGGTAAACATTACGAAGCAGCAGCCAAGGTAAGAGGAATACCTACTATGGCCTGCAAATGATAGAAAATAAAACACTTTATTATCAGGGAGCCAAACTGACAGAAAACTTTCAAACAGCCAGAGCTAGTCACACACCCTGATTTGGTATGCAGCACGGGAGGAGGAGTATGGCTGTGCCTGGCAGACATCACCAGAATAAGGGATAGGTCCAGTGAGTTAAGAGTGAGGGTTATTACCTCTTTTTTCTAGCATCTATTGATACAACTTTGTGTTGCTTGCTGACACACCAGAAAAGAAGTAACTTGTGATTTTCTTAGCCTTAGTATTTCCATGCTTTTGTGTGGGAGAGCACATATCACGAATGCCTGCCAGCCATTTTTACCCATCGCATCTTCAACCTAAACTTACAGAACACATTTTTCTAACCAGTGCATGATGGTCAGAGATGCTCTGCGCTGCTGGATATGTAATGGATGGCACATGTATTCAGGGGATGACACCACATAGGGATTGCCTTCTCAAGCAGGCTTTTTATATCTTTGTTTTGTTGTAATTTTGTTCTTTCCTGCTAGCTATATGCTGTGTAAAGGAGGGCACACTTTATGGATCTTTGCCTCTGGTGTTTCCTTAAAGAGGGATTTTTAATTGCTGAACAACTCGAAGAATCCAGGTAGATGAAGGGAGGTCATGTTAGTGACATTATTGTTCAGTGACTTGGAAAAGGCAGCAGAGGGAGTTTGATCATCCTTAAAATGTATTCATGCTGTCTTTATTCTACTCCATTATGTGTTCTTTAGATTAGCTTGCTCTAAGGAAAAGGAAGGGGCTTCTGGAGAGAATTAAAATTATGACAAGCATGTGCTAGAACACCATGCAAAAGAGCTACTGCAATGTATGTGAAGCCTGCAAGTCAAGAGCACAGATTGTGTTTTGAATAATGCATTTTGTATAGAAAGGACTTTGAATAACCCAGTAGAAAGAAATAGTGTGTATATGACAATTGAAAGGAATTTTGTGAATTAAGGATGATATACCACAAACTGACATGCATTATTTACTACTGAGATCCAACACTGTTAGTATTCATGGGACTATACATTTGAAGAGAGAGGGAAGATGATTATTTTATTGGGGAAGACAAAATGTAATTTCCTTTGGGTACAGAAGTTGGTCAGCCCTAGGAATCAAACTTCTGAGAAAAAAATTATAGTCAGTGGGGAGAAATTTAGATAAACATTTTCAAACCAGGGAGACTAAAGTTATGTCCCTAAATCATATTTAATTAACTGAGTATAAGTGGCCCAATTTTCAGAATTGTTGAGCACTCCACAAATCTCACTGAAAACAAATGGGAACTGCACCTTTGAAAACTGGACCACTTGTATTTAGGGTGCATAAAAAGACCCATCTTAACTAGAAAAGAGACTTCAATAGCTGGATATTGAGTAAGGCTGGGTCTAAACTACAACGCTAAGTCGGCGGGAGATACATAATCTGTGTTCTACAGAATACATATTTCCCATTGACTTAGTTAATTCTACTTACTGCGGCATCTCACTTGGCTCCATTGACTTACAGTGCTCTTTGGTTGACGCAGACTTATTCCACTTGAGGGGGTGGAATAATTACATCGACTTGAGAGTGCTTCTAGGATTGACTGAGCGGGTCTAGACTACTCACTCAATCGATGCTGCTGCGTCGATCCCTCAGGATCGACGCAGTTTTTTACTGTAAACTAGGCTTAGCTTCAACAGTTCAATCATATACCTGCTGACGTGTGGTGATAATTTGGAAAAACACCATTTCCTTCCTTCATACAACATAAACCTCTTTTGTGACTATAAGGTTGTGATGTGGAGGTTAAAGACATTTCAGGAAAATCACTTTTATTGCTAATTCTCTCCCAAGCACGTAAACAGACAAGGTTTCAGATTGATTTACAAAGTTAAGTGAAAGCCAAAATGCACGTCTTCCCAGTTTCTTCCAACAGACTAGCTGAAATACAAGTGGGAACAAGACAAGACAAAAACACTTAATATTTAAAAGAGAGCCAGTGGATGGCCTGAGGCAATGCACAAAGGCCTTCAGGGTGGGTAGACAATACTGGTCCTTCTGAAAGAAGCTCAGCAGAGCAAATTGGTCTATTCTGAGAGATGAATGAATAGTCATTGCACAAATATTGCAGATGGAAATGTTATCAGGAATACACGAGGGATGCCTGAGGGTCTCAGTAATAAGAAGTTAAGGACAGAGAGGCATATGTTTGGAGGAGTGTGGTGTGCCAGAGTGCTGTGTTGATTTCAGAAAATATAAATTTGCACAAATCATGCTGACCACTTATTTTTACAAGATGTCAGGCAGTGGCAGGGTGTCTCACTAAGGCAATTTCTACTGGAAGGAAAAGAGAACCTGAGAATGGAAAACTATCTTCAAGTTCTCTGAAATGGCTGCTGTAGAATTATTCTTGATTCACAGTTATAATTCATCGGAGTTTAACTAACTGGAAAAAACAGACCCACGTCCAATCATCTCAATGTTAGGGCAATTCTGTGGGAATGTAGTGCTGGGTGTAGTGACTTACATACCAGCATCTTCTTCCTGTGGGTGGCATAAAAGCATGGCTGGGGGGAAAGAAGTAAGTGATATTACCTCATCTCTAATATACTGGGACCAACATGGCTACAACAACACTGCAAACAACTTGTACTACGGAAGCTTTTCATAACCCCAGAGAAGTCAACCAGTGTATATTTAACCCTTGAAATGCTTTGTGCATTTCTTTATGCATTTTTCTCTGTAGGAAGGCAGATGCGGTTAGCTACTGCTAGCTACTGTGGTTAGCTAGTACAGGAGATACTAAAGGTCATAAGAAGGCAGTTGGAAGGGGTTACAATGCCTATGCATAAAGAAGCTTGCTATAGAAGCAGACAGGGTAAAAGTGAGCTCTCAATCCTGTGTACTGCCAGATGCTTACCTGTTTAAGATTAATAAAACACTCTGGCTATGTCTACATTTAACTGAAGTTAGTTCAAATTAGTTAATTCAAACTAACTAATTCGAACTAATATTAGTTAATTCGATTAACTTAATTCGAACTAGTATGGCCCGACTAGAATGCTAGTTCGAACTAAGCAAGTGCCATGCATGGCACTTGCTTAGTTCAAATTAGTCAATTGCATTAAGATCAATGTGCCGGTTAGTTCGAACTAAACGCTTAGTTTGAACTAACATGTCCACATTGGGTAAATTTGAACTAACTATTTCGAATTAACCATTAGTTCGAAAAGTATAATTGAATTTATTAGTTTGAATTAAGGAAGCCCTTAATTCGAACTAATGAAAGCCCAGTGTGGCCAAGGCTTAAGTTAGTTCGAATTAAGCTTCCTTAAATGGCATGTTGCTTGCAAAGGACAGAAGTGATTCAAGATAAGAATACCATTGAAAACCACAGAAGATCAGGGCTGGAAGGGACCTCAGGAGGTAACTGAGCCTTAATAACCTCTAAAGATGGAGATTCCACGGCTCCCTAGGTAACCCATTCCAGTCCTTCACTCTATTCACACTGGTGAGACCACATCTGAAGTATAGTGTCCAGTTTTAAACTCCCCACCAATAGAAAGAATGTGGACACATTGGAGAGAGTCCAGTGGAGAACAACAAAAATGATTAGGGGATTCTGACACATGATTTATAAGGAGAGGCTGAGGAACTGGGCTTATTTACTCAGCAGAAGAAAAGAGTGAGGGTGGATTTGATAGGAGCCTTCAACAACCTAATGGGGGGTTCTAAAGAGAATGGAGCTCAGTGGTGGCAGATGACAGAAGAAGGAGCAATGGTCTCAAATTCCAATGGAGGATGGGTGGATCTCACACTACCGCATCTAAATACTTTTTCACTAGGAGGATCATGATTGTCTACCAGCATGCTTACAGTCATGGTAATGTACATGGTTTAAAGCAGGTGTGTCAAATATGCGATTCACAGCCCAGATGCAGCCCGTGAACCTTCTCCATCTGGCCCGTGACTGCACTCCGCAAGACCACACTCTCTCTCTGAGAGAGGGGGCGGGGTATCACGGAGCACAGTCTCACATACACATCACTCCGCAACGCTGCAACAGTGCCCTAGTATTTCGATTTATGTCATGTACAGTCCAACTGAAGTAAATTTAAGTCAAATCTGGCCCTCCATAGCCAATGAGTTTGACACCCCTGGTTTAAGGCAAGATTGTGAAAAACAATGTATGAAAGTACAGTTTATTTTTACAGTAACTCTCTATGGCTTTGGTAGCTGGTGAATATGATTATTTTGACTTGGGAAGTTCTTCCTCCTAGCCTAGCTTCTCCTTCTTTGTGATCCAAGCAATGAAATTATATGTCTGTGCCATTTTGGTCTGCTGTCAAGAAAGAATTATGTCATCACAACTTCAACATTCTAACTTCACTATCAAATGAAGTAGAAAAGGGCTCTTAAGGACTACACACCTTTTAAAACAAAACTCAATTTGATGATGAAGAAGAGTGGAGATGATATATAGAAGAATGTATTAATTATTATTATTATTATTATTATGCATATGCATTATGGTAATGCCTAGATTATCATGGACCAAGGCCTCATTATGTTAGATAAAGCCCAGGAGAGCTTACAACCTAAGTACAAGACAAAACACAAGATGGAAGCAGCAAAGGGATGGGGAGCACAGGTAACAATGAAACAAAACCAACAATGAAAAGCAGAAGTCAGAGCACACCCGCTGTCTGACTACTTATATAAGTTTTATTTTTGTAGACAACATTGTGAGGCAATTTTTAAGGAGTAATTTGAGGGAGGACAATGAGGTGGCTTTGTGGATATTTGTGGGGAACTCCTCCCATGCATGAGGGGTGACATGAGAGAAAGCATGCAACTACTTGTTTAAAAATGTAAAATATGGGTGATGAAGCAGGCATCATTTGCCGAGTAGAAGTGTGTTGTGGCGTCTTGGTAGCAAATGAGAAATGATAGGGAGATCAGGGATGGGACATGGAGGGTCTAAAGCAAAGATGAGTGTTTGATATGGAGGCGAGTGAGTCAGTGGAGGATGCAAAAAGAGTTGAAGCCAGGCACTAGGAAAATGATTCTGAAGCAGCATTTTGAATGGATATAAGTAGAGCAAGATTTCATTTGTCAAGGCTGGGGAGGTAGAGGTTGCAAGTGATCGAGATGTGAGATGACAAATACCTGTACGAGAGATTTAGCTGTGTGGAAGGAGAGAAAAGGCCAAGTTTTAGAGATGTTATACAGAGACTGACAGCAAGATTTAGACGCAACTTTGATATGATAATCTAGAGAAAGGGCTGAGTCAAAGATAATTCCTATTTTACGGGACTGAGTTACAGGGAGGATGGTGATGTTGTCCTCAATGACTGAGACAGAACTGGGAAGAGTTTGGAAGGAAAAACTTCTTTTGTTGAACATAAGCTGATGGTGAGATATCCGCATTTAGATGTCAGAAAGGGAGCTCAGGTGTGGAGAGCTAAGCATATACAGGATAATTAGATGAATGCTGTAGTGCAATATTTTAAAGTTCCTCATGTCAGCAAATCCCCAAATCAGAACCAAACAACAACTAAAAAATATCATAAATTGGATATGGAAGGAGGTGTTGTAACAGTTTGCCCTACAAATTTCCCTGAATTGTGACCGCAAGTGTTAAAAATATGTAGAAGTTCATAATATGTTACAATAAATTATAACAAATGTTAATGGTAAAAAGTATGAAGGGCTCAGAATAACCAAATTAGTCAAACAAAAAAGGAGATGTTGATATAATTCAAGGACTGTGTTGAAATAATACTTGTTAAAAACAGGAGATGTGCAGCTGGAAGTTAATAAGCGAAAATTCATATGACAGGTATTAGGCCTAATTGGTGGACCAAATAAGAGGATTGGCTGTTCTACCCCATCACTCTCTCTTTGGGTCCTTAAATGAAAGATTTTGTGATAAAGGAACAAATGAAAGACAAACATACAGAGAAAACAGAAGCTAATAGAGTGAGCTTCACCATCAGGGCTGCAATCCCCACTATTTTTTAGGAATCCAGGGCTTCCTCATCCTCACAGGTGTCCTGACCAGAACGAGTCAGAGAGAAAGGATCCCAGACAAATCACCAGCCTTTCCAATTCCGGCTGAATCTCAAATATCCTCTGGAATGACACATCATCGTTTTTAGATCATTCTAAGAGACTGTCAGACATAGGGTTTTTTCCTTCTAAGTTGATGTTTTTACAACAATAGCAGCAATGATATATCCAGATCATCTCAACTAATTTCTTCTCATTCCCTCAAAAGGGCAGTTATTAGCAACTTTGATTGCATCTAAGAGACTGTCAGACAAGGGGTCTTTTCCTTCTAAAATTCTCTCCAGATAAAAGGAAATGGAACAAAAGACTCATTAAAATGAAAACCTTTACAATTCACATGTTTTAACTGCTTTTCCTTCTTTTCTGTATCTTTAGTAAAAGGTTAAAAGGATTTTAAATGTATGTTTGGCGTGGTGCAAAGCAAGCTGAAGTCTCTGCTTTTCAAGCTCCAGACCTTGTTTTACACCGTTTAATGTTGGGCTGTGATGTACCTTTAGCACATTTATTTAACCAAAATCAATACAGCAGAGGGCAATAATGACCCCCAGGGATCAGTTAATGCTCCAGCACAGAAATGGGAGCAGTGACTCAATTAAAATAGGAACTGATCTGAACCTTTGGCCAAAATACAAAGCGAACTGCTCTGAGGTTTAAAATACTCATTCAACTTTTTTTTTCTATGCAATGCTTTCCAAGTTTCTGATTATGGCTAGGACTGGGAATGGAAGTGCTGAAACAGAACAAAAAAGCCTATTCTTCTGGCATTTGCAGCCCAGACAGGAGCAGGAAGTACTCGAAAGCTCACACAAAAAAACAAAACGCCAAGACATTTCCAAGCCAATTTTGTGGACACAAAGTTACTGATGGTTCAAATAAGTATATATTTGAACCAAACCTTTGAAGGTTCAGCAGTCAGTATTCAGAAGCCAAACAAAGGTAAAGGTTATGTATTATAAATGGTCATAAAATAAGTTACTGGAGACCCATGTCATCAAAGGGAAATCTTCATCCAAAAGCAGAACTCAGTTCTTACTTGTTAAAAATGAAAAGAAAGAAATCATTAAAGCATTAATCCATTACATTATAGAACTACACATGCTTGGTAGACCAATTATCTATCACACAGATCTTTATCATGGTCCATACACAATAATTTAGCCTGATAAAGATTAGAAGTTAATTAAAGAAGATAATAGAAGTAATATGGGTTGTACCAGACAGCTTTTCATGTTTCAGGTTTGTATTGAATAATACATATTTAATTTTGGATGACATATTGGTATGCATACTTATTATAGAAAGTACTCTAATAGCCAAGAGTACTCTGATAGTTGAGTTTTGGATAGTAATTCGGTTATGTGTGATGTTTAAGAGTTACAAGACTAGATCCTTCAGCCTCTTTTTGTCAGGTCCCCTATAATAAGGCTATACCTTGTTATTTTATTACTTTTTTAAAAGAAGTCCCCTGGTGCCCTGGCACATCCACTTTCCAATTCGGACTGAAACTCCTGTAGCTGAAACTTGAAAATAGTTTTACAGAATCTAATATGGGGAAGTTAAAAATGTCTTGTGTGGTGACTGACTGACTGGCTGCCTAAAGAGCAGCCATTTTCTGTGAGCATCTACTCCACAAAATTGGAATTTTTGTGGCAAGATTAGGGACCTTTTGCTTATCCCCATTTTTGTTGTTACTGTTGCAAATTTTCATTTCCTTTCACTGATATATTGACTACATTCTAAATAATTCTCTTATGTCCTTTTCTATTGCTTGGTTTGTATAGTACGTTATAAGGAAAGTTTAATCCTATTACTTACTATTAAAGACAGAAGGAGAGTTTTGACTTCAATAAATACAGTATCAGTATATTATTTCTGGTCACCCCATGTATATATTTGCATACAGTCACTAATAGTTTAAACCATATTGCATTACCCTGCACAGAACAAAGATAAAAATCCTTGAGATCTCTCTCTTTTCTTAAACTTTCAAACAGCCTAGATCTATTTTCTGACTTTCTAGACTTGCTGAATCTTTGGAATGCATGACTCATACTTAGTATTATTGTATTGCATTATGTCAGATATGAGAAAAGAAAAACAACACAATTTATCCTAAACAAAGGTTTAAAAATTTATCATACATGTGACAGGGTGCTAGGCAAAGCAAAGCTGAGCCAGCTTTCTGTCACATGAGCCCGAATTAAGAAGGGGAATTGAAGAAGGCTGAGTAAGCCTGTTGTTAGCGGGCCAATAGGAAGCAACTGCCAGCCTTGATAGCCATAGGCTACAAGAGGCTCGCAGGAAGGAAATACAGGGGGGAAGCCGTAGAGTGAGGGGGAGAAAGCCACAAAGTGAGGGGGAGGCCAAGCACCTCTCAGTTTGTGGCTGAGATTGTGATGCCCCTGAGGCTGTTAAGCTGAACTGTCTGTAAATAGATGGTGGCGGGCAAGCAAATCTTACTGGTGGGAGCATGCAGACAAGGTTTCTGACTGATTTGTCTTTGACCTGAGCAATAGCAGGGCCCTGCATGAACCTGCTACAATACACAAACAATGATTATGCATTTTCAGTAATACTGTTGTATAGTAAAAACTTTGATAAAATGCTTTTTACTGATGATGATAAAAAAAAGTTTACACTCTAATTCAAACTGTGGTAGTAGAGTTGACCTGCCATTCATCTTTCCAGTGTGCAAGACCTGAAAACTTGAGATCTCCTCTACTCAACATTAAGATTCCATAGCATTTTTTGTGAAAATAAGATTCTGACCTGTCATTGGCCAAAATTCTTCCCCCTTACATGCTGCCAGGTAAGGTGAATATTGCCTTCCATCCTAGTCACAGACAAAAGGATTTCTCCACAAATCCCCACAATTAGTCTGTAATCTTTTGGGATAAAAAAAAAGTACTATCCTTCAAGTTCACCTTTAAAACCTTGCCATTTGGTTTAGATATGCAACAGAAAACTAATGTACTCCCAACAGTGAGTATAGCACAGTTTAGATAATCTTATTATACCTGGTGTTGGTAGCAGCTGCCAGTTACAAGTAACTAACCCTTTTCCTAAGATCCTGTTTTCAATTGCTAATTTTTCTGCTAAATATTAAACTATTTAGGCTGAAATTTTCCATTAGATATAAATTTTGGCAAAAACCATGCATCCATTTCTGAGAATGAGGTTAGGGGAAAAATACATTGGTTTGTACACGTTAAAGAATTCATACAACTGTCTCATTGAAGCTCTGAAGCTTCCATACTTTGGACTAAGGATTTTATTTTGACTTGGACATTGCCCTACTGTCAGATGTGCTTTTTGCCATCCCCATGAAAATCCACACAAATCTGGTGAAGTTATAAGACCCTCTGAAAATCTCAGTTTACACATGCTCAGTAGAGGTTTGCTAAGACGTTAGCAATATTATTTTCTGAAGATTCTGTCTGCACCGAGCATGCTGTATCTCCACACAGTACTCTATGCCCACAGAACTACCCTCCAAGTAACTGAGCCTGGCTAGGTCTCAGTAGCATTCTTCTTGCAATTGTTCCTCCTTGCCCAAGGAGAGTGCCGTGGTGCCAGGAATACTGTCTCTCCTGTGCTCTTAAGTTAATGATTCCCCTTGCTGGTACCCAGACAGCATGGAGAATGAGGAGGCAGTCTGACTTGCTTGGATGCAGAGATCTGAAAAGAGAGGAGGAGGGCAGGGCATGCTGGGATGGACAGATGGAGGCTGGAGGGAGGGAGTGTAACTCAAGTAGAACTGGAAGGACAGGAACAGAAAGGTGCAGGCTGCGGGAGAAAGGGCAGACTGATCGGTAACAAGCACAGCAGACTCCCCTCCAGAACCTGGAATGGAACTCAAGGTTCTTGAGTTCAAAAATTTCTCTGTTATCAACAAGTAGATATGAAACCCATTGGCAAAATGTGTCTTTCATTCCACTGTATAAGATAACAACTACTACTGCTAATGGTTTCTCTGTTAATTTAAGTGGTACAAGTCTGTAATGTGAATCTAAATGTTCCACCCCCGCTGATGACCCATAGGTGAATCAATAGGATTCACATGATAGAATTTATGTTTTTTCAGTTTGCTTTTTTAAAAACATAGAAAGTGATAGTGTAAAAAACCTTCTTCATTAAAAGAACAATAAGGTTGAAAAGCCAAGCACTCAGACATTAGGCATGCCAGAATCAAGACTTCCTGTGTAACCTTAATTTGGGCCACTTGTGTCTGTGCATGATGATAGTCTTTAATTTCATGATCACATAATATTTTTTTCCTAAAGACCTGTGGTCTTACTCAGTGCCCAGGATGGGCAGTGGTCAGGATATGAATCAGGTATGTTGGAAAGGAGGCTGCTGTCTGTAAGACCTTGTCACATTTGATTCAGAAGCTGAAAGGTGTGTAGTGAATGAGACAGGAGACTATAGGAGGAAAAAGGATGGTCTCATGGCTATGTCACCCTGGATTCTATCCCTGCTTCCATCACAGAGTTCATATGTGATATAGAATTTGTATGTGGTGCCTTACATCAGTTTTTTTGCAGGGAGCCATTGTGTGTTCTTCATTTTCTCAATGCCCATCTTGAGATACCTGAGGCCTGATGGGTAAACATATCAAGTTCTCACTCATATCTATACCTGGATTCAGTGTGATCTGTGCTTATACATATATAGCTATAGAAAAACTACTCAGAAAAATCAAGCTCTAGGTACCACAACTTGAAATTGGATTCTCAAATTGGATACCCAAAATTAGCACATACTTGAAAATTCTGGCCTTAATCTGCCAAGGGGATAATAATACCATTTTCATCTCACAAGGGTGTTGTAGAGATAAATACATTAATATTTGTGAACCAGTCAGATCCTTTGGTGATGTACAAAAATCCATGAGGAAATTAAGACTATTTAGTTCAGGGTTCCAATCATATGCAGAAAGAGAGACATGGGGTTTCACATTGAATAATAAAGATAAAAATAAATATTTGATAGTTATCCATTTGGTAAGCACCATTCCTTCTGCGCATTAAATAAGGCAAGGGTTTTATGAAAAACTGTATCCTAATGCATATGTACAAGAGAACAGAATTAACACTGCCTATTGCAAAGAAAACCTTAGTTCCAGCATTTTCTAACTTTCGAAAGCTTGGTTTTGCAACCTTAGCATTCTTTTAACAACTTTTTGTGCGTTTCTTTGTTTTTTGTCTGTAAGTGTAATCAAGATCTAAAGAACTATGCAGTTTTAAGGATGACCATGATCATTTATGACTTAAAACTAACATATACTGAATTTACAGATCATAGTTAACAGCTCTTTACTGTAGGAAAGTAACAAGTGTGAGAGAAATACAAGCATGAGCAAGCTTCTCTGACTTTGAGTAATAGCACTTTTGACTGCTCAGTTTGTCAACTGTGAGAGAGAGAAACACACACATACTCATAATCTTTAAAAGTGCCACCGGACTCTGTTGTTTTTTTACACCTACAAAGGGATTCTGTATATATTTGAAATTGAGGAAGAAGAAAAATCAAGGGCTGTCTACACTAGGAAAAGTTAGGTCGACTTTGTTAAGTCGACTTAATAAGGTCTACTTTAAGTCGACTTAACAAAGTGGTGTCCATGGACATGGACTAAGTCCACTTTGTTACGTTGACCTAACTGCCCTTAGGTCGACTTAACAAAGTGGACTTAAACGTCCACACTGGGCTTAGGTTGACCTAAAGAAGGGTTAGGTCAACCTAAGGAGGGTTAGGTCGACCTAGCCGGTGGTTCTTAGTAAGTCAACTTAAGATTTCATTAAGACAACTTAAGGAATTTCTTAAATTGACTTAATGAAAGTCTGGTGTAGACGCGGCTTTGTTTAAGTTGACTTAATTTGCCAGTGTAGACATAGCCAAGGAGTCTAGTAGCACTTTTAAAGACTAACAAATTTATTTATTGCATGAGCTTTCATGGAAGATATAGTTAAAAGTTATAGTTAAAAGTAAACCAACACATACTTCTGGGGATAAATTCAAAGTCTAAGCCGAGTCCCCTTATTTCATATTTAGGAAGCTTATATGGAAACAGGTATCTGTGCCCAGCAGTCTGCTTCGCATCTGTGATTTGCATTTGCAGGTGCAACCACAAGGAAAAAGTGGGCATATAAAAGTGAAGGCTGGCTTGATGTCAGTATGTACAGTATTATTATATACATGTGAAAAAGTCTGTAAACTCAGTAGATATGATAAATGTAATTGAATTGTTTGTAGGGGTGTGTGTGTGTGTGTGTGTGTGTGTTATATAAACACACACACACACATCCCAAAAACATATTCATAAACATGTATTTTATGATACTTGACTGTTGGGAACAACATGTCAATAAGTAGAATCTCCTTTCAAGTCACAGTGATCTATTGCATCTCTTGAAAAGATGATGATGAATCATAAGGACATGATTTATATATAAAATATTATGCAAAACCATCTTAATAAATAGGTTAATAAACATGCATGTGAAACATAACAGAACAGCTGAACTTTTTACAAATATTTATGAGAAAAATTATGAAAAGGTTAATACATGAAAAAATGATAAATGAGAATAAGAGACAGGATAAAACAATGAGAAATCCATCTGGGATTTAGACCTGGAAATAGGGAATTATGAGATAAGCAGAAAGTAGATTACCTGAACAGTTAAAAATAAGGTTAAAGACATTTCAAAATGAAAGGGCTGCAAACCAAATTCTACAAGATTTTTCAATACTGAGCAGAAATAATGGCATGAACACTGACAAGGCCCTAGCGGACATTTTCCCAAGTTTTTCTCTGTGGTTTAGGAAAGCTCTTTGAAGAGTGGAATTGGCTATCAAACAGTTACAATTCAGTAGTGTCTTGTCAGTTGTTGTGTAGTGTATTTTACAAAGTAACCCATCAAAATTAATCAAATGGTGGAGTGTGAGACCAACTAGCACAAACTAAGAAAGAATAATTGGCATGGACATATGAAAGAAAGATAATTCTACAAGTTGCTTTATTTTCTGAAGATAAAAATATTATAATTAAAAGGGAATGAAGAGACTGTCACAGATTTAGTTTTTTTCAGAAACCATTTGAGGTACCAACATGCTGCATTGCAGATTAGTTGTACTCTTACAGTGCAATGTGTAAAGGTTATTTCTTTTTCATAGAAATTGTATACTTAATTCTTCTCTTGACACACAAGAAATTTATCTCATTATCTACTTGGGTCTGGAGCATAGTAGGAAGAGAGACAACAGTATTCTCCCTGCTTAAAGATTGGCTGCATAGCTATGTCTACACTTGTAATTTTAAGTCGACTTTAACTGAGTTGACGTAACTAAGTCGACTTAAAGTAACTTAGTTAAGTCGACAGTGTGTCTACACTTAAAATTAAAGTCGACTTAAAGGGGAACTTAGAAAGTCGACCTAGAGCGTCCACACTGGACACCTAGGTTGACTTTTAGGGGCTTAGGGGGACCTAGGGGAGGTCCATGGTGGCAGGGGGCACCCCTTGCCCAATGCCAGGGGGCTCAGCCTTTGCCCCATTGTACCTAGGTAGAATGGGGCAAAGGGGGACAGGGACCTTGGCAAAGCATAGGGGCAGGGTGGGCAGGGCTCTGCCCTGCCCTGTGGGGGGGCATGCCAGGTTCCCCCTGTGTCCCCCCCCCATCAGGGAGGGCATTGGTGTAGCCCTGGGGTAGCCCTAAGTCGACTTAGGGCTACCCCACGTCTACACTGGCTTAAGTCGACTCTAGGGAGTTGACTTAAGCCTTAGGTCTAATAGGAGGGTGGTGTTATAAAGTCGACTTAATTTTAATTAAGTCGACTTTATTTTCCTTCATTCGACTTAAGCAACTTAAGGAAACTGTAGTGTAGACGCAGGATAAATTAAGTCGACTTAAGCAAGCTTAAGTCGACTTAATTTACCAGTGTAGACGCAGCCCATGTGTTGAACATTCCTTAGATGAAATCATGTTTTTCTAATAAAGAAAAAGCTTAGCAATACTAATATCACCACAAGAAATCTGTTTTCTGTCATTAGCTGTAGACTAACTCCAGAAGCACTAGCCCAGCTTTTCATAATTAATCCTTATGGGACCTACATATTGTAGGTATCTGCATGGCAGCACTCCAGCTTGATAGGAACAGCTTGGTAAAGATGGAGACTTACATGTTACAACCAGTAGTTTCCATGGTTAGCACTGTCAACATGCAGATAAAGATAACTGCAGATAAAGATGACTAATTTTGTCTAAATTAGGTTGGACCATCAGACTCGGTGTGGCCCCCAGGGTCATCCCAGAGTAAATATTAGGTTTTGATGACTGATTTAACAGAGCTGGAGGAATATGGGAGAAAAAATTCCTTAAGGAACAAAGTCTCTTTCCCTTTCTGATAGTCACAAATCTAAATAACTTACAGCAAGCTCAGTTTATACTATAGGACGCAAATCAATTAAGCATTTAAAAATGATATACTATTACTGGGCTCAAAAACCCTGAAAATTCTAAATATGACAGGCTAATTTATGTCAGACATGAGCATCCATCCCTCAAGCCATGTCCCTGACTTTACTTCCTCTCTTCCTTTTTCAGCCTTTCAGACATTTTATGAAAAAGACAAAACAATTAAATGAATGAATAAATCTAGGCTGCAAATTAGAAGAAGGTTTCTAACCATCAGAGAACTGAGGCTCTGGAGCAGCATCTCAGAAGGAGCAAAGGAGACAAACAACTTAACTAATTTTAATATGGCGCTTGATAAGCTTATGAATTGGGATTGTGTGTTGGGGGTGCCTATTATAGAAGGGTACTGGACATGATCGAAGAGGTTCCTTCTAGTTTTATAGGTCCTATGTTCCTATGAGAATGTATAAGCACTGTTTTGGATCTGAAAACTCATTTCACTGTCATTGTCCCCAGGATATATTTCTTTTCAGTAAGGAAAATGCTATTTTAGTGTTTCAGATATCCCCTCTGCCTTGCCCTACTTCCTTCCTCTCTCTCTACCACATTTTGAAAATAAGAAATACAATAAAGGATTGTTTAGATGCAAACCTCTGATGCAAAGTCTACGTTACTACACAACAAAAAATATATTGGGCTATTATATAAGCACATTTTATCAAAGAATTTTGAAGTGCTTTACAAATATTAATTAAACTTGGTAACACTCAGGTTACTATATAGGTAAATTGTGCCAGAGGGAAGATAAGTGTAGAGCTAATTGGGAAATTTTCCAACACATTTCTCCTCAGAAAATGTCAATTTCTCAAAACAAAAACTGTTTGCAGGAAAGAGTTATATTGAGGAATCTCCTGATTTGATTTAAAATGGTCAAAACATAAAGTTGTTTTTGAGTTAGATGCTATTTTCATTTTGAAATTTTCATTTATTTATAGTAAAAGAAAGTTAAAACAATTCTAAAATGACATCCAGGAAAAATTTTGAAATCTTGAAAATTCTCACAGGATAGAAAAAATAGTTTTCTGTTCAAATCTCATTAAGTAGTCTATGTTCACAATGCAGTCTTGTCACATTGCATTTGTTTTGAATACAGCTTCTTTCTACAGTGTTGGCATTTGGAAAATTCTTATTTCTTTAATGTAACCTCAACAAGCAGGTCTTTCTGTTTTCTACATGCCCACACCAGCTTTGCATCAACTTTTGGGGAGGAGTCTTGCAGTCCATCTGCTTTGATTAGCAGCTCAGGTTATTATTTTGACTCAGTGTCAGATCTGGCTCTCATTCTCTCATGAGGATCTGAAAGTACTTATCTCCAAACAAATATTTTCTGCCAACCCCACTTTTCCTGAATAAAGAGGAGTAGACCTGGCCTGGGATTGAAAATGAAGAAAATAATCACAGAAGATAAAATAAAGCTGACTATAAACATAAGTAGATTAAAACACTGTGAGCAGTGAAATTGATCAAAATTTTTCAACATTTATTGAAAAATGCAGTTTCATGAAAAGATTTCCATTTTTTAATTTTTGAATGAAGAAATATTTCATATTCAAATTGACACTTCTACTTCATTTGGGGTTTTGAACATCCAAATTAAACAAAAATATCACTTCAATATGAAACACACATTTTTGTTTTGAAATTTATCATCAAAAATTGATATTTTCCAGAAAACATTTTGAATGAATTTTCTTCATGTGAATTTTTTTGCAGAAATATAATTGGATTTTTCAACTAGCTAATAAGCATCACCTAGATATGGGCTGGCCTTTGAGGACCAATTGTACATATTAAGGTTGTCTTCTCTCCCTCACTCCAAAAGCATTGCCTCAGCTTCTTCCTTTGTCACAGCCAATGTTTTAGAAAGGTCTCCCTCCACAAGGCTAGACATGTGAACCCTTTACTCATGTTGGTACTTCACTAGAACTCCTTGAATGAGTAACTGCTCACCAGTACAAGTAAGGGGTTCACAATCTGGTTCATAGCTAACATTGCTTTGTGTAACTGAAGATCTTCTACTTACACATCACTAATGGATTTATCAGACAAGGAGTTATATCTTCATTAGCATGTTGTTTATTGTGGATCATCTCATCTGACAGTTCAAAGAGACAACATTTTTCAATTATATTTCTAGGACACAATGTATTTGATCAAATACATTAACCCTTTTCAATTTCCTCCTAATTTGCAAAGATGCATTTCAGTGTTCTCCTATTTCAAACAACCTCTTTAAATTTATGTAAGGAGGTTAGCCTTTTAAGCTGAACACACACATCAAGTGCATATAAGCTAATTAACACCACAGTACCTTTCAAAAGGAATCCATTTCCTCTGTGGCTGAAAGTAGGGTCTTTGAAGGTCTTGTCTATAGTGAAGCTTTTTGACACCTTCATAGCTACACTGATGTAGCTATATCCTTGCAAATCCTTAATGAAGAACGTTGCTCTGTGGTAAAAAGTGCCTTGGATGAGAGTTTGCCACCAAGATAAACTGCACTCATGAAAACAAGTTCCAAAGGGGTAGTTGTGTTAGTCTAGTTAGCAAAACACACAAGGAGTCCTGTGGCACTTTTAAAGACTAACACATTTATATATTTATTTATTTGTCTTTAAAAGTGCCACAGGACTCCTTGTTTGTTTTGCATTCATGAAAGTCATTTTTTATATAGCTGCAGCACATCTTCACTAGGGGTTTGCACTGGTGGACTTACATCACCTATCTATTCCAGTGCAAAAAGCTCGAATATAAAGTCCTAGATTTTTCATCACGCGAAGTGCACTCACTGCAGAAGGAGAGCCTTCTGGTTCTTGTCTGACAGAATTCACAATCAAGGTGAGAAGTTCACTCTGGCTATAGCATAAAGACAAATATCTTGCTATTAGTGTGTCCAATCCACTTCACTTTCCAACAGATAATAACTTAAATAAGGAGAATAATTGAATGTTCAAAAAATGGCCGATGAAGATTCAATTATTAAGAAGATTAATCTATGACATGCATCACTCTCACACAACACTTAATCTACATCAAATCCCCCACATTCAATTAACAGCAAGAATAGTGCCTCAGGTACATTTTCTGCTTTATCACTTCTTTCTGATCATTTGTCATCTTTTTTATGTTTGTGATTCCCAGATCGAATCTGTAAAGACACTTCCATCTCTTATTTCCAATCCCGCTCCAAGACTTTATTCTGTACTCTCCAAGAAATTAGCCAACTAATGAAATGCAGGCTGAGATGCAGCTGGTGAGAGCTGATATCTGTTTAGATTGAACCACACACACAAACTTGTATATTGTTTGGAATTCATTGCCTGTAGCTGAGGGTAATGCTGCTTGGGCACCCCTGCTAATCACACCTGCAGCAGTATGCCAAGAGGAGAGAGGTGATCCTTCACAGAGGCTGGTTTCAGGCTCTTCAGGTGTTCAAAGGTCATAACCAGCACCTTAAACTCCAGATGGAAACTAATGGTGAGCCAGTGCAGCTTCCAGAGCACTGTTTTTATGTGCTTCCAGAAATGTATCTCTCTCAATTAGTGAGCCACTGCATTCTGCAGCAGCTTCTGTCTCTGAATGGCTTTAATAGCCCCAGGCAGAGCACATTGTGATAGCCTAGTTTTAGGTAAAAAATGCATGGCTAACACTGGCAAGGTCTACATCCAGAAGAAAAGGTTGTAGCCTACTAGTCATATGCAAATAGTGAAAAATGTACTGGATTATGGCTGCAGTATGATTGCCAAAGTGCTGCCAGGTAGCTAATACCACTGTTAAGTTGCAAACCCTAATAACTAATGGCAGACCTAGCATTTCAATCAATGGGCCTCCTCTGGTTGCTTCTTCCAGCCTGCCATCATGACCTCAGTCTTGTTGTGATTTAGCCAGCTCATTCTCATCTCTGCCCCAGTCTTAATTAGAGTGCAGAAGAACATAATGAGTGTTGGACAAGACTGACAAATGCAGTTGGGTATCAATTGCATATGGAAAACACCCCCTCCCCACTTCCTTACTAATCCTCCTCATGTCCCCTTATAGACATTGTCCAAGAGGGATGACAGAATGGCACCCTGCAGGACCCCATTCTCGAGAGCTCTTTGTGAAGAAGGGCAATAACCCACAACCGCCTGTTAAGACCTTTGAGAGAGAAATAAATATAATCAGGCTATGTAACTCAATGAACTTACTACCATTGCCTTCTCCTCTCTTCCTTTCTCCACAATTGTTTGTCATACCCATTTATAATATTTGGTCTTAGATTAGATTGTGCTGTAAGTTCTTCAGGGCAGGGACTATGTCTTTCTAGATGGTTGTCCAATACCTAACACCCTGAGCCTGGTTGGGATCTTTTGGTACTTCCTCAGTATGAATAATATATACGAAGAGCGCTCCTGTTCCTGGGTAAGTCTGAGAAACTCAGGAGGGATTGGGGGTGAGGCAAAGGTGGTTTTAAATGCTACCTTTTTATACACACATGCATGCATACACCCTGGTCTGGAACTAGCCGGGGACTGTGCTGATCATGAGACTGAGACGTAACCTCAGTACTGCTCTAATTTATGACCATCTGGTTATGGCACCAACGGGTCAGAGATTCCAAGGCACAGACACATCCTGGCTATTCCCTGTTTCTCCCTGATAAACTCATATATTTGTGTTTCTAAATGGTAGAATGAGGCTAAATTAAGATGCTTAGCACATAGTGAATAATGCAACCAAACACAAAAGAACTTAGGACTCACAAAAAGATAGTCAGTGTGTGCATA
This sequence comes from Pelusios castaneus, assembly GCA_007922175.1. Taxonomy (NCBI): domain Eukaryota; kingdom Metazoa; phylum Chordata; order Testudines; family Pelomedusidae; genus Pelusios; species Pelusios castaneus. The sequence goes on from ML685786.1 coordinate 17,590,085, forward strand.
TGGAATGAATCTTGGAGCAAAGAACTAAAAGAGGGAGTTTCTGCTTAATATAAAAGAGCTGATGTTGACTATTTAGGAGATATGAGATATTTCACAGAAAATCCCTAAAGCCTAAGGTAAAATACTCAGGTACAGATCCAGTAAAGAAGACAAATAGTAGGGTTAGTTGAACAGAAAAAGAATTGTAGTGTAAAGCAACTGATAGCATTATCATTATTAGAAATGGAGCCTGCAGAAAAATAATCTAGTCTAGAAAATTCCTACCAAGCACCAGCTTTACCTAATCAGGTGCATTTGGAACTTAGGAGAAGTCCATGGTTTGGCATCAGATGCAGAAATGCCATCCACAGGGCGATATGTCCTGGAACATCACTATGTCAGCCAATCAAGGTTGGTTAGTGCTTTTATAATCTTCTCTGTTAAACTATTTTGAGGCGGTATGGGTTTTTAGAATAATGAAAAACAAACCAGTATGTCAAGTTCATAGATAACCTGGGTTCCAAACCACCACCATTTCTAGATAAGAAGGATGAATTAGTGGCTAGGGGGCTGATTAAGACTCTGGAGATCTATGTTTGATCCCTGGCTTGGTCACAAACTTCCTGTATAATACACTTCCGGGGAGCAACTCATTTAATCCACTCTAAATCTCAGTACCCCATCAACAAAATGGGGAATAATACTTCCAAACAACACAGGTATGACATACAAGAACCTCGTTTCATAGATTCTCATTGATCTTTTAGCAATCCTGTCTTCGTAAGTATACCCACTTGGCAAAATCCTATGTATTACAGGAGATGGAACTTTTAGCTGCTGGTGTAATGATGTGAGAGCATCCAAGACCTCACTTGCATAGCCATCCAGTCTTTATTAGAGGCACTGCTGACTCAAAGTAAATTGTAACTTGGCTTGGTATTACAATGGAATACCATGTTATAGAAAAGGATTTTTCACAGGGGAAATGGCAATCTATAGCAAGGATTAGATGAAAGACCTATGGCCCACATTCAGACTTGCCTTGATTCCGCCCTGGGCAATTGACACTTTCTGGCCTCAGCTGTACAAGAATAAATGCATGCACGCACACAGACATAAAATGGGGATTTATTTCACACGCGTGGTATATTTGAGCTGTGAGGAAAGAAAGAGAAAATTAAACTTCTCTCCGTTATGATAGGGCTTCCTGGCTCACTAAGCAGTAATTTATTAGAGAACGTTTAAAAAAACAATACTGGTCTCAAGGAACAACTCCATACTTGTAAAAATCTTCAGATTGAAAACACAAAGTGAACGCAGAGGCAAGGACTGACTGCTGCACTCAGAGCACAAAATGGAGAACTTTAGATAAACTTGAGTGTGTTATGCAATTAAGGAAAAGGAACAATAAATTAACAAGTTTGAGAGAGAGAGAGCAGACGTTTTCATGAAGGAATGGATAAAGTGATACTGTTCATGCAGGGGGATGGAAGTGAGGGGAATGAATAAAATGGTATTGATGGACCCAGTGACCTTTGTTGTTCCAATGATTACAGTTATTATGTTCTTAAATTATGCAATTTTCTCACGCCTAGGGCTTGTAATTCTATGACTAGGGCTCTTAATGTTATTCTAAAGTAAATGAGGCCTGCGCTATTTTGAGTTCTATACTATTAAAACAATTAAACAGACCAACCCTCCCCCCCAAAAAAACCTATCCACCATCCATTTTCCTCATGTTAAAATTATAGAATGAAATATAAAATGCCAAACATGAAGACATTTAGGGTTAAAGCTGCTATTTTGTCCTGAAATTCTCCTGGTGTGACTGTGCATTTCAGCAACAGGATATACTTTTTAGTTCATGCATTGTTCTCGGAAGATGTCATGTGCCAACATCAAGTGCTAAAAATCATGAGTCAGAACTGGCTAACAAAATATTGAGTTTTTTTTAAAAAATGAAAGTAGGATTCTTTTTGTTTGTTTTCTGAGCCTTTAGGATAGCACTTGGGTCACAATTTCCAACTTTTCTTCGAAATCACAAGGGATAAAAACATTCTAGTTGTTTTGAAATGAAAGCTGAGAATCTCATGTAATCACATGACATCAAGAACTGCAGCTTTAAAAAAACCACCAAATATAGTGAGACTTTTGTTAAGACCATAAGGATTGGCAACACTGCATATATAGAAGAGTGGTAATGATGGAGTGGTAATATTTACACTTGATCTGCAAAAACAGGAGAAGATACAAATGTTTATACCTACGAGTTAAGGAAAGAGTGTCAGTTCTGTGTACTAAGTGGGATCCTACTGTCTTAAATGCAGTGTTCTTTTTGTATTTGATCAATGGCACTAGGGTACCCAGTGAGATTTTTCATAAGTGCCTAATGGAGTTTGGCACGTAGACACTTTTGAAAATTCCACCAGATTCCTATCTGTATATTTAGGGTATGTCTACACTTGCAACTTAGGTCAACTTAAGGACGCTTAAGTCGACCTACAGAATTCTGCGTCCACACTGGGCTTTCATTAAGTCAACTTAAGTGCTTCCTTAAGTCAACTTAATAACTTCCCCTCTTTAGGTCGACTTAAGAGTTAAGTCGACCTTTTTAAGTCGACATAAAGCCAGTGTGGATGGCTATGTCTAATGTTAAGTCAATTTAAGAAGGTTGACTTTAAGTCGACTTAAGTCGGCTCAAAGTGTAGACACCCTGTTAAGTCAACTTAACAAGGTTGACTTTAAGTCTACCTTGTTAAGTCGACTTAACAGAGTCGAGTTAGCTTAACAAGTGTAGACATACCCTAGGTGCCTAAATAACTCGAAAAGCCTGTCCCTAGGTGTCTATTTACCTTCCCATAGAATGTCACTGTCACCACATAAAAGGTGATTTAACTATGGAAGGACAGATCAGGTCAGATAAAATCAGTATTTCCATGAAAATATGAGCAGAATCTGAACTAAAACTTAGTGGAAAGGCCAAAATACCAGGAGAATAAACTCATGAGAAGGCTGCTGTCAAGAGATCATCAGCCTAGGTTTCTAGACTCAAGGTTTCTTATATGTTGGAAAAGGAGTACTTTTGGTGAGCAGAATGCTGTCCACTGGCCTGCTGAGGAAAAAGGCCAGATCCCCAGATAAAGGCAGGTGGGGAGGGAGGGGAAGAGAAATAATCTGCTCATTCCAGCAGGGGTGGAGGGGAGGAAGGAAGCAGGAGAGAGGCAAAATTGATAGAGTTTGCAGTAAGGAGAGGAAAGGGGGAGGCATCTCCTCTACTCAACAATAATCTTGCTGCCCTCCTGTTCCATGAATAATTATGCATGCAAAAGGGAATGGTATTTTAAATTGGAGTGAACCATTTCAATTTAGTAGCTTTTTAATTGGTTAATGTGTTTGAGCTAGGACACCAGAATTTTAAATGATGTAATATTACATTCAAATACTGATTAAAAATTAATTACTTATTTAAAATTAATTATTAAGGGTCCCTGTTCACCCTAGAATAGTTGCCGTTTCTGTTCTGTTCAGCCAGGGAAGGGAAGTAAATATTGTTTTCCCATTGGCCTTCCTAACTGCAAATGTATTATGAGCTGCCTAACTAAAGACCTGACTTTAATGGGAGCAGGCACAATCCCCAAATGAGCCATTGTCTGAACCAGTTATAAAATCTGGGCTCTGCCGAATCATGTGTAACACACAAACAACTCTCTTTGTCTTTCGTAGACAATGCCTTTCTAATATCATTGCATATTCTTGATACATAAAATGTCATTGAAATCAATGGTGCACTACTGTAGTCACTTCAGTGGGACTAAGTAAAATAATATATAGAGAGAAACCTGTCTAAACTGCTGAAAGAAGATTATCGCATAAAATGCAGCAGCAACTCAATTAGTCTATCAGTCCAGTGTCTTTTTATGCAGTTTTTTATTATAATGGTATACTATTCTCACTCAGTGAATTCCTGGGAATGGCAAAAACCACAGGTTTCTTTTTTCTTTTATATTTGTACATAAAGCTTGAAATCTTTACCAAAATTTACAATTTTGATCCTGACAAATGGTCTTTCTCCATTCCCATCAGCAAATGAAACATGAATACCAAGACAACAGAGTCCTGTGGCACTTTTAAAGACTAACAGATTTATTTATCGCATGAGCTTTCGTGGGAGAAAATCCCACTTCGTCAGACACTTTGAAGATGGGAAACGTACAGAAAGTTTCCCATCTTCAAAGCGTCTGATGAAGTGGGATTTTCTCCCACGAAAGCTCATGCGATAAATAAATCTGCTAGTCTTTAAAAGTGCCAGAGGACTCTGTTGTCTTTCTACAATAGACTAACACGGCTACCCCTTTGGAATATGAATACATAAGACAGTTTGTCTGTGCAAACCAGAAGGACTAGAGAATATATGGTCCTAGGGCTGTTCCTTATTGGCTGTCCCATCCAAGTCCACGAGACTCTGCATGAACATAAGGGGTCCATCCACACATATTCAGTTGAAGAACTGGGGCTACATGTGCAGCTGTGAGTCAGGAGATAGCAATAGGATGTAAGGGAGAGATGATAGGTTTCTCGTATCTCAGTCTAGAATTGTTATCATTTCCAGGCCCTTTATAACCCCTAAAATGGATTTTTTTTTCTGCAGCAGCATGAATAGCACGCTAGCACTCTGGATTCTTATGTATTGTTATGTAAAGTTCCATTGATATCAAACATTTCAGAGATTTCAATAAAACATTGCCCCTAATTACTGACCACTGTGGAAGTAAGTATGCCAAGGTTTATTACACTGGGAGCACAGTCTTACATAGTCATACAGAGCTGGGAATTACATAATAACATCCAGGATATGCTATCATGAAAAACAAAGAGTAAGTATGCACACATCAAGGTTCACAATGAACTTCCAAGGTTTCTACTCTGAGTGTTTTCACATCTGAATGTTTGGATGATTTCTGAACACCCAAGTGATGACTACATCTCCTAATTTAGCTGATTGCAACATGTCATCTAACATTGTAACTGTTTTTAATTTAGAAGGCAGGAAAGGCCTACAACTGAGAATTTTATATTTTAAAATCAAACACTAGCTCAAAAGTGGTTGGACTTTGTTTTGTAAAAGGTAAATAGAAACTCCATCTCTGCTGACAGCAATTTCAATGCAATATGATTTGACCTCCCCCTCCTCTATGTGCGGTTCCCCAGTGTTTTGAATCCTAACACCTATTTTGATTTGCTGTTACAGCCTGACCTGATGCTATGTCATACACTCCCCTGCATTTACTTTCCTACCACTCTGTAACTTTCCTATCTTCAAAGCGTCTGACGAAGTGGGATTTTCTCCCACGAAAGCTCATGCGATAAATAAATATGTTAGTCTTTAAAAGTGCCACAGGACTCTGTTGTCATTAATATCCTTGTAATGCTACAGGAAAAGTCTGCATAGACTAGCATGCTGACTGTCCCTTAAGTAGAGTAGCTCTAGTACTTGACTTTCTAACAGAAAAAGCTTGTAAACTTTACTCCATGGCATTTTCAAACTGACAGCAGTGATGATTTAAAAGAACTGTTACACGTCTTGCAGCAATTTCAAGCAGTGAAGTATTAACTTCAAGAGCTCATTTACCTGAATAAGACTCAACTTTAACTTCTTTTGGCTAAAAAATTAGTTGAGCTTCATCTCTGCTAAGTAAAGATGCAGGTATTCCAAACAGCTCAGTTCCCAGTTAGGCACTTAAATAAAGTGGCCAGATTTGCAGATGTCATTGAGCACAATGAAAACTGCAGGGGGGCTTAACTGCTTTTGAAAATCGCACCAATTTTTTTAGGTGTCTAAACAGAGAGTATTGGCAGCTGAACTCTTTGGAAAATCTGGCCATAGTTATAGGGGAACACACTGGGTGTGTCCATTGCTGTTATGCAAGCACAGCTTATTCTTTTTCTGGGTTTGTTGTAATATTCATGAATATTTATATAGTATCAGTTCTTTGCATGATGCTTTAATAGAGAAAAAAGTAAAAAGACATTGTCCCTGCCCCACAAAACCTTCAACAGACAAAGACAGAAAATAAGGCTAGGAGTAGAACAGGGTTTTTGTTTTGTTTGGTTTTTTTTTAAATGAAACTGAAATTTTTCATAGAAACATATCCGTTTCAATAAAAATTTCATCAAGGTTTCTCATGTCCTGGGTGGCATTTCAGGTGTTGATTGAATAAATAATGGTGAGGTAAAAATTGTCCCTCCCCCTCAAAATAAAGAGAGACAGCAAGAGCACACAAGAACATCCCACCCCAATATAGCCCAATGACAGTGGGTTAGGACACTCAGCTGAGACCCCAATTTAATTCCTGCTTTACCTCAATTAGAATTTCTTAAATATTTATTGGGCCTTTAACTTGGTCCTCCCACATGCCAGGTGAATGAACATCTATTGGCTATTCTGGAGGGAGAAGGCTTCTCTCATATTTTGTTGTTGGTTGGTTTGTGCTGAAGAATTTGAAAAAAAATCAGTTTTGTTCCAACGAGGAACAAAAACCATTATTGAGTGCTCACAATTTCTTTGCAAACAGGAATTCTTGTTTTCCAGCCAGCCCTATCCGGGGTGAAGAAAAGTGGGTAGGGCAAGAAGGAACAAACATTAAAACAGAAGTCATAGTCCTGCTGCTCCTATAAGTGGGAGTAACAAGCACGTCTCCTCCTGTGAAACCTGTTCACATAGTCTAGCTCTCATCAGTCTTTTCAACCAGCTAAGAAATCACCAGAATGTGTAAGCATTTTGACCTATCCTTTAGCTCAGTGGTCAGATCCATGTGCTTCATTATTGCCTACTTTCCATTCAGTTAAGCAAGCTGTTATCCACATAGGAACTTGGGGGAGCTGCTAATTGTAAAACTTCCAGATCGTATGAGACTGAGCTTTACATCAGCCAAAACTCCACTCTAGTGAGCGTGCACACATATGAATAGGAGAAAGGGAGCAGGCTGCCCATTCACAACTAAGGTGCAGATACTGGTTACAGTGGGAATGGTCATTTAGGGTGACCAGATGTACCAATTTTATAGGGACAGTCCCGATATTCAGGGCTTTGTCTTATATAGATGCCTATTACCCCTACTCACTGTCCCGATTTTTCATTCTTGCTACCTAGTCACCCTAGATTAAGGCACTAGTAGTAAACGCTTCAAATACCAATACTTCCAATCATTAGAAGTCACTGACATACATGATTAATTGTTACTAACCATTTACTGTAACAACAATGTACATTTATTACTACCATATTCAATCCATAGGATTTATATGGATTTTAATATTTCATCACTTATAAATAGGCCTGCTCCCAACACTAGTTCTATTTTAAAGTACTGCTCTGTGTTTTGTGAATGTCCAGGTGCTTGCAATTTACATAATTTATCTGTGCTATTGAATTCGCTGAAGAATCACAGGTGAAAACAATAATTGTTCTTTGTTATACACTGAGATAGTAACAACTAGAGCTTTGCAGAAACAGGCTGGGTATTTCTGAATGCAGTTGGCCAACTGACAAGTCATGTATATCCATGGAACTTCCAAACTAGTGTTTGCTACCATCATGAATGATAAGTCCTACCCAAGAGGGGTCTGGAAAGAGATAAGAATGTAGCTGTGCAGTGATGAAGAGCTGAACTGATGGCTTCCCACCCCCTCACTCCTCCATGTACCTCAAGAAGTGGAATTCCAGTGTTTGGCCAGTGCAAGGGCAAATTAGCTAATGGCAAAATATCTCTGAAGAACCACAGCAGATCAGAAATCTCAGTCCCACAAGTTCTTAGCAAGTGAATACATTTTAAAATAAGAAGCCAAATCAGATGATGTCTCAAAACTGTATTTGTCAAAATCTGAATGAATGACAGTACTTAAATACTTAATGATGTAGAAGCAATGAAGTTAATGAAGGATGAAAAAGAATTTTCAGGACATTTTAGCTACCTACAGCCCTTTTCTCTGCAAGAAGAAGAAAAAACATTGCTGGTAACATTACACTCAAATTATAATTGAAGATCTATGAAAAAATATCAAGCTTCTTTTGTATTTTTCAAAATAAGATTTTTTTTTAAATCCTCATTTGTAGAAAAAAGATTTCTTTTATGTTTAGATTCCCTAGATGATACACTGAATCAGGCACACAGGAAGTCACATTATGGAACATTATCTGATACAATACACATGATATGACTAATGTGGCCAACGCATCCCATGAACTGCAATATTGTGACTAATACAGTCAGAATTGTTTTCAGAGTTCTGGGCTAAAATATAACAAAATAGTTTTTAGGAGGCAGAAGTCGTGGGAGTCTGTGTTGGTTGTCTGTAAAAGCAAAACACTAGTAAAAACTATAATCAAAATGTTTCCAATCATTTGAGAACTTTACAATGAGTATTATATAAAAAAGAACATAAAATATTGATACAAAATATAAAAATTACTTGGCATGTGAAGGTCTGAAATGGTTTTACAAAGACAAGCATGATCATCCACAATGAGGATGTAGTAATACAAGCTGTAGTTCAGGAAAGAATTAAATCCCACTGATTTCAAAGCTTTGTATATATTTAAGTGGTGCCCTGACTTGAGATCAGGTGGGGTGAAGTGACATAGCCAAGGGCACACAGTGAGCCAATGACGCTGTATTGTAGAAGAGAAATCCAGAATGACTCCAAAATTCATCCTTATATGTTAATAAAAATTCCAGGTTTCAGTTTCAATGAACGTTATTGATAAAAGTAGTGTAAAATAAACGTTACCAATAAAAGTAGTGATACACGTTTAAATATCTCTTCCGCTGCACTTAAAAATGTGGTTTTCATACTACCTGCCAACTTCACACCATTCCTCATCAACTGTATCTAGGACGGAAGGGGGGAGCAGCACAGGGCTAATAGCATTGTTACAGGCCCCAATTCAGCAACCACTTAAGCATGTGCTTAAGTCCATTGAAGTCAAAAGGGCTTAAGTATATGCCTAAGTGCTTTGCAGAATAGGGACGGACTGCCAAAGTGGGGTCACAGGCCAGGAGCAGCGTGAGGTGACGGGAAGAATGTTTTCCTTTATGGCATCCAGTTAGGAAACTGAAAACTAATTACCACTTCATGAAATAATTATTAGTCTCTAGGGTACATCTACACTAGTAAATTAAGTTGACTTCAGCATGCTTAAGTTGACTTAATTTACTCTGCGTCCACACTGGCATTTCCTTAAGTCGACTTAAGCTGCTGCTTAAGTCGACTTAAGGAAATTCAAAGTCGACTTTATAAAACCTCCTATAAAGTCGATTTTGAAGCTTAAGTCAACTTTTTAAGTCGACTTAAGCTGTGTGGACACCCTAAGTCGATTTAGTCGACTTAGGGCATGGGGGAAGGAAGCTTCCTTCTCACCAGGACCGCTCACCAGGACCTGAGAGGTCCCGGCAAGAAGGAAGCCCAGCGCTTCCTTCTCCCCGGACTGCACTCCAGCTGCTGAGCAGCCGACAGCTGGAGCGCGGGGCTTCCTTCTCCCCAGACCGCACTCTATCTGAGAAGTCTCGAGCAGAAGGGAGCCGAGTGGTGCGGGGCAGAAGGGAGCTCCACGCTTGTCCACCAATTGTAAAATCCTTAATATTTCATTACTGATTCATACAGAAAATTGCGTATAAGCAATATGTACTTCATGTTACTAATGGCCCTCTGGGTTATATTACATCAGCTTTACCATACCAGCACACACATCAGTTACACTTATCTCCAAAGTGGGCTCTAACAAAGCATTCTTATTTGAATAACAGTGTGACAATTTTGTGGTGTTAAAGGCTTAGTGCTCCTGCAGCTGTCTGGCTAGCTAAGATAGAATCCTAAGAAGAGGCAGGTTGGAGTATATGGAAAAAGGAATATTACAAACATTAACTTACTTGGATAGAGCGCTCAGTGCTATTCAAATGAGATTATATTGTGCATCGTATTGGGTCTAAATTCAGCAAAGAATTTAGGCCTTGTCTACAGCTAAAAATTAGATAACCTAGCTTCCTTGCTTAGGGCTGTGAAAAACATTGCAGTCTGTACAATGTAGTTAGGTCGATCTAGCCTTCCCTGGAGATATTGTTAGTTTGATGGAAGAATTCTTCTGTAAACCTAGCTACCATCTTTCAGAGAGGTGGATTAACTAAATCAAGGGGGGGAAAAATCTTTCATTGATTCAGGAAGCATACCACGACTGCAGCTGTGTAGTTGTGCTGCTGCAATTACTTGACATAACCTAAGTCATGTGCTTGCACCCCTCCCTATCTAGGACAGCATTTAAGCATGTACTTAAGCCCAGTTGAAGCCAAATGCTTAAGTGGTGTCTTAAACAGATGCTTTCTGGAAGCAGGGCTTTGGTCTATGACAGGACAAGTTTGTAAAACTTCAGGGCACACCATAAGTTCCATTTTTATCTGTGGGCTGCAGGGAGTAGGGACAAATATCAATCAATCAATCAATCACCGCCATTTACAGTCCTTTTAGAGAAAAGCCTAACAGTTTTCCATTTAATCTTTTTGTCTGGCTGCCAGTTTACATAGCTTTCTTAATTGATACCCTGCCCCAAGCCTTCCTTGTTTACTTTTGTAATGTTTTTATACAGTTGTAGTCATCTTTTTTTGCTTCACATATAGTTCAGAGCTGACCAAACTGAGATGTTTTGACTGAACCTCCTGTCTAACAGCAAGGACCCTGTTTTCAGATAATTTTCTCCCTTGAGTTTTCACAAGAAACTCAGACAGCATGACCTTTCTATGTAATTTACACAAAAGCAAACCTCATACACGTGGATTATTGGCACAGACTAACGCACTAAATCCACATGGGTTGTGTAAGAGAGAAAGAGATGACTGGATGACTTTAAATGGGCTCAGAAGAAGGCAAATGAAGTATCAAAGGAAAAATAAAAATAAAACACCAAATCCCAAACTCTGATAACTGCACCACTTCAGTCGTACTGGAGAAAAGTCACAACCAACATTTACCATGGACATCAGATAATCCATTCAAACACTGACCTTTCTAGAATTATGAGAATTATCTTTGGGTAAGGATCAACTGTTCTTGAAAATTTTCTCACAGAGGTTTCCCCATATATATTATCTTGTTTCATTTTTTTCTTTTTAATCACTGTCAGTCCAAGACAAAGTTCTATTATTATCCCAAATGTTAAATGGAAATTCCAGTGACTTTTCTCATTCAATACACTTGAATTTTATTAGAAAACTGCTGGTTTCATTCTGCTGTCTTATATCCATTAAATGCCATTTCAGTTAATGTGATGATGAAATATTATGTAATCTGAAATTATTTTGCAGTATCTACAGAAGGATGATCAGCCAGCTCCTCAGTGCAAAGGATATGATGAATATTGTATGTCAATCTGTTTGTTGATTGTTGGTGTCTTGTTGTTATATGATAATCAGGGGTTAACTCAGGCATAAGATGGTTTGTACATAGGCAAGAAAGTGGGCAAACATTTCTAATAGTCTTTCACTAAAATACTTAAAGGGATAATGGAGGTGTTAATTCTTTAAAGTTTTATCTCCACCAAACCAAGATTAGCTACCTGGCTGGTATCTCCCCGAGGGCATCTGACAAAGTGGGATAACACCCACAAAAGCTCATGTGGTAAATAGATTTGTTAGTCTTTAGAAGTGCCACAGGACTCCTTGTTTGTTTTACTGAAGAAAAAAAAAGTTTGAGGTGGATAAAAGCCTGTGTCCCTGAAGCATAATCAAGAGAGAGAGAGAGAGAGAGAGAGAGAGAGAGAGAGAGAGAGAGAGAGAG
>ML685786.1:17601896-17649705 GCA_007922175.1 Pelusios castaneus
GAGAGAGAGAGAGAGAGAGAGAGAGAGAGAGAGAGAGAGAGAGAGAGGAATTGCTGTGAGCAGGTTGAACCCAAGTTCCCAGAGATTCCTAAATATCAGGTAAAATGGTTATGTGTACAGATAGGTTATGTTAAAATACTTTTTTCTCATTGTGTTTTATTCCGACTGTTTCCATACATATTCTGAAAAGGCTGTGCTGAGTTTCTGCTCTCAGCTCACCGGGGGAAGACGTGCAGGCAGTTGGATCCAGTCAGGACTTCTGAGCAATCCCAGTTGGTAAACAGGATGCTGTAGCCTGGGAACTCAGTCTGAGTGTGGAAGAACTGCTATATCACCCCAGAGAAGTAAACGCCTGAGACCTAAAACCTGAGTGAGGTGCACTCAGGGAGAGCACACTGAAGACGTGAGATGTGCAAGTTAGTTTTGAACTCTTCTGTTGTGAATTAGCATAGCTACAAGGCTATGCAGATTCATGCCAGCTGAGGATCTGGCCTGATATGTACAGCATTCAACAACTGGAGGAGTTGTTCTAGGAGGATGTTTGACTTCTTTGTATTCACATTGCATGAATTTGATGTGGTGTGTGGACATGTTAAGTTAATTCAAAGTGAAGACAGGTGAAGCAAGTTGTCAGCTATATGAATATCATGAAACAAATAAACCTCCCAACTTCTTGGCTACAATAAATATAATAACTTAACAGTTTTGCTTCCTGAGAGAGATGGTGTAGGGGGAATTGTTCTCAGCCCCATTCCAATTGTGAGTTTATTTCATATTACACTGAAATCATTAGCATTTTACTGGAGACTGCAAGTCAGATCTTTGGACAATATAAATCAGTGTAGCTCCATTGTTTCCACTACACTAATTCAGAACACCTGAGAACCTGGTCCATTGTCATTGGCATGAGTACAATCACAATTTACTCCATTGCTCCAGAAAATAATTGTGTTATACTTTATATACTTTTAGTAGAATTAAACCTATCCTACAACTTTAGCCAACTCTTCCCTTTAGAAATAATGACTTGTTGGTAACACAAGCAGATACAAATAATTATTTATGTGCTAGGTCACTTTTTACCACAGCAGCAAAGGAGCATAGGATTATATTGCAAAAACAACGAGAGTCCTGTGGCACACCTTAAAGACTAACAAATTTCTTCAAACATCAGCTTTCATGGGCTGCAACCCACTTCGTCAGATGCCTGAAGTGGAAACTACAGTTATGAGGTATATATACAGATTCAAAGGTGAGAAACATTACAATGGGGAGGGAAACTGCTAACACTGTAATGTTTCTCATCCTTGCATGTGTCTATATACTTCCTAACTAATTTCCATTTCATGCATCTGATGAAGTGGGTTGCAGCCCAAGAAAGCATATGCCCGAAGAAATTTGTTAGTCTTTAAGGTGCCACAGGACTTTTGTTGTTTTTGCTATATACAGAATAACGAGGTCACCTCCTAGGATTATATTCTGTCTTTTTTGTGTCATGTCCCTGCAAGGCTTCACAGTAGTATAACTCAGAGTAGAGGTGAGGCAATTTCTGACAAGTAATTTGAACTGTTCATACCCTTAGATCTTTTGCATAAGACCACCTACATTTTAACCGTTTCCCTTCGTTTATTACTCCACAATGTACATCAGCTAATAAGCATCTTAAAAGCACTGCACATACTACTCATCCCAACACACCTACTGGGGCAGATATTTTGGGTGAAATAATGACAAAATTCCTATTAACATCAGTGAAGTCAGGATTCAACTCTAAGACTATGTCTACACTTGTAAAGTTAAATCGACTCTGTTAAGTTGACTTAAAGTCGACCTTGTTAAGTCGACTTAACAGAGAGGCTACACTTTAAGTCGACCTTGTTAAGTCGACTTAACAGTAGACATAGCCGTCCACATTGGCTTTAAGTTGACTTAAGAAGTCGACTTACAGCTTAAGTCGACTTTCAGAGGTGGTGTTATTAAGTCGACTTAAGGATGCGCTTAAGTCAACTTCATAAAAACCCAGTGTGGACGCGGCTTTGTGTAGGTCGACTTAAGCGTCCTTAAGTCGACCTAAGCTAAGCTGCCAGTGTAGACGCAACCTAAATGATTTACTTAAATTGGTGAGTAACAGAGATAGAACTACAACTTAGGGGTTCAACTCCCATTCCTGTACTCTAACTACTAGAGATAAGACTTTCCTGTACTTCAGATATTCTTCTTATAAAAAATAGCAGACACGTAACAATGTTTTGAGACTTTCTGGATTACTTTGGATCAGAAACTGTACATGTCACTAGACACAGCAACTTGACAATCTACTTTCCTGGCACGGATATGGAAGCAGGAAAATGATTCCTTCTCTTTTTGCCAAAGAAAATGCAAATGATTCATTGGCAGAAGGAGAATCAATAGATTTCTTCACTCAGTGCAATTTGCTGTCAAGTTAATTATTATTTACGCTATGCTCAATTTTAGAGCCACCGCTGTAAGTTTTTAAAATACTGTTATCTCTCTGACATAATTATGATTCTAAGGCTTCACAGTCCTGAATAAAACCCCCAAACTTTAAAAAACCCTGCAAACAATATACTCTCCTGAGCAACGCAAAATAGCTGAACAGGTAGATAGTCGATTACCCAAGAATGAAACAATAACAAGCATAGAAGTAATATGGAACATGACACTGAGAAAATTGGCCCTGTACTGTAGATGAGTGGAAATCATATTAAGTGCATTTTCAGAATTGTGTGCATAAAATTTTCATGAACAAATCCAAAATAAGGTGCTTACATTTATTTTAGGTTTTTTCAGTCTCTTTTGTACAATTCCTAAACTGAAGTTCAGTTTTACATGAAAAATAAGTGATGACTTTGAATTTCATTTTCAGTTGGCTTGAAAAAAGATTTTAGCTCAAGAGAAGACATTTGCTGAATATAATTTAGAGGAGTTAAAAACTACTAGAACCTTTGATTGCTAGAAGCTGGGAATGGAAGATAGAGGATGGATCACTTGATAAATTGCCCTGTTCTGTTCATTCCCTCTGAAGCATCTGGTGCTGGCTGTTGTCAGTAGACAGGATATCCTGGGTTAAATGGACCATTGGTCTGACCCAGCATGGCTATACTTAAGTTCTTATTATATTAGTTGCTGAACACAGCAAAATGAAGATAGTAAATGTATACTTCTAAACCACAACTTTCTACTGTTAGCAGCACAGCATTTAATGAATATCATGAAACTATTGTACATCATCCTCTCTGGAAAGAAGATTATTTTAAAGGTGTTTAAAACTGGAAGGTAATAATTATAGGAATGTGATCAAATTTTATGCTCATTTCATATAGTGCTGCAAGAATTGCCATGGCAGCTGTCTATTACACGTTGATGTCTCCATCAGGAATGGATTAATTAATAAAGTGTAAATTCAGAGTAAGGTTAAAACCCTTTCCAAATGCAAGTGGAAGTTCATTTCAAAACATTTCTGTGCCTTGCTCCCTTGCTCTCTCTGTCAGTTTCACATTCTGACTTAGCATATTTTTAAATAAGGACCCACCTTTGATTCTGTTAAAAAAAACATAAATTGGGAGTGAGGACAGTCATGAGGGGCCCTCATTTCACTTGAAAAGTTACTGGCTTTATTAAAAACTCATCCATGTGAGGAGTCGTCTCTCTGAGGTTTCCGATAATTACTGAACTCCATTATATAAAAGATTACAAACTGCTTAGGAAGAGGTTTTTAAACCTTCATTATTCTCTTGTTCCCAGCCTTGGCATAGTGCAGAAGTGTTAAGGGGCTGGCAGTACATTAAGGGAATAGTTGAAATCCCAGACTGTGGGTAGGTCAATGTATAAAATTCTTCTTACTTTTTTTGTTCTCCATATTTTGTAACACACTGAAACAAATTAAAAAGCCAGCAGTTTGGGGTGTTGCATGTAATATTAATCTTTAATTAAATTCATCGTAATAAATGAATGGTGCTGCTATCTGGCATGCATGAGAATGGAAAGGACAGAAAACTCAATCCAGGGGCAAGAACCCTCAGCTACCACAGAGCTCAAGGGGATTCACCTGCCTGTGCTGTCTCTCTGCCCTGCACTGCCTGCTTCTGTAGCAAATACGATGCTTGCAGAGCTCTGGATAGCACAGACAGAACACAATCACTCAAGAGAGGAGAAGGGGCCAAACAATTGCACCAGCTTCTCCCCACCCTCAGTGGAGATCTAGTACCAGCACTAAATTCAATGAGCCCTTACAGACTGTGCTTCCTCCTTGTACTGGCAGTGCATTGGCCTTTTCTCTATCCTCCTCTTGGCCTCACTTTCCCCGTTCAGAGCCAGCTACCGTATGGTCCTGGTGTTCTGAATGCAAGGGTTAAACACGATTAGTCCCCAAGCTATACTCTCCAGAGCATGTGGGGAAGAGTGCCAGACAATCCAAATCTTTCTGATCAACTTTGCCAATCTGTATTACATAGGAGACCAACAGCCGAACTAGGAATAGGACACGAATTTCAGCCTCCCAGTCCTGTGTATTATTCCAGAAGTCAACGCCTTCCTCTCCTCCTTTCATATACCACAGAGGGCCAAACCCAGGTGTAACTCCACTGACACTAAGTGAGTTATATCAGGGGATAAATTTGGCCCATACAGTATAAACAGAGACAGCTCTCTTATACACTCCCCATCCTGTTGGCAGAGGAATGGTTTTCTCTGGACCAGCATTTAACATGTTCCTTGTGCTTGTGGGCACAATAAAGCTACAATTTTCCTCATGGAGGTTTGCCAGTAACTGTAGCAGAATGTCCAGCTGTATCACTGTGTTCAGTGAGCTCGAATCCATCCTCCCCTTGCTTTGTTACAGAGGCTCTGAATCTTGCTGTGGGTAGTCTGACGAAAATACATTTTGTGGGACTTGACTGGTAGGAAGCTAGTCAAGCATATAATGATGCTCAGAGTATGTGGTCACTGTCACAGCAGTTGTGCTACAGGAAATACAAGGCTATTTGCGCCAGGGGAAGTGAAACAAATAGGTTGCTTGAAGCAGTGCATGAAAAAACAAAGTGTAAGAAACGTGGCTGACACTAGAGGATAATTTAATCACTACATGGAGGATAATTTATGCACTAAATCCCAACTATAGGATATGAGATGTACACCCTGATGGTTAAAATTAGTCCCTTTTTAGCCATTCAGAAAATCTTTGGTTTAATCTTTTTAACAAATATTGAATCCTCATTGTTCTTCCAGACCCATCATTACCTTTTCCCCACTTTTGTAGCCCTCACCAATATTCAGTCACCAGCTGGACATCTACCCTCCCTAATATTCCAATGGCCTGTCCTCCCTAATTGATCTCTTCACTGCTTTTTTGATAGTAGCTGACCTGCTCTGATGCTGTCCCCCATGCCCTTTCTGATGCCCTCTTGACCTTCATGAACATTTCCAATGCTCCTGCAGTCATTTTTGTCAATATGAAATTTTCCTCTAGCTCTTAACAATGAACCCAACTTTTGTGACCCTTCTTCAATGACTGTCCAGTTCTCCTGGACCTTCTCTGATGCTTCCTGGCACCTAGGCAGCCTTTTCTAACATTACAGAGACGAATCAGTACAGAGAAGGATACTACTACACCCAGGCATGCTACGTGTTTTTGGTCTGGTACTTTGCTAATTATATACTTGTATTTTACTCTTTTCTACAGAATCCATCATTGTAATGTTTCAGCATTGCACAGTTAAATAACATCTACATACTGACCTTGGCTTCCTGTAGTTTTTCGTTCTTCTATCAATCTATCTCAGTGTTTTGAACTGGCACCCGTCACCATAGTAACTGCATGTTGTCTCCTCTCCCTAGTTATCGTGAACTTTGTTCGGGGTATTGTATAATTCCTATTATGTTGGGAAAGTTTTATCAACAGGGAAGGTCTTTCAGTGTGCTTTAAAGGTGAACCAACTCTGGAAGCTCATTCTGTAGTTAAACCCCATCTCCAGATCTCATGCATGTCTCTGAATTTTGTCAACTACATTGCCCCACAGGAGCTCTGCTGTATTGGCAAGGTCATGCATCGAGATAGGGTTGCTGATTTAGGTAGGTCCTGAGCTGCAGATGGCTTTGAAAATCAAGGCCTTGAACTAGCAAAGGAAACAGACTGGGAGCCATGGAGGGATCAGAGCACAGGTGGTATGATCACGGTAACCCATCTCATTGAACACCTTCAACACCAACTAGAGTGCAAGTTGCAGTAATCTAGTCAGAAGGTCTTGAATATATGCAATAGTGGTCAAATCCTCTTCTGGGAGGAAGTGGAAGTTTCCTAGCAAGAAACTTTCCTAATGAAGGTAGAAAGTGACATCATTCAACACTGATTTTAGCTGATTGTCTGGCCCTCCTGATGGTTGGCTGGACATCAACAATTAACACCATCTGGGTGAACATGAGGCAGCAGTTTTGCTAGTTCTTTGTAGCATTTCTCTTTCTGAACAGCATTTCCATCCCAGATGCTCTTAATGCAGGAGCTGATCTCTTTGAAGACTTTGTGAAATTTTTGTGATGGCATAAATTGCCTCTGGGGAAAATGTGAAATATTCCTGAGCATCACTGGCATGTTGCTGGCAGCAGAGGTCCTCTCTAATATCCATGTAATGTCCTGTTGATAGGGAATAGGATAGATTTCTGTAGGACTTTGCAGAAAAGGGCTTTTTGGGAAGAGGAACCGATGCCCCATACTGTTCTATGGGTTTTATTTAGAGAGAATAATTTGAACCATTGTAGTGCTGCATCATCTACTTCAGTTATCTCAAGCAAGCAGGTCTGCTCCTCCTTACTGCAGCTCCTATATTAAAAAAATATAGAGGGGCTGAATAGAATGCACTGATATATGGACTCTGTCCATTGCTATGAGGAGATCATCTTCTAGTTCCAGAAGGGCTGTCTCCATGCTATAGCTTCAGTTTAGTGACATACTTCTCCACATGGTTAACTTTAAGAACACAAATTGTCACATTGACTTCAAGTACCTTGAGGAATGAGAAGAGTCTCCAGCTTTGTAGCCCTTTCTGGGGTATAGTACTTATTCAGCATGACCTGTAGTTGCACAATAGGACTGTACTCAAAGGAGTAAGAGTTGCATAATCAGGCCCCCTGTAAGTAAAGCACTTAGCATACATGGTAAGGCAGTCACATACTTATTCACCATGCTCCATTCCTGCAGGTTGCCAGGTGCTGTACAAGTTCTGTGTTACTGTTCATACTTTGCATCTTAAAGCAGCAGACAATCTGAAGCATATTAATAAAACTGTTTGAGGTGGCTCTAAAAATGCTCATCAAATTAATGTAAGTGATTCAATATCTAATATGAGAAATGCAAGCCAGGCTTATTTTTTGAATCTCAGGAGGTAAAATGTCTAAGTTGACAGCGTTTTGGGGAAGGGGGAAATGTGAGGCAGAGAACGCTCTAAGAATGGAGGGGAGGACTGCATACAGACCCCCTGGCATGGAGGTGAGAGGGAAGAAAGACTAAGGTACCCTGGTATGGGAGGAGGGAAGAATGGAGAGCACACAGAACCCCTGATGTTGAGGGAAGACTGGGGGGGAAAGGCATGCAACCATAGGATCCCTGCCATAAAGGAGGAAGTTGGGAGGACACAGAAAGTCTGCCACAGAGCAGAAGTGAGGAGTGGGGAGGATGGGAACAGAAGAGGGAATGAGAGCTGTTGCCATAGGGAGAGACTGGGGAGAGTCATAGGGAGTTCCTGAAATAGAGGTGCATGGGAAGGTGAGACAGGGAGCTCATGGGGTGGAACAGAGGAATGCAAAGAGCTCTTTTGTGTATAAGAAATAAAGCATACAGAAGATAAAAAGTGAGCAACTATCTAGTGAAAACACACTCCACAAGGTACATGAAGGCGGAGAATCAGGTCTGTGCTGTAATCTAATTATCATAAATTTGATATAGAAGTTACTGAAAGGCAATAAATATAGAACCCCTATAGGGTTACTTTTACAGTCACCTTTCCAACTGTAACTCATTTGTAGAATATTTTCAATCTATCTACTCATCTGGTGGGGAACTTAGAACAACAGATTCACTATCTAGTGGGGCTAGAAAGGGGCTTATAATTGGTATTTAGATTAGTGCCACAGCTGAATAATTCTTTTAATGTTTAAGGTAATTACATACGTAATTATTGCTCAGTTTTAATGCTACTTTCTTTTGTACATGTTCATGTGTTCACATGTACTTAAATCTTATATAAAGTCTTATTACATACATATTACATCTTATATAAAGTGAACCATAGCGTCAGCAGCAGCAACACTACTGGGAAAATCTGGGTCTCTCCTCTGTGGACATAAAGGGCTCTCTTGCAGTGGAATCAGGGTAAAGAGGCATGGGGCATGATCTGAGGGGCTGTGCACCATCTTGCAACAGCAAATGTAGCTCTGGAGAAGATCCATGAGCATTGTTACACATGGATGATTTGAGGTCTGGAAGAGGGACTAGCCTAGAGAGAATCAAGCTAAAGAATCTGCTATAAAGTTTCTCAATTCCTTCATCTTTATGTATGTGGGGATAGTGACTGGATCACCTCTCCCAGGAGGCTGGAGTGGAAGCAAAGAGCAGCTCCACTTTTTCTGTATTCCTCCCTTCTTTTTGCCCTTATAGTTCCCTAGCATCAGCCAAGTTACTGGGGCTATGTATCTCTTGTGAATTAATTTGTTTTCAATGAGACCAATAAATTTCCAATAGTGAAATGAAGATGCTCAGTCATTTTGCACATAACAGAGGGAATCACAGCCCAAGGCAAAGCTGCACAGTCCAAAGCAAAAATAAAATTAGAGTTGGTTTATTGTTCTAACACAGAGGCTCCCAAACTTTTTGGCATCACGCTTCCTTTCTGATTTTTGAGAAACCCTCATGCCTTCCCCCCGTCTCCCTTACTATCATCAAACTTCCTTTTAAAAAAAATTCAATTCATAATTGTACAATTATGTACCACAGATAGGTTTTCTTGATGCAAAAAATTTAAAAATAATGTAATTTGAAATAAGAAATAACAGCTAGGAGTTCAAATCGCCTTTTGTGGTATAAAATATGAAAATTAAAAGTAGTGTATGCTGATAAAACAATTTTTCACTATGAAAATTTCACAGCCTTGCATCCCCCTTGGATTTCTTCACATCCCCCAGTTTGGGAACCACTGTTCTAAAGAGAAAAAAAGGCATTGGCGTAGATAGAAGTATCCTTCTCATTTAGTGTCATGATTCCAATGCACTTACTGACCATCCAGTTTAGAAAGCCTCTTCATTATTGCCATAATGCCTTTTTACCTATACTCATGTTCACCATCACATGATGAATCCTAGCTGCATGAAAAACAGGGAAATATAAATATCTATTCCATGCAATTTAACAGCCTCCTTATTTGCCTGCCTAATGGAATGGGCTGATTCTTCCTTTGTTAGTGATGAAGATCATGAAAAGTAAATTACTCTGGACTGTTCAGCAGCAGTAATTTTGGCACTTTATGTTAGACCCAGTGAGGTAATGGTGGGTATTAATGAGTCCCTTTGAGATTAGAAAAAATATTATGCAGCAGAGTTCCTTGAATTATGATTTTCTCATTTACCCAGACATTTGTCACACTTTAACGTAGCCATGGGGGGCACTTGTTGAATTTAAGTGCAGGCCCATAAACAGCTGGG
Source organism: Pelusios castaneus (assembly GCA_007922175.1). Classification (NCBI taxonomy): domain Eukaryota; kingdom Metazoa; phylum Chordata; order Testudines; family Pelomedusidae; genus Pelusios; species Pelusios castaneus. Next base: position 17,611,605 of record ML685786.1, read on the forward strand.
AAAGCATTCTGTTCCTTGATAGTACCAGTGTGACTTTCTCTAAAACAATGTGATGCAGCAAGTAGAGAACAAAATTATAATCACTCAAGGCCAATTTCAGTATTTCTTGAACTATGCAAAAAACCCCCAAGCAAACAAAAAACCCTAAAAAACAAAAAACAGCCTGTTAGCTTCCAAACCCTCCAGAAACAATCGAAACTCAAGTAGTGGTGAATCAAGGCTTAACGGGATTTCTAGAGAGAGATCTATGAACCAAGGAGGGTGAGTAAAATTAGATATTAGTCACAATCATACAAGGACAAACAGGGTTCACTGGGTTCAGGCTTTGTTTTCCTGTTATCTTAGTCATCAGACCACGATTTCCATTGTGAGAGAAACAATAGCTGGATCCCTTTGAAAGGTAAAAAATTAAATCTGGAAAGGAATGAAAATTTTATTTTGAGGCAAAATGGAAAGAAAGAATACAAAATCAACACAACAAAATAAACATGTGACAGCCAGTAGGCCCAATCCTGCAAACTTGTTGCATACAGACTTCCCTTTGATTTCAATGCAAAGAGCACCTGCAGGATCAAGGCCAGTATCTGCATGTGCTGGAAAATGATAACGTCAATGACAGAAGCAAAAGGTAGAAGGCAAGTCTAGAGTGGATTATTCTGTCCTTATGAAGTTCTTCTGATTTCAGGAATACCATGTTCTGTTTCCCCGAGTTCTAAGGAAGACCTCATTGTCAGCATGTCATCTGTAATCTTATTTTTCTTTTATCTACTGTGCATAGTGATGTCACTCCACTCAGGATTGAGATCCAGTTTCTACTATGAGCTCAGTTTCTTATAGGATTATTTTAACAAACCCATTGTTCACTCCAGGCTAAAAAATGAAGTGGTATCTAGGAATGGTGTTTTAGACACTATGGAGAACAATTTTGCAATATATATTTAATCAACTGTGTTGCAGCCAGACACAGATTGGTAAATATTTAAAAATGTTGCTGCTGGGTCTAACAATGGTCCAAGAGGCAAAATCTGCGTATGGGGGGCCTGATCCGGCCTTAGTTCCCCCATTGGGATCTACCTTCTACTGAGCATGCTCACAGTCACTGAGCAGCTCATTAACATGCGCAGAAGCCAGAGTAGCTAAAAAATCCATTCCCCAGCCATTCCCCAGCAGCCAGCGATTCACAGGGGCTAAATATGGACCAAGGGGCAAAGTGGAGGGGGTAGCCAGGGCATCCCCGATTGGGATCTACATTCTACTGACGATTCTCACACTCAAATACGTATTTGTCCTGTAAATCAGAGTAATTGTTAGGTGGAGATATATTTACTTTGCTTTGCCCACCATAAATTGGGGTGTGTTTATGGCCCAGATTTGCTTTAATCTGACTCTGCAATATAATTAGGTACCCCACCCAACACATGCTGGAGTGGAAAGAAAGTGAAGTCCATCATGCAGCTAAACTCTGAATACTTAGGCTGTGAACATGCATCTAAATTCCAAGTGATTACGCTGGAAGCATTAAAAAGAATGTCCCTTTAGCTTCAATATGATATACAAATATTTGAGTCCTGTATGACTGTTGTACTGTATTGTACTAAATTATACAGTTTTGTATGAACTAAAAAGCACATGATGGGTCAAATTCTGCCCACTGATACTAGTATGCAAATCTCATTGATGGAAATGGGAGTTACAAGAACATGTATTTATAAATGCACTATTATACTCTGAGGGCAGAATTTGGCCCTACATATTTTAGTAAGGTAACAGATAATAAAGGTGGGGAGACAAAGAGATATGAACCTGCAGCCATGCACCAATCAAAATATCTTAAAAACCAACCAGAGGAGAACCAGTAATCTGCAGTAGCTGCTGCAGTGCTGTTAATCTTTTCACACAACTTTTGCTGTTCAGGATAAATAAACAAGTACTTAATGCTAAGAAAGTAACTGTGAAAATAGATCAAGAAATGTGTAACAAGGCAATTATTCCTTTTACATCAGTCAATCCAACTGAGTTATTTATTCATTTAGGATAAATTTTTTCCCTCCAAACCAAAACACATTCAATACCAAATTTCTCCCAATTTATAACAGGTATAACTTGGTCAGGAAGGAGGGACTTGGGGTTAATATAGAGCTGAAGTATTTTCTTTAAAAGGTTCTGTGCAGATAATAAGCTGAACAAACTTTTCTGAATAAGGCTGAAGACTAACAAAAGTATCACGTGCTTTATCGTTTCTGGATTGTAAAAAACATTGGCCACTTTGATGGGATGAATAGATTACATAATGTAAATTTGATAATGGCATAAAGTAAAATCACAATTAGGAATTAATGGAAATTAGTAGAGTTTTTAATTTCAGCACAGGACTAGATCCTGGATTTAACTGTTCACCAGAAAACTTTATCTTCAGTGGGGAATCAAGACTAACTTCTAAAATATTTGCCAATCTTTTCTGGATTATGCAAATAAACATGGGGCATGAGATTTCATCTTGATGACAGGCCTTTTATCATAGTTTATGATAAGTAGGCACTGTGTGGTAATGAATAATCTTTGGCTAGCAGTCTATGCATATTCTGTATCAATGTTATGACATTTGTAAGGCAGATGGATTCTGATACAGTAACTTCATCCTCCCTGCAAATCTTATTGGACAAATATTCTCATCAGATAAACACCTTTATAGGCAGCCTCACATAAATTCAAGATAGCATGGAGCTCTGGAGACTGAAACTCCTTCTCATTCCCACACGAGTAGTATCTCCCAAACACGTTTGAGACACACGGGTAGAGAGACTATAAAGATTGCATAGTCATTGTTCATGCTGTACTTGTTCTATACATAGAGATGGCTGGTCTCTCGATTTGGCAATCTGGCACCTTTTAAATAATAAAAACACTAAAACATACCCAAAGTGGACCAGACCTACAGCTGGTGGAAATCAGGATAGCTTCACAGAAGTCAATAGCTCTCTATGCCAATTTACATCAGCAGAGGACAAGGCCTGTTGAATGAGTGTATGTCATTGTAAATGTCACAAATGTACGTCTTAAATTGTTAATTGGCTCAGTTCTAGAAAGTGGTGCTTATGTTCCTCTGCTCGACTTTACTCCTATAATTAACCAACTAAATATAGAGAATAATTGATTGTACAGATTTCTTGAGTGCCTGTGCTCTACTAATCAGAAGACACCCAGGCTAGTGAATGCAATTTATGCCCTAGAATTAATGAACTGTGATGTGATCTGTTGATGCAATCTCAGAATTGACCTCGGGGTTCTTTCTGGCAATCAGCAATCTGTCAAGAAATGAAGAGCCAAGAACAGAGCACTTCTCTACAGGCCTAACTACCACAGCCTCTGTCACCAGGGAGATTGTTATGCTATTAAGTGAAATTTTCCTAATCTAATTTTGGTAACTAAATTTCTAATTCTATAATTAGCCACTAGAGTTGTGCCAGAGGAGTTTTGTTAAAAAATGTTGGGTATTATTTCTCAATAGAGTAACTATAGGTTTACTATGTTAGCTATTTTTTCCTCCCCTTTAGAGTTGGGTGTTTCTGGAAAACCCATCATATGAGCAAACTGATTTTAAAAGGCCAATGTTCCAATGCCATGCAAGCCTTAGCTGAGGCTAAATTAAAGTTAGTGGAGGAAAAAGATTAAGGCACTAGGGAGATGTGTTCTCTTCAGCAGAGCCCACTCTGCCAGCCACTAAGGAAATCAACTGGCAGGTGGAATGCTCTACAGATGGTCTTAGTAGGCATATCTCCAGTGGTGCATAATTGGCACATACCATCAACATTTGACTCTGGCCATGTTGCCTAGCAAGATTTATGGCTGCTTACCGACAATTATACAGGAAATGAGAACGAACATCTCAGCGGCACTCAGTAACCATCTTCTTCCAAAAGCAGTAACTTGGATCAAGCCTGAGCTGCTATTCTTGTCCCTAAACATTGGCTTGCTTCTGGATTTTTAATTATTTTTTTCTCCCCATTGCTGATGGCTCTGGATCAAATTAACCCAGGGGTTGTGCTGGCCTCTGGCACAGGATCACAGGTAGCCAAAAGTCTTCCCATGCAACAGAGGGACTGTGGGTAATGCAAGGCATCCACAGCCTCCTTTCTTCTCCAGAGTCAGCAGCTATGGCTGCAGCTGCAGAAATGGGCTGTGTTCCTCACTGAAAGACTGGTTAGCAGGGCTGGGGTAGTCAGTGCCTCTCAAGACAGGCTCCATTAGTGCAGTTGGTTTAAACTGTAGCTGCCTTTCTCTAAGGAAAAACCAAGACAGGGAGGACAGTCAGCAGTAAAATAAGTTGTTTTGCTTTCAGTGAGTCCCATCTGGTGTGAAGCAAGGTAGGCTTGTTCAGGGAGGTACCATTTGCTCCTCCCTGCATCAGGGAACTAAATTTGGCCCTTTGGCTGGTCGGATTAGAACTGCATAGATGCGTACAGTGCCATTATTTGAAGTCATTCAGTGCATTTTGGTTATAAACAGCCATCATTCATTCTTAGGACTTGATCTTGCAGCCAACACCCATTCAATGGAATTACTTCAATGAATAAGACTTTGCTGGACTAGTCATTTGCTGGTTTTAATGGAGAAAGAGTCAGTGGACCTATTGTATCAATGTGAGGTTTTTCAGCTGACTGCCACATATACTTTGTATCAAACCTTTTCCTTCCTGTCTGTTTAACAACACAGGACCCACACAGCCTGTGAAGCACTCTGCTCTCATGTGGCTATAAGCGTTAAAATGAGAATTATCCTCAGAGATGCATCCTTTTTAAAAAAAGAAAAAAATATGTCATTTGTGAGACACTTCCTCTCTCTTCCTCTGCCATATATCAGACATCACAAAACAAAATACAACTCTGAGGAAAAGACAATTTATTCAAGGTTTTGGCTCTTCCTGACTGGTTGCATCAAACCAAACAAAACCTTCAAGATGAAAACCAGTTCAGTATCTTTAAAACATACTTTCAAGTTTTCTTGTGGAATCTCTCTGGTCCCATTCTTTCAGCTTCTTTTTAGGGTTTTGAAAGAAATCCATAAATGTCAGAGAAGCTATTTTGTCTCTTGATTAAAGACTGATCATGCAAACAAGCACTTACATATGTAAACGATCTTAGTCACTGGGGAGTTTTCTTGACTCTCCCCTGGGACAATAACATAACTAAAGGGGTGATTCACACATGCAAGTGTTTGCAGAATCAAGGATTTGGTGATGGAGAAAGACACAGAAAGTTTGGGGGAGGGAGGAAAAGTATTTCTAGCACAGTTATCTGTGTGTTTAGAAAGAGGCTGTGCTAGCTTTTGGATTTGCCTAGGAGCAGAACACTGTGAAGAGATTATCAGGGACACAGCAATGATGGGGAGCATATAAATATCATAGACTGTGTGAAACCACTACCTAGCCTCTGTACAGGAGGAGGGTACAGCATGTCACTGAGCAGAAGGATCCACACTACCCACTGTAAATTGTACTGGACCTAACATTTAAGACTGTTTTCAGTCCCAGGTTTTGGTCTGATTTGTGGTAATCTTGGAAGGAAGTGGTTCCAAAAGAAAAATTTTCAATCATTTACAAAGCATCTTTCATTTTGAAAATGGATTGTACCTGTCATGTAATTGCATATTATCTTGATTTATCACTGCAGTTATATTATGTACCTACTCTGGAAAAAAAAATCTGCTAGTTGCCCCTCTGCTGAGCAAGAGCTGATGTGGTCATTGCTTTGAGACAAGCCTTGGACTCTAGTCATTGAGGAATTTGGTTTAAGAGTTGACAGGACAGTGACAACAGAACAAGCTGCTAAGAAACATCTTTTAAATAATAGGTGGAATATTTTGCCTTTTCACTCTTCTCTAACCTAGGGGATGAGTGATCTTACAAATTGCCACCAATAATTCAAACATGTGATTGTAATGGAAATTCAGCAAGAACAACCACCGCGAATAGCCCTCAGTTTAACATCCCATAGTTGGCTCTGCCTGCTCCATTTGCTCAGTAAAGAAGGAGAGGGGAAAAAAAACCTATTTCCTAACTGGAAATATGCTATAGTAGCTAAGACAGACTTTTAAGTCAGGTGTTCTTTCTTCAGCAGTGTCATGCTACATAATGGTGTGTGTAAAATTCAAGTCACAATACCATAAGACAACGTAATCTAACTCAAGACAATTCAAGAAGAAAAGCATATTAGAAGTGAAAGAAATACCATTTCAACAACCAATTTAAACAACAAATGCAACTAACTGTATAAAGAGTGGGCACTTTACACCAAAGAGCATACAAAGGAGCTATCTCCAGGACAGGCTTTATGGCCCCTAGAAAGAAGCCTCTGTGTGCGGTGCTGAGTTAGAAGTGGAACTCATGTGTGCAAGGGTGCTTTGGGCAAACCTTTCTACCATAAAATTCACTATTTATTTCCATCTCCTCAAACACCAATTAGTTTCTGCTTGTTGGCACTGCCCAGTTACCTTCATTTTTTACAACACAGAGATATGACACAGTTCTGTGCCTCTGGTTCTCTTTGTACTTATCTTTGTGATGTTCATAATATTTCTTACCACCTATAAGACAATGACAGCTTTATTAAAAATGAAGTGAAATTCTGTAAACCTCATTGCTAGCCCTCCTCCTTCTGCTTGGGGATTAAATGTCCCCCCGAGACAGTACTAGATGCTCTGTTACTAATGCACGTCTATTCATTAAGCAATATATTTCCCAGTAATGCACCCCCCAACTCCACCACAATTTCTCTTCTTTTTGCCTGCACTCCCACAGCAATGTTTTATGGGTGGCAAAATAGGTAGAGTAGCAGCTTATAATACCATTAACAGTGAGCCAGGACTGGTCAGCTGCTCCTTTATTCAGCAGCTACACATTGCTTTAAAAATTGAAATAGCTTCACTGTTTTAGATTAATCAGATACCTGGGCCCTACAGCTACTCTGAGTGACAGATATGGTGAGAGTTCACACCTCTGGAGGAGGCCGTAGCTCTGATCATGCATGATCTCTGAGCAAGTGCAAAATTTTGCCTGCATGGAGCTCATTGCCAGTTCAGGCCCACTCTGTATGTGGAACAAACACACAGACTTATGGGATGTGCTTATCCCTTCTTTTTGGAAGTGCAGCATACTCTCACCACTGGCTCCAGTCTGCCAGGTGGGAAGCTTCACTGTTTAAATAGTAATCATAAAATAAATATTTTCACATCTATAGCACTGTCCCTTCAAGATTCACAAAGCAGCTGAAAAATGTAACTGAATTCACCCTGTATACATAACTAGTATCTTCACTATTTCATAGACAAGGAAATGTATGTGCTGAGAGGTGAAGATAGTTTTTCAGGGTCACAATATGTCTGTGGCAGAGCCAGGAAGAAATTTCAAATCACCTGACTCCCAGTTTTGTGCTTGAGCCACGAGACCATCCACCCCCTTCCTTCTCAGATCTGCACAAAGGATGCTCATTTCCAAACAACTGCTAACTCTGTAAGTAATGAATAGTAACTTCATTTGAAAGAACTGAATCCACAGAGCAAAGAGAATATTGAAGATGAGATCCAGTATGTGGATCCAAGAGCTTGAGTTTTCCCTAAAGATGTTTTCTTGTTATCATTGAAGCAAGAGAGACTGAAAACCATGTATGCTTGCAGCCATCAAACAAATTATTACTATTATTATTTAACATTGGACATTGCATTAGATTCTCTAAAAGACAAAAGGAAGACAGGCCCTGTCGCAAAGAGCATATGATTATAAAGACATCACTTTTCATCACTAGATACCAGCAAGAGAGTCTGACACAAAGTAATTGCAGAGGAAAACCTTTGAAATCTGCATTCCTCCATTTCAGGATGCTGTTGTGAGCACACAGGATTCATGAAAGCATCTTATTTTCAGTTATAAAGGAAACCCCACAAACTGGAACTCAGGGAAGAAAAGAAAGGAACTCTGTAGAACTTTATAAACTTTCTGTTCCAAAACCATGCCAGCACCAAGAAAAAATTGTTGATTCATATTAATGTTTGATGGGGCTTAAAGTCATTCCCTTAGAAATTCCCTGTTTTCCTTCCATCTTATAATCACTGTGAAAATAAAACACATTCCTCCATTCCACCTCTACCATTTCACTTCAAGAGCAGAGATTAAAAAAAAAAAAAAAGGTTGGCGTTTGAAGCTTAGTAATGTGTTAGAAAAGTTGAACCAAATTTGAAGTTGGAGGTGCTTTTCTCTAAAGAGTGACTGCACTGCACCTTTGAGTGGGAGGTGGAGAGGTGACTGGCCAAATGAAGGGAACAGTGCTTTATGGCTGGAGAAAGACAGGGAAGAGGAGAGGTCAGACTGCTGCAGAAGGGGACAAGGGGCCAGCACGGTGACACTGTATGGGTGCATCTACACTTACAAGTTAGGTCGACTTAAGGAGGCTTAAGTCGACCTAACTAACTCCCTGTCCACACTGGGCTTTTATTAAGTAAGACTTAAGCTGTTCCTTAAGTCGACTTAAGGAAAACTTAAGTTGACTTAACACCTAGTTTTAAGTTGACTTAAGGCTTAAGTCGACTCCTTAAATTGATTTAAACCAGTGTGGACGGGGATTAGTGCCTAAGTCAACCTTATTAAGTCGATTTAAAGCATTAAGTCGACTTAATAAGGTCGACAAGGGGTACGTCTACACTAGAAAAAGTTAAGTCGACTTTGTTAAGTCGACTTATCAACCTTATTAATTCAACTTAACAAAGTCAACTTAACTTTTCTTTGTAGACATAGCCTATGGGTGGAACTGTATGGGTGGAAGAATTTCAAAGAGGCAACCCTGTGTGTGAAGCCTCATTTTACATGGAACAGGCTAAGGCAGTACCCACCCTCTCAATTAATTATATAAGTTTGGGCACTGACATACCAAGGGGAAGCCAGGTCCCTGGGCACTGGGGTGGAGTGGGGTGCCAACCTGACATGCCCCTAAGGTCGGGTGCAGTGAGGCCACCACTGCAGGTAAGAGAGGTATGGAGGCACGTGTGGCATGCTTGGCTGGATCAGCCAGACCTTCACAATGGGGGGGGGGAGGGTGCAGAGGATGCAGGAGGTGCAGGGGGCACCCCTTAGTACCTCCCTCTCTGCACGTCATAAAGGGCTAGCCCAGCCCCCCTCCCACGCTGGGGGGAGGAGGTCGCCCCATGGTATCTGAGGTGCCAGGTTGTGGGGCTGGAGCAGCAGGTAAGTGTGTGTGGGGGGCCTTGATGTGCCCAGCTCTTCTTGGGGGCAGGCAGCACACCAGCACCAGGCTGCAGGGGAAGAGGCAGGCAGTGCACACTGGGTAAATGTGTGTGTGTGGTGGGGGTGGGCAGTGGAACCAAGCCAGCATTTGTGCATCGCTCCAAGACTCTGTCCCACCCCAAAGATAAAAAACCCCCTCCCCAGGCACGGGGTGGGGGGAAACGTAGGCCTGGTCCTGGGCATCAGAGACCCTCAGTATGCCACTGAGCGAGGGGAAGATGTCTAGAGCAGGTTTTTGATAGGAAAGATGTACAGTAACCTGATAAATGGCTTGGAAAAGGACTTTAAAAGGAGGCATTCAATAAAGAAATGGAATGGAGGAGGGAGACTTGGTGCTCCGATGAATGGTACAGCAGGAAGCTGGATGGCAAGGTTCTAGCAATGGATTGGCTGAGGGACCTGAATGGAAAAAGACTGGGAGTTGGTGGAAGCCCCTTAGGTAATTATTAAATGAACATGGAATTATTAAATGAACATGCAGTGTACACTTTTATCTGCTGCATAGTCCCAGACACCTAATAACAAAATTGTGGCCTGATTAAAACCATATCATATATCTCCTGTCCTTTCTGTATAGCTGGAGAATGCTATTTAAATTGTCTCTCCTCATACACTCCAGATTATCTCTGAAGAATAAATCATAAGGCAGGCTGATAAAGAAGGCAAGGACGGGTTTGTTAATGGCCTGATACAATAGGGCTGTTGCCTGCTTCTAGCCTATGCCATAGGTTCTAAGGACTCTTATGACTTACTTCATTTTTGCTCAATAACATCGAACATTGCCTTAAAATGAGCAGTTGCAGGGTAAAGTATCAATGTTTTTAAATGTATCACTCCCCGCAAGAATCATCTTAATCTGTATTCTGCGACAGTGCTCCTAGCTACTTCCATACATGCCAGCTTCCATGGAAGGCATCTCTGCATTGTGTCAATTTATATGCTGATGTGAAATCAATTGTAGTTCAGCATTTCCCTTCTCAGGAGGAAAAACTTCATTTTTATGATACTTTTCTCAGCTTGCGCTCCATCCAACTCTATATATGATGTTGCAGCTTCCAGATTGCGTGGGGTTTTTGTGTGCACTGAGAGAAAGGTATAACACAATATGATACTTTTCCAGTCAAATGCAGCACTACGTTATGCTAAAAGAATTTCTCTCCCCCGCTATGGAATATGGATTAGCCATTTAAAAATATGTATCTAAATATAAAATGCCTTCATTTTGTTATTCTGTTTGGAGCATCAGCTAAGCTGCTCCAGGCAACAGCAGAAAATTAACATCTTTTCCTAACAAGACGTGCACTCTGTAACAGGATTGCAGGATTTGTGACCTTGCACAGGGATTCAGGGCTCTTCTGTTGAGCTACCATATGAGGATGATTTACAGCCCTGCATAAAGCTGTCAAGTTAATTTTGCCCACTGATTATGGCACTGTGGTCTGTTACCAACAGCAGGATACAAGAGGTGGATGTGGCCCTCTGATCAGAGGGAAATAGGGGCACAGACAGGCAGATCCTGAAGACAACCCTAAGAGCAGCCAGGGTTAGGGAGAAAATTTAGTCTGAAGCTCATGTTCTATTACATCAGATACTCATAAAGCCAAATCTCAGGAAAGGACAAATATTTTATACAGTATGAATAGTCTTTCTGGGAGCAGGGTGGGAGTGCCACCTGGTCACACACTCCTACACTGAGATTCACATCATGAAAATCTCTTATCTTAATCTGAGTAATACTAGAAATGTACTCTAGTTTAGCTGCAACTAAATGAGATTTACCAACAAAATCAGTGTCTTAGCTAGTAGCATAATATAATCACAGGAGCCTTCCCAATGCAAAGAATTATTGGACTCTTTCTTCATATGCTCATCTGGCCAGAAAGACATCTCTATTTGGCATGTCTTTCTGGCCACTTCGCACTGGTTCCGTAGCTGAATGTATGCACTGGGAGAAAGATATAACACAATATGATACATTTCCAGTCAAATGCAGCACTATGTTATGCTAAAGGAATTTTTCAGATACATACATACAGAATTTACAGATGTATCACCTCTTTCCCCCAGGTGCTCCAGTCCAGGAAGGCATCCCTGTTCAGGAAACACTCTGAGCAAATGCCTAAGTGCTTTTCTGCATTGGAGCCCCAATAAATATAGGGTTTACGAAGAACTGTGGGAGTGGGTATTGAGTTACATGTAGTGGAGAGCAACATGGTCCAGAGTGAAGATGTGAGTGTAAGCTCTTAGGTACCTTGATGCCTCCAAAAATGCATTAGACTACTGCCCTGATGTGGTGATAGACCTATCAGCATTTACCCTTGACTGTCTTAGGTAAGAAGAGTCCATGCATCAATGCTCAAGCTCTCAAACTGTACATGTAAACAGAACAGAATCTGATTATTTTTAAACTATATTTTGCCAAATTTTGCTCTCTCCTGCTGTAAATCTGGAGTAACTCCATGGAGGTCAGTAGGGTTACTAGTGGATTTATGCAAGTGTAAGTAAGAGAGGAATTTGGCCCATTATATTTATAATCAATAGCAAGAGTAGCAGATGTTCAGTCATCTACCTCATCACAGGCTACTACTTGTCTACTGATAAGGGAAAATAAAGAGAAGGAAATTGATTTCTGAAGAAAATGACAACAATTCAGGATCCACAGATGGGGATGCACCAGTCCTCTCTCAGCCTTCCATTCTTTATCAGAATGCTTCTTTCCCTCTATCACCCCTCAGTCATGCTCACTGGATTTACTCAAGTGCAGGCAAACAAAAATTATTTGCTTCTTTTTCCAAGGTTTCAGCATGAGGAACCAGATGGCAAAAGGTATAAAATAGAAAAAGATCGCTTCCAGCTGCAAATGAAATGACATGAGGGACAAAGTTATACATTTTTTCCCCCCTGTAAACAGGAGCCTTGCTGTATATTGAAGGGAACAGTGCCATCTGCAAGTTACAAGGCACCAAACAATATTTACTCAGGATTAAAGTTACTTTAGAACTTTCAATTCCATGTGCCTACTTTCCTTAGAAATCAAGATGGACACTGACACGTTTGGCCTGAGTTCTCCTGTTAACTTTTGCAAATTAGATGGTCTATGGAGGTAAATTTTCAGACTGGCAAAGAGAGTTATGCTCACAAATCCTAAATATTTGCTAATCAGATGTGTTATTCCTGAGCTCTGCTTTGCAAATCTACCTCACAATATCTGAAAAGGGTTATCCTGTTCTCTAAAGATGAGATAATCACACTGAATCTCGAAACAGGTCGCTGGGAAGACAGTGTTTTCATGCACCCTGAAAGAAAGTCTAAGTCATATAGAACAATAACAAACAAAATAGCATCTGATTTAGGACATGATATTATTATAATGGCATGAGCCGAGCACTTTTATAGGCTGATATGCAAGTGCCACAAGAAAAAAACTCTATGGGGCTGAAAAGTGGAAAAAGCAGATGTGCTATCCCTTTCTTGTTAATTTTTGAAAATAGAATAGGCAATTCAGCAGTTGAATCGTTGGTTCATCAATGATCAGAAATAAAATAAGAAGACAAGGTCAGAGTAAGAAAACAAAGAAACAGAAAGAGAAATGAGATGTGAAAAATTTAGTGACAGAATTCACTGACCGATGAAGTAAAATCATTGCACTGAAATGCACACTAAACATATAGAAGTCTGAGTCTGGGAAATAACTATATGAGATCTCACAAAAGATTAACAAAAGGGAACCAGAAATAGAATCAAACAAAAATTTAAAAAGTCACATTATTAAGCAATCTTGGAGTAATGATTACTTTGCTTATTGGTTAAATAGATTTGCATAGTAAATGTAGTTTTATAAATACAATAAAATAAACTGAAATACTTTGGCTTGATAGTATCATTAGAGGAATGTAATAACATCTGAATGCTGGATTTGGCTGCTGTGCATTTCTTCTGAAACTGCTGCCTCTCTTGACATGCGATTGTATTTAAAAGAATTTGTCCTTAAAAGATAGTTACCAATGGCAAAATGCCAGTTGTAACAGTTAATATCAGTAATGTAATTATGAGTTGTGGTGATCTTAGTAAGCACTAAATGTAACTAAGAGCAAAAGTTTGGCAGTAGACTGTCTTTGCCACAAATTGATGCTATAATAAGTTTAAATAAGACAATGCTTCGTCATTAGGAACTGCACTGTTAAGTATTATTGGCTACAATAAATTCTTCATGTTCCTTATTCAGTGTTATGCAAAATGATTGCAATGTTTTTGAATAAGGAGTCCATTCTGCAGTCCTTAGATTAAGTTTCCATTGAGGCCAAGGGGAGGTTAGCCTGAATAAGGTTTGTAGAATTGTGCATTGATTTTTTCAGAGGTAGACATGTTGATGAGATGAGGATGTTTTTCTTCTCTTAACCGTCTGCTCTCTGGCTCTAATAGTCCCTGCCTGGGAACCAGTTTATGAGACCACAAAGGTTCAAATGCCTGGGCCCTGGGGCATGCAGATAAGACTCCATTCTGTGTTTCTTTTATATCTCAAGCAAACAGCACCCTCCTTCAAGTCTCTCAGCGCTTGGACAAAGCTGAGCCCAATATAGGGTCATCAATTTAGCCCTCATGTTATGGGTTTCTCTGCACTCTGTAATACTATAATATCTGTGATTAACTGAAATATCCACAGCTGTGGAAAAAAAAATTCTTCCACATCTGCTGGCTACATGATTGCACTTATTCCTGTTGAACTCAGACTTGGCACAGTTATTCATGCATTTGTGACCTTCAGTTTCATTTGCAATGCACATCTAGGAATCAAACCTCTAACTTTAAAAAAGCTTAAATTTGTTCAGATTTGGTTGTTTATCCTGTAACGAGCTGCCAAGAACACATCATCCATTGCTTCACTTTCATGCAATATCTACCCATTCAATAGAGAGTCAAATTCAAAGTTTTGGTCTTCAATAAAGTTTGGTCTTCAATAAAGGGATTAACCCATGCCACCTGAAGGATTACCTCAGTGTTGATGCCTTGATCATGGCTTCCCATGACAGCTGTGTTCCACTGGAACATTGAGTGTGAAGGAGACATAGCTTTCTATACAACTGGCCCATAATAGTGGAACTCATTCCTCAAAGGTATGAGAACCACCAAAAATCTAATTACCTTTGGAATATATTTCATTGACCTAGTCTTTCCACAGAAGAAAAACAAACCAAAATAAATGTTAAAAACACACCCAAGAGGAAAGATCTTTCGTTGTGTTTGAATGTCTAGGTGAAAAGTGCAATATAAATGCCTCTATTGTATTCCAAAAGCAAGTCCTTTCCTGTTCTCCAGATTTTTCTATTGTTTGCATTAATTGTTCACTAATTATAATGAAATTTGCAATTTGCTTCAGTTAGCATTTTTCAAAGACATCCATTGATTTTATTCCCTCCTCCCTGCCTCAACATTGTACTATTTAAGAGTTAAACTTCTTGTAGGAATCATTTGAGAAATTGTAGCAGCTATTGTATAGTATTAAATGTCAATTAGTGGGGTAAGCTGCTTCCTACTGCATATTTATTAAGATTAATTTAAAAGGTGTATCGAAGGAGCTATTGAGATTTTTAAAATGTTAATGGACACAGTTACGAATAAATCATTCTGACAACAAAAAAATCCTCATGTGCTTTCATAAGACCATTCTCAAGCTCATTAAATCTTTAAACTGAAGCTCTGAATGTTCTGTTAGGCACACTATTAATGTTTTTCAGCTATTACACTAATATGGAATGCTCTCAGCCAGTCTTAGTGTACTAATGCTGAACAGTGCCACTGTGGTAAGTTCGAGGGTCCATGACATGCCCCATCCCTCTATCCTGACTGGTTACCATCAGTTACCTAACCTCTGACTTCCTGTTGCCTCCAGAACTCACTATATACATCCCTTGTAAGAAATGGGAACAACCACCAAGGGCCGGTGACCTCTGACAGAGAGTTGGCAGAACTGACGTGTAAATGTGTCACTCAAAGTCAGTTTGCAGCAACAAGCTTGCACTACATATAACTCAAAACAGAGTCAGCTAAACCTTCCCTTCCTGCCCTGCCACTTCCCTCAACAACTCGTTTCTTCCAGCTGCCAACTTCTGCTATTCCAGACTTTCACCCGTCTTTCAAATTTAAGAAAACACCTCACTTGACGCAAGTATTTCTTAGCTATTTAATCATAGTAGAACACAATTAATAATACATAACCACTTTGGCTGGGAGTTTAGTTAGTTTGCAGATTAAACCAAAAAGCAGATTCTTAGATTTTATTCATACTGTGGACAATCTCAAGCTTTGTCCATCAATTTCAGTGATGTTTGTGATCAAAGACACACTGACTAGGAACCAGCTTTCTTCCAGCATAACATTACCTACATTTACAATCATTTAAAAGCTTGACGAGTTCCTGATTTGAAGGTGGATCCATTAGATAAAAGGCCAATGATGATAAACTGGTTCAGGATTAATACACTTTAAATGTAGATGCAATTAGTGAATAAGCAGAGGATCAGCACATTATGTAAATACAGAAAATATCACTATCCAAGGTGGCATGAGTACGGTAGGTAACAGATTACTTCTCCATTCTTTTCATCAGTCAAGTCACAGTAGCAAGGAAGTTAACATATTTTACCATAACATTAAGGCATTTTAGCATTAAAAAACCATTAAATAAAGAAATATTTCCCAGGGGCCTTAATTAGGGAAACTTTGGTTTATGCTCATAAACACTTTGCCTTCTCCTGCATAAAGAGGTCATTTTCATAAGTAATTCCAAGTGTTTGCAATTCTGATTGCAAGGAACTGCGGCTAAAGAATTTATTGAGGACAACAATAGAGTAAAACAATATTGAGGCCCAGATCCTGCACTACCTCCTCAGGTACCTGGGAACCTGCATGGCACGTAATAAAAAAAATTAAAACTTCTAGCAGAATCCCACTCTCACCTCAACCATCCCTTACGAGGGGGCCTGAATTGCTGTCAGTGGGCCTGGCCCCGGCTTATTCCCTCTGGTCCAGTCCCTGACCCCTGGCCTCCGCCTTTTACCCAGGGACTCAGATTCCACATCAAGCCCTTATATCAGCTCTCCATCTAGAGAGGCTCCTTGTTGGCATAATGGGGCCTTAAAGAAACTGAGGTTGGGGTCGATAATCTTGTAAGGTGAAAGACACCAGTGTTCAGAGGGTCAATATAAGGCCTAGGTACCATTTATGACCTTCTGAAGACTTCAGTTCTAGGGCTGAATAGACTTTAACTGCCACACAGGCCTTGTGTTCCTTCTTTCACAAGAGTGAATCTTGCCCGGGGTGCTTAATCTTTGGTACATTATTATACCAAGTAGCAGAAGAAGAAGAGAGAGACTGATCTTTTAATGAACTAGATATGAAGTGGAAATATTCTGAACTGCTCAGTAATGCTTTTTCTTTGTCATATAATTAATTATCTGCAGCTTAACACATTTCATAATAATTTATTGCATGATCCGTTAGTCTAACAGTAAACATCCTCTGTTCCCATTACTGTGTGTTCACAAATAAAGAGTATGGTATTAGCCTCTAAAGAAGTAATGAAGTTTAAAGATGCGATAATGTCTTTTATGTTAATGAGATATAAAATGGTTTTCATATAGTGCGGACAGTACATTTTCTTCACTCTGTTCCCATTATTTGAAAAAGAATAATAGTCAAAATAGAAAAATTGATTAAAACAATGGTAATTTCCAGTCTTCAGTATTTTCTTTTTTTCCCCAATTGATTATGTTTATTATTTGTTTTTCTAGTGTAGACCTGACAGGCCCTGGGAGCCCCAGAGCTGCTATTCAATAAGGCAAAAACAACAAGAGTCCTGTGGCACCTTAAAGAATAACACATTTCTTCAGGCACACACTTTTGTGGTCTCCAACTCACTTTGTCATCTGATGACAAAGTGGGTTGCAGCTCATGGAAGCTTGTGCCTGAAGAAATTTGTCCATATTTAAGGTTCCAAAGGACTCTCGTTGTTTTTGCTGTACACAGACTAACACGGCTACCCCTCTGGAAATATTCAATAAGGGTTACGTGTGCCATTTGTCTTCTTTCCTACCACCCCTTTATTTCTGTTCTTAGCTTGGCAGGGATCAGGCATCGTAGAAGGTTCAATATTAGGGAGTGTGGCATTTACTACCTTTCATTCCCTCTCTGTTGTCCACATTTCCTCTTTCTCTCACTGTTATTTAACTGGTCTGTGCTTCTGGCTGACTATATATCAGGAACTCAGTTTGGCTGAAAAAGAACTTCAGAATGGAACTGTCCGTATATTGCAAAAAGAACTTCCATAGATGGGGCTGTGCTAGTTACTGTGCAGAGATGGACTCTGTCGCTATCTAGTGATCTTCCTTTATAAAGAACCGTAGTCCCTAAAGCCAGAAGCCTGGATTAGCTTTAATGAAAATGGGGCGAGAGCGATCTATGCCTCTTGCTTCCTATAAGCATATAGGTCAAAGGTATTAATCTCACTCGTATATGCGTGTGTATATAAGCACAACTGAAGGAGTCCTGCCTCTCTGATAATCAGGATTTCAGTTCTTATTTTGTGGTGTTGTAGCCTCATCCCCTTCTGAGGGATCATGTACCAGAAATGTCAAAGATTTCTCTCTTATCATCCTCACTTCTCTAAAAGACCAAGATCTTTTCTCGTTTTTTCAGATGGTTGTTCATCTAAGTTTTTTGCGGGGGAGTGGGCAAGGGATTGAGGGAGACGAGGGGAATTGGATGAGTTGATGGGGTGGGAGGAGAGTTTTAATTTTGAAGGATATTTGGAGGAGCATTAAGTTTTGAACACTGGTTCCAGTTACTGCTGTGTAGTTTTTATGAAAATGTATACATGTGATTTTTTACACAAATGAATACAATATTGCTTTATATCTGATATTCTATGGAAATGTATAATACTTTAAATGGATAGAAGATACCTGCTATATTTAACGTTGGGAAACAGCTATCATTGTGCCCTTGTGTACCCCACATCCAATTTTCCCTGATAGTAAACAGTTTGGAGAGTTGCAGAAAAATTTCTTTAGACTTTTTTTTAACTGGAGAAATGTTTTTAAAAGATTTTTTAAATTTAAAAACAACCAACCAATCAATACAGACACTTTTTTGGATAGTGTTAAAGCAAAAGTATTTGAACTTTGAAACTAGACATGGGCATAGTAGTCTTCATTGAAGGCTCGTAGCATTGCTTGGTTTGAAAAATATATTTTGATTTAACAAAGTTGATCTGGGCATGTAATGGCATCCTGCTGTGGGGGAAGGACTTATATGCACTGGAACTAATGGACTTCTGAGCCCCTCTGGCCAGCCTCTCAGTTTGGTTAGTGACTCCTCCATCCAGACTTGTGAGGAAGATGAAGATGAAAGGGGAGACCCTTTAGAGTGGCCTTTTATCCCTGGTGATTCAGCCAAAAACTCCCCACCTTTGAGGGTGGGGGGGATGCATTTGAAAATTGTATGGTGAATACCTGCTGTAGAAAATGTCCTAGATGCACTGATCAAGTATGTAGTTACTTTAAGCAAACCTCATAATTTTTTTTAATGTTTGGGGCTGGCAATACTGGGATGCTAAACACAAGCGACTCATCTCATCCAGGTTGAGAGGAAAAACAGGAGGAGTTTGACATTTTGTATGCTATGGAGAACTGCTCTGCAGAAGTAGGAATGTAGAGGGAAGTCAAGATGAGGGAAGGGCAGGACAGGGTAGAGGATGTGATCAGTGGCTCCATAACTATGCAGATCTATGACCAAAGCCACAGCTAATGGAGATGCAGAGTTTCGCTTGGCTGAAGTAACAACAGAGATGTAGGCATCAGTGGCAGATAGATGGCAGGAAGATGTAGTGGGGAACTCAGGGTGTTTAGTCCTTTGTGTCTGTTTCAGAGAAGCCCCATTCAAAGCTTAGTTACTTGACTTTGTACAGGTTGAGAATTTGGCCTGGAATATGGTATTGATCCTGTGCCCAATGACGCTAATAGCAACAGTTTCATTGACTTCTGTGGGTGTAGGATCAAACCCTATATTTGTAAAATAAACCCAAACAAAAACCACATGCAAAAGGATCCTCCCCAGCCTTGAACATCAAAACAGAACAACACAGAGAACTGATCTGTCTGATTGTGATTAATAAAATAGAGGTATTTTTTTCAAGAACTTTTCATTCTTACATAAAGGCTAAACTTGTAAAGGTCAGTAGTATGCTAAATTATTTACCATTTAAACTTTGGCTGCCCAAGGAAGCTTCACCAGTGCAGCTAATTTCTACAGAAGGCTTTGAAATTCTGCTTATATAAATGTGTGCAGTCTGCTTATTTGTCAGAAAATTTCCATTTCTACCTCACTTCTGAGTCATTTTAGAGGCAGAAACACCTGCACAACCTGGGTATGTATCTCAGTGCGCAGTAGTTGTATTCTGCACTGCACTTTCTTTAGCAATTTCATGGAGGATTTTGACATTCTGAAATTTGATTTGTTTTGATTTTAAAATTCTGCATGAAAGAGAAAGCACAGGGTTCCATAATTTCAAGGCAGTCTATGTAGAGGATTGCTCCAGAGCGGTGGATCCTGGAAGCAGCTCCATGGAGAGCCATAAGCCTGGAAGTTTGGCAGCCAGTGGTCCCAGGCTGCCTGTCAGATCACCAGGTGGGCCTCAAAGTCTCTGGGAGCATGAAAGTTCTGGGAGCCCCACTCCATGATAGCCCACTGGGGAATCTGTGAACGAACCCAGGAGCCTGGGAAATTAGGAGCTGGGGCTCCCAGGATTTCCAAGGCTCTCAGCTCTGCACCAGGTGGGCTGCCATGGAGCTGGGTGGGTGAACTGACAAAAAACCAGATGGGTTTCCAACAAAAACCTGCCTGCTTCTCATCAGACCTGTATTGAAATCCACAATCTCTGCAGTATATTTCAACTTTAATGAATTGGCATCTCAAACAACAAAGTGTTCCATCAGAGAATTTCTGACCAATTAG
Source organism: Pelusios castaneus (assembly GCA_007922175.1). Classification (NCBI taxonomy): domain Eukaryota; kingdom Metazoa; phylum Chordata; order Testudines; family Pelomedusidae; genus Pelusios; species Pelusios castaneus. The sequence goes on from ML685786.1 coordinate 17,631,907, forward strand.
ATGCCCGGATCCCAAGGAAATTCAATGAGAGCTGGATGCCTAACTCACACTGCTTGGAAAATCCAGGCCTTAAATGATGATTACATTCTTGGGCCCAATTCTGCTGTCACTGACTTCAACAGAAGCAGGATGAGACCCCCCCATAGTTTTAGTAGTTAGAAGGGCCAAATGAAAAACAAATGTAACCTTTATGATTCCTGTCAAACACTGTTTCCAAAGACACAGGACAGCAAGTGAGATTATACTTACAAATTAATTTGGATATATTTATTGCTCCTTTTGTCCTTTTCAGTGATTGACAAAAAAAAAGTCCTAATGAATTATGACATTTAAGATATAAACGATCCTATGAATGGTAGATTGCCTTGTACATGTTACTGGTATTAGCAGCAATGAAGGGAATTGTGCATAGAATTTTTCCCCTATACATTTTATTATTGTTATATAGGAAAATGTGAATTAGGCTGAAGCTGAAATAATTTAGCATGTAATGAAATTTAGGCTCAATATTTTAAAAAGTATGGAAATGTGAGATTTACGTTTAGTTGATATTCAATAGGATATTTTAATTACATTTTGTTTTGAAATCACAATATTTGACTTGAAATCAATGAAAGGCAGTCCTGTGTTTACTGTTATCTTCACTGGATTTAGCATGTTGCTCATGGAGTTGTTCTGAAGAACAAAAATATGGGCAGGATTTAGCTAGTCTTAAAATATATTCCTCTGTTATCTCTTTTTATTATAGTATATTAGATAATTATTAGCTTTGGTTACCCTCTTTCCCATTGATCTTAGCCTTTGTGGCATTTGCCAATGAGGCTTATTGAAAATCTGTCACTCAAACCACGATTCAGTTGGATCATCTTGGCAGGATGCTTAGCTGCCAGGCAATCCTTAGCTGGGCAGTTCATCTTTCCAGGTTATAATTCTACAGTGATATCTCTAGATCTTCTTAATAGGGTAGTTACTCTGACAAGAAAGTTATATGGGATTTATAGTTGTTTCAACCAAAATGAAAACCTTAAGGATGTTCCCATACCTGACCCTAGTAGGGTAAGATTGTGGGATACTAGATAAGCTACTAGGTCTAGTCAGCTCTGGTTATACCTACTTTACAGTTTACTATGAGACAACGCCTGCTTTTCTTACTCATATAAGTGTTTCGTGGACTTTTCCTTAAGTTATGAAAGCAAACTTTGGTCCTAAAATAACAGTCTATAGTCCATCCATTGCTCACCAAGCACATCACAAAACATCATTTCCCCCATTTTACAACTGAGGACAACAACACAGAGATGAACATTTACTTGCTCAGGGTAACACAGGGTAAGTCTACACTGCAAACAAACAAACAAAAAACTCCCAAAAGCCACACAGCAGCAAGTTTCAGAGGTTCAGTCTAAATCTTTGGGGCTTGCACTATGGCACTAAAAACAGCAGCATAGACATACCCCTTGCTCCGGTGCTTGGGCTCTGAAATCCAGGGATGGGGATAGGTCTTGGACCCTGAGTTCCAGGCTGAGTAGGAACCCTACACTGCTATTTTTAGCAATGTAGCACGAGTTCGAGTCTGTAGAGCCAGGCTCCAAGACTTGCTGCCATGGTTTGGGGTTGGTTGTTGGGTTTTTTGGGGGGAGGGGGGGTGTTTTTGGCCATGTAGACATATTAGCAGTGACTGGATTCTGCCACTAACTCAGGGCTCTGGCCTCATCCTCTCTACATCTAACTTTAATTGTTCTAATATAAAAATACAAAATACAGATTTTATCAGCCGAAGTAACAAGCACACACATAGTTACTAGTGACACATTTCAACACTTTTTAAAAAAAATATAATTGTGGCTTTACTTTCACAGTACACAGATACAAGTTGAGAAGTGCGTGATTGTATGGTTCACATCTGGTGCTGCTTATCTACTATAACTGCAGAAACTTTAGAAGTTTTATCACATCTCTCTTTTTGCTGTTTGGGAACAACAAAAGAGCATGAGCAGTACTGGAGATTAATAACACATACTGTTCCTTGTGGCTTTGGACTGGTATAGCACTAATCAGATGTTGATATTGGTTTAAGTATTGTCTTAATTGCATTTTCCCTAGCCTGAGTAGAACACTGATTAAAAGTGACACAGATGTGAGTATATTATGATAATTGGAGTCCTTTGAAAATTTTCCAAAGGCTCCCACAAAGCTTGGGTAATTCACTGCATATTTCAACCCATGTGAAGTATAAAGGGCCCAATTTTGAAAATGTTTATACTTGTGGATAGCATTGCTGGCATTATGGACCTGATCCAGCTTTGACCGCCGATAATGGAAAGCCTCCAATGTCCTCAGTAGACTTTGAATAAGCACTTAAGCTCCTGAGTAGTCCCATTGATTCTAATGATGCTTAAGATTAAATACATTTATGTTTAAGTGCTTTGCCGGATTGGGGCCTACATGGAAAAGAAAGAACTAAGGGCATGTCTACATTGCAATTAAACACCTGTGGCTAGCCCGTGTCAGCTGACTTGGGCTTGCGGGGTTATCAAACTGTAGTGTAGATACCTGGGCTTGGATTGGAGTTAGTGAGGTCCCAGAGATTGGCCTCCAGCCCAAGCCTGGACATATAGTCCACACAGCCCAAGCCCCATAAACCCAAGTTAGCTGACACAGGCCAGCCACAGGTATTTAACTGCAATGTAGACATACCGTAAGAGAGAAATCTGGGCCACACTGACTTCACTGGCAAAAATTACCATTGACTTCATCAGGGCCAGGATTTCACACTAAGTGGAAGGGCTTTAGGATTGGGCCCAAAATGTAAAATGCTGATTTGCTGAAAAAGCTGTTTATTTTCACCAATGTGCGGTGTTCTTTGGCTAGCAATAAGTGTCAAGTATCATGGCTCCAGACATCCACTAGTGAACAAATATAAATAGAAGAGCCACAAGAATGACTAAAGGATTAGAAACATGCCTTATAGTGATAGCGTTCAATGTGTTTAGTTTAAGTAAGTGAAGGGTAAGTGTATAAAGGGTCTACTTGGGGAACAAATATTTAATAATGAGCTTTTCAGTCTAGAAGTGAAAAACATAACACAATCCACTGGATTGAAGTTGGAGCTAGACGAAGTCAGACTAGAAATAAGGTGTAAATCGTTAACCTTGGAACAATTTACAAAGGGGTGGTTTCTCCATCACTGACAATTTTTAAATCACGACTGAACATCATTTTAAAAGACTGCTCTAATAATGATTTTTGTGGAAGTTCAGTGGCCTGTGTTATTCAGGAGGTCAGACTAGAGGATTACAATGCACCCTTCTGGCCTTGGAACCTATGAATCTATAAAAATAGGAGACCTTGCTGCTGGTAGTATAGCTCACTTGGACACACCTCCTTCACCACAGCATCACCATCAAATTCAGCTGATAATATTTGAGATAATTAAGGGATTTCTGAAGCTTACCATTTTGAATTTACTTCCAAAAAGATAAGCATCTGAGTATCCCTTGCTCAATTCTACTGTTTTAGGGTGAAGTAAGATGAAAAGTCATGATCACATGTGTTGGATGCCCAGATGAAGCCCATGGCAGTTTCATAAGGTATATAGGATTAAGCCCTTTTACTTTAACAATGCAAATAAATAGTACTTCCTGAGGAGTCCTATACTAGAAGAGTGGTGATGCTTAATATTTCAAATCTGTGTGTGTTTAGGCCTTCAAGCCAATCTGGCTACAGCAATAATATTGTACGTCTCTTGTGTTTACCTTTTATCATAATAAAAGTTCAAGTCCTTGTACCAATCACTAGTCAAGTGGACAGATGCATGTGTAATAATTAAAAAAATGCCCTTTGTGCCTATGTTTTGTTGCAAACAGAAATGGCTAATCAAAGGGCATTCATCCATCCATGAGAGGGACAAATAATGTAAAACATGTGCAGAGAAATCTTTACGTCTCTCTAATTGAATCAGCAAGAGCTGGAAAAGACCTATTACATCACTGAATACTGCCAAGGCCAGATAGTTTTCTAACTGGCAATTAGGTTCAGATTTATCTGCTTTCTTGGTCTTTCTCCCATTTGACTAGTAAAAGATATTGCAATGTATTTTGATAAATACAATAACTCTGTTGGAGGTATACAGAGAATAGGATGCAGTCTGAATGTATTTCTGCATAGGAAAGCAAAAACAACGAGAGTCCTGTTGCGCCTTATAGACTAACAGATTTTCTTCGGCCAAAGCTTTTGTGGGCTATAACCCACTTCGTCAGATCTGACTCTGATGCAGCTGATGAAGTGGGCCCATGGAAGTTTATGCCGAAGAAAATCTGTTAGTCTATAAGGTGCCACAGAACTCTCGTTATTTTTGCTGTACACAGACTAACACGGCTACCCCTCTGGAAATTTCTGCATAGGAAAGATGTCTCAGGTGGAGCTATGGAAGTTTTCTATATAGTAACCTGAAATGAGGCAAGTTTCACCTGATTTTGCTATTATCCAGATGTTTACTGGCCTCTGTGAACCACTTAAAGAACCTGGGTTGAGTTTGGTGAGAACCTCGGCTCATTTACAATTTCCAGCGCATAAAATCTACCATTTTAAACTAGGTTTCATTCTAAGTTTTTAATTACAATGCAAAACTCATAAAGGACTGAACCCAAATAAATTAAAAGAGAAGAAAAGATTCCCACAAACCCATGAGAATGGACACTGCCACATTTCCATGGCAATCATTACAGAAACCAACATGATGCCCATTCATAACTTTGTTCAGTCCTACAGGTAGGTCAACCATAGTTTTTACTATTTTCTGCAAGACTTAGCATAGGAACTGGTAGTCCTATCATAAACCACACCACTCCTTAGGAGAAATGCTGATTTCTACCCTTGCTTCTATGTATACATTTTCTTTACCTGTTGCATGCAGTGACTCACTCAAAACAAGAAGAGCAACTTGTATTTAACAAAGGCAAACTCCATTCATAAGTGCAAACCGTGTCTTTTCTGTCATGCAATTACCTAAGGACTAAAGAACATAACAAATAATTAGACTCTCGGTAGCTGCAAGCGACTCTGCCCACATACTGAATTTCATCAAAAAGATCATGCTGCTTCAAAATAAGAGGGTTCTTTACTGATTTATTGGGGGTTTTTTCACAGTAAGTGGCCATATTCTGATATAGGCATCTGACCTGATGGCTGTAAAGCAGCATTCAGAGTGCACCATATAGGATGTAATATGGAAAAATACTGCATATACTGTACCAACAATAAAGAAATCATAGGGATCAATTATTGCTGCATTCCTCTCTTTTACTATTTTGTTTAATTTGGTTTCCTCTCCACCTATTTTATTTGAGAAAATCACAGCATATTTTTATAGAGTATATTTCATCCTAATGGAACCAAAAGCATTTTTAGTGTTAGCTTGTAACAGTAGTATCAGAGCCCCAGCTGATATCAGGGTTCCATTGTGTCAGGCAGTTTACAAACACATATTAAGAGATTGTCTCTTCCCCAAAGAAGTTGCAATCTAAAACACAGAAGGCAGGCAAAAAAGCAGTATTATTAAATCAAGTTACAGAAAGGGAACTAATAAGGGTGCAATTTTCAAAAGCATCTAAAGGATTTAGGAGCACAGTTTCCATTAAAAGCATCCTCTTAAGCGTTTAGTCTAAGTTTACAAAAGAAGTCTGTGGCACAGCCAGGAACCGAATCCAAATCTCTCAAGTCCTAGTTTCATGTTTTACTGCCAATCTGCTCTCTCTCTTTCTTTGGAGCGGGAGGTAGGGGAGAGAGGCAGAAGCAGCTAATTTACAAATTAAACTTAAACAAAGGGATCATTTCACTTATTAAAATAATCAGCCTGATCTAGGCTGAAACGTGGAAGCTGTTTAATAGCTCACAAAAACATTTCACAAAAGTTTAGGACAGGATTTGAGGAAACTAGAGATGGAATTCACACACAGAAGGATGAATATAATATAATACCAAATCTTATCCAATTAAACTATTGAAGCCTTCCTGTTTGTTATTAAATTATTGCAACTTTATCCTGCTGAACTAATGCAATCTTTAATTGTATTGAGAAAGGACTGTTAAGCTATAGTGTTTGTAGGTGTAAATATATAAGCTAAGGTAATTTTTTTTAAACATGCCATTAATTAAAGTTGGACATAAAATACTTTAAAGACAAAGAGAAGCACATTTACAGAGTATAGAGTTTGTATGGGAAGTTACAGTGGGAGTCCATAATCATAAACAGAGGTCATTTAAAGTAACAAGATGTGAGAAACAACAGAGTTTTGATAGAATTAATTCAAAGACATGGCCTTTGGTTACAAAGCTACTTTATATGCATCCAGATATCAAAGTTTCTCCGTGGGGCAGGAACTGTGCCTTGTTCTCTGCTTGAAAAGTGCCTACCACACTGTGGACACTACCAGCAATAAAAGTAAAAGAAAAGGAAGTTGGAAGTTAAGTTTTTCATAACTAAGTCTGTGTCACTAAAAGGGTCCATTGTCTCAGTCGGCAGTGCAGGGAGTTTTATTTTCCAGACCAATACATTCCAGAAGCTAACAGCCACTGAAGTCCTCAAGTGAAACTGTGACTCCTCTGAAGTCAGTGGCAAAACTTTCATTGGAGTTGGGCCCAGGATATGCTGAATATTTACCTTCCCCAAAAAAGAAGTTAATGGGCACTGGCGACATTTAGCGTGTTATAGGATTAGGCATTAAGGCACAATGGAATTTTACCATTGACTTTCAGTGCATTCTGGGCAGAAATGGAAGGAAGAATAAGAGAGCTGTTGCCAAAATCCTTCCCTAATAAGGAAGAAGAAAAAGTACAGGATGCAAATCTGGTAAGGCTCCAAAAGGTAGCATTCTTGGAAGGGATTCTGAGAAAGGAAGAGACTGCATTTCTTTAAAAATGCAGTATGCAAAGTGATGATGTAATTTGTTATAAACAGAGACAATTGAGAAATGAGGTGCCAATGCTGATATTTTGCTTTCACATGTTGGCAATGGATGGTGAACAATTTTATACAATTGTTCAAATGCATAAAGAACACCAACGCATAGTATTAAAACTACATCTAGAGAGAAAGTCATTACAGCACAGAGCTTATTTATTTATTCATCACTTACCGGTATGTCCCTCATAATGGCATAAGTGACTTAAATGGTGCATAGTTCTTGTATTGGCTCTCTGCATGGGAGGTATATTTCACCCTAAATGAGCAAGCGGGAAAGAAATAGTAGCTACCTAGAAAGAGGTACAGCAATAACCATGGAAATTATATGAAGTGTGGGGCATGAATGGAATTTTATCACTCATTCCCTCCGGTGATGTAGGGTTGGCTTTCACATTTTGTTGTGGGTCCTAAAAGCACTGGCTGCCATCCTATGGAGATGTAAGCACAGAGTGGAAGCTTGGAGATCAGAACACAGAAGTGCAACATCCTAGTTAATCAGTATCAGATACTAAGTAGAATGCTGTAGCTCTCCATTTATCATTTGTACCAGATCTTTGTGGCCCTCAAAGGTAATGAGCATTCAATCTAGCTACAATATTACAAAATGCTGAAATGGAAGCATTTCTGTTGAACAGCCATTTATCAAGAGGGCAAAGGTCCATTTTTGAAAGCTTTTTAGATTTAGTGAACTAGCTGATCTTATCCTAGCAAAGAACTGAGAGATGGGGATCTCTTATTTGGATTGTAATTCTCTAAAGGAAGTAAAGTCTGTAGGTCAAAGATATCAGCCAGTAGTACACTGCCCAATTTAGAAAAGATAATGTTACAACTTGATAAACATTCTGGAAACCTACAGATGCTCTAGAGGAATCTGGGAGAGATGTATACAGAATGTGAAAAATGATGCTGTGGCTTAGTGAAAGGTGGAACTGTAGTTCAGGAGACAAGCAGTGGAATAAAGAGCCTATTACCTCTAGGTCCCTGATTCAAATACACCCTGCATTTGGCATTGATTGAAAACTATTAGCAGCTAATGAGTATTTGGTGGCGTTTTTGAAATGAGTTGATGCTCTCAACCACTTTGACTACAGTGTGACTACAGTATAAAAAACACCTTCCAAAGAGGAACCCTGCTTTATGCAGCAATTTCAAAAGGCATGAGTGGACAGACACTGAACTATTTTTCACTCTTATATGTGGTCCTTCCAGGGCAAGGAGAGGACTAGAAAAGCATTGCAACCTGTGCTGTATCTATTCTGTGCATATATAGAGGACTTCAAATCCATTCTCTAGTGCTATCACTCCAGCTCTTTGTATTAGGACTGAACTCACGTGTTAAACAACAGTGAAAAGGTAGTTCTAGAGAAAACAATGCTAAAAACTGAACCTTCTTTATCCTGTTCTTTAAAAACTAATTTAATTCCCATAAAAGATACCAAATTAACAACATGAGACTCTAAAGTCCTCAGTTTATCTACAAACCAGCAGGATATGTGTAAAGCAATTATTTCCCCATCTTTTCCTGGCAATACAAATTATTCTCTCATCTGGAATGACCATCTCTTGAGGTAGTTACGTCTCATTGTCCCTGTTCGGTCCTTGGCCCCTCAAGGAAGCTGCTAACTAGGATGCCAGTTTTTCCTTTCTGTGATGGTAGGGTTTGTGATGTGGACATGTGTTCACTAAGAACTTAGCTGATATCCACCAACTTCTTTTGCATGCAGTATATAGTTATCATCAAATTGCTGTAAGACACTTGATCTCCATGACTCACATTTGACTAATAATACTGAAATGAACTTTATATCCTTCTTCCCCAATGAATGATATCTGAACACAGGGGACTTTTCAATAGGTGCAGCATCCATGACTTCTCTGCATCTGCCACAGCAGGACAGTAGTCAGAGCAAAATAACTATATATTTATTCCAATTAAATTAAACATGAAAGGGGAAAAAAAAGGTTTTACAGGAGGAAAGAAAGTGTTAGAAGGATTTCTTGTAGTAAACAGGATTTGGGAAAATCTTTTGGGCAAATTTAAAACTCATCCAAAAGTTCCAGGATCTGGATGTAGAAGAGAAAACTTTGTCTCTGGCAAAATACAAGTTCTAGGCTTCTGCACGTACTAATTTTTTTATTCCTTTGGCAATCCTTGGAAACAGAAAACTACTTTCAAGAAAGAATATATACATGTATTGTGTGTATGTGGCAAGGCCCTAGTCTGGTTCATAATGGAGGTGTACAAGCTGAGAGGTCTACATGAGGCACTCTGTTTAACAAACAGATTGTCTTCCAAAGGTTGCTGTGAGGAACAGTTCTACTCCTTTTAAGGTACGCAGCAGCATATATCCCCCAAATGAATCGTAAATGATTGAAAGCTGGAGCTTTGCCCAAGGAAGCATCTTATGAGTAGTCCTACACTCTCATTAGCTAGACACAACAATTCTGGCTGGCTCTTACTACTTCTTTTCCTTGTCCCCACAAGAGGGACATGTAAAGGTCATTCAGAAATTAGCTCTTGTAGTTGAATTTCAAAATTAAATTCCCCTTGAAAAATAATGCTTTAAAATATGGAATAATGTTTCATGGGATTAAAATAAAATCCCAAATTCAAAATGTGAAATGTTCTAGACGTTTTGTAAAACCCAAATGCCTGCTGGGTTCTCCCAGGGGCGGATCTTATTGAATGCGGGGAGAGGCTAGGCCTTCCCTGATTGGCTGTAGTGGACTTCACTCTTCTTATCACTGCCTTGCTGGGCTTGGGCAGTGTTACAGTGAATCTGCTCCCAGAAACTGCCCGTCCCAATCTGAATGGATTGATTCCTGCCAGATTAGTTTTTCTTGCCTCCCAGACTGTTCAGTAATTAATTAAGAGTCCCTTCAAAGACATTCATTTGTTTTCCAGATAAGGGAAATGCTAAGTACAATATAAGAAAAGAAGAAGCATGGCTTGTGTCAAGAGCAGAGGAATGTGAAGATTTGAGGGTTTATAATGGCCCCCTGTCACAGACTTGCATTGAGGTATTAGACCCCCAGTCATTTAAGGCTTTGATCTGAAGGGGGGTCTTTCTATTGATTTTAAAAGGCAATCAGCCTGTTCCTCAGTTTCTTCATTCAAAACCAGGGATAATACTTGCCTGTCTCAAAGGAGTATTGTGTAGTTTACTTCATTGTTTTTGCTTAGGTGCCTTGAGGTCATCAGAGATGGAAAGTGCTTTAGAAGTGCTAAGTGTTTCCATAATTAACCTTTCATTCATATAGACTCCTCCTGGATCACAGGAAATTGGGATTTTATGGGACTCCTCCTCCTACTGATGCTGGGAGCAAATTGCCAGAACAGAACAAGAGTGTGTGGCGGTGGGGGGAGACACTAGGGCCCTACTCCCATCATCACTTTTCAAAGTGGGAGGCGAGAGAGCTAGACAAGACAAGATGCCACTAGGGCGAGCTTTGTGCTCTATGCAGAGGGTGAGCTGTTCGTTCCCTTCCCTCTCTTTCAAGCAACTGCAGGGCTGGCCTTGAATTAGATCACTCAGTGTGTGGCAGGGGCAGGCACCACTATTATGTCCAATCCTCAGGGCCAGTGCCAGCTATGCAGGGCCAGGCAGCTGAGCAATAAATGGTCGGGAGGATGGATCCCTCTTCACTTGGTCCAGAACCCTTGCGAGTGTTTCCACGAGGTAAGAAGTAGGCTGGTGGTGGCAATTAGGGGTAGCAGGGGAGGTTGCTGGGGTTGATGGGAGAGGCAGTATTTTGGGGAATGCTCAGTGCTGTGAAGTGCCTGGGGTCTGCCAGTAGCAGTATTGGGGGGCAGAACAAGCATGTGAGATGGGGGAGGGGAGAGGAGGGCTGGTGTAGAATTGCAGAAAAGCCAGAGCAGCACCAAGGCAGGAAGGATTTTATGTGAGCACTTGGCTCAGGACAGAGGTTACCCAGTCATCCACCTGGTCTTTCTGCTGGGATATATGGAGCTTCTTCCCCAGCTCACTTCCTCTCACGTGACTGTCTCCACCCGTCCTTCCTCCTACGCAAACTTCCTGTGTCTCTCCCAAGCTTCCTGGAGGGTTCTGTTTAATGTAGCTCCCCAATTCTTAGGTCTGTAGGTTCGGTCACTGCCTCAGTCAGCCAGGGCTGGAGAAACAGGAGTTTCTATCTCTTAAATATTTCTCACTTACCTATTACAAGTTCCAAAGGGGTAGCTGTGTCAGTCTAATTCAGCAAAACAAACAAGGAGTCTTGTGGCACTTTTAAAGACTAACACATTTATTTATGGCAAGAGCTTTCATGGGAGAAAAATCCCACTTTGTCAGACACTTGAAGATGGACGATTTTCTCCTATGAAAGCTCATACCATAAATAAATTTGTTAGTCTTTAAATGTGCCACAAGACTCCTTGTTTGTTTTATCTATTCCAGTTTACTGTGTTTTAGATGAGTGTTGTTTGTGTATATCCAAAGTCAGAATTTCATCCTAGATGGACTGTATATAATCTAAAGGCTTAACATTTTTAGTGCAGAATTGCTGTTCCCCCTTCCTTTTCCAGTTAGTCATACATCTCTTAGATTAACAGCATTTTATCATTCTAAATTAAACTTAATTAGTTTATCATTTCCAATGTCTATTTTGCAAGGAGCTTCTCAAGAATTTATAAGTTGTATGTGTAATTTATTGTTTAACATGTGCTACACATCCTTTCCCCTGGCTCATCTTCAGAGGATGCAGGTCTGTTAGAGCTGTGAGACAGAGAGCTTGGCTGTTGAGCTCAACTTGTAGAGACTCATGTTTTTAGCTCTTGAGATCCCCAATTCAAATAGCTGCTATCAGTGAAGATAGTGGCTGAAAAGTAAGGGGGGGGGGGGGGGAGAGGTTCAAGAGTGCTTAGCATTTGCCTAATTCTGCTCCCAATAGCAAACACTCTGACTTTGTTGAGAGCAAAGTTAGGTATAGACAGAGCTCTTTTGAAAATCCCACTTTAAACATTTTAATAAGTTTGTTTCCCACACTTGCTCAATGGGATCATACTTTTATGTTGACTTTTACTTTACAAATCACTCAACACCCTGAACAAGCATTATAAAATGCATTAAAAGAGGAAGCAAGACATGCACCATAAAAGGAGTGTATGACTAAGAAGAGCTGAGAGGATTTGTGAATTAAATTGCCTTCCAGAAAAATTTGGAAATACCATTTAAAACCAAGCACATCGCTGACTCTTAGCACAACTGCTCATACAATGTTCCATGCATATACCTACCTGACTGCATATTTGGTCATTTGAACTGACATCATCAAATGGGTGGATTTTTTTCAGCAGTCCATGTCAGATGCATACTCTGAAAGGTATCTTTGGCTAAATATAAGTAGGCTAAATGACGTGCCTATGATCTTTTCATTATCTAATCCAGTATGCTTTACTTTCATATGAATACAATCTTCAGTTTTACTCTGGATTGCCAGTGCCCTTTCGTTATTTTGTCAGTTTTAGTCACTCTCTGTAAAGCCTATCCTTAGTGAATATTTGCTTCTTTTTGGTAGGGTGCATGACAGAAAATGTATTATCTCAATCTCCATTCAGATGACTGAGACAGTCAAAAAAATCATTGAAACTTGTATCTTTAAAGCAGTATTTTTTTCCTCTCTTATTTATTGAAGCATATGTTCATGGTTGTCCTTTTACCAGCTAAGCCAGCCATCCAAGAAAGGCCTTTGCAGCATCCAAAATAGAACTGGGTCAGCTATATGCTAGACATCAATGTATGTGCACGGACCTTATTGATCACAGAAAAACCCACAAAAAAAGAGGGTCTTAAAATAACATGGGGTTGGGACTCAAGCTATCACAGTTGCCTTTTAAACATCAAAACTGACAAAAACGTGGACGTGACTGAAATGATACAATTCTTCACACATGCCTAGCAGAAGTTCAGCAAAAGGGAAAATAACATTCTAGTGGATACAGAACTGTCCAGGCACCAATTAAGAGCAGGCCGTCATCCCTGCCACCACCATCTCTCTTTGTATCTTCCTGCTTACAGAGTTTTATATGCATGATTAGAAGAGAGGGTCAAATAATGTTTGACTTCAGAATCATCTTAAAATGCTAATGTAAAATAGCACCTGCCAATAAGACCTTTTTTTTAAAGTGGTGTATAATTTGATAAAATTTCTGTGAAATTTTGTCTTTTTCAATCAGTTACAGAATTTGGCTAATTTGTTAGTTTTAAAAATTGAAAAAAATTCAAAATTTCAAAACACAAAAAGGGGAAGTATTTTTCCAAAATAAAAACAAACAAAAAAAGAAAATGTTCTCTCCCCTCCCTCCTTTTTAAAATTTTCCAGCTCTTGTACTTGGGGGTCACACAAAAGGCAAACAAGGTATTGTACCTATGACGGATAATGTAATCAACAGATACGCTAAGAACTGTTGGTGCATAAGGATAACTTCTGAAAGGAATGTATCTAGTCTTCAACTACTGACCATGGACACAACTTAAGATACCAACTCAGACTGAAACAAAGTAATAGCAAGGCAGCACCTGAAAGAATCTAGGAAATTCATAATATGTGCCTCTTTTCAAACAATGGTTTCTTAAGTATGTTTTCTTTCACACCCAGACAGCTTTCCTACTGTCTGATAGGAACTGTAAACATTTTGCAGAGATATGGAATATAATGTCAGACTGCCTGAGAGATACCGTAGCAACTTATTTCCTCAGCAGTATGTTTAAAAATGGATCTCTGAAAAAAAACCTCAATGATTTGGCCACATATCTGTGCTATATTCACCTTTCTCCTGTATTTCCTGTCTGCCTTGTGATACCTCAAGTACCTTCAAAAGCCTAATGCATTTAAAGAGGCCAAAGACTGGAGGAAAAGAAAATTTTCTTCCATTGCCAGTTTTCATTTTTAAAATGCACCTCTCTTCCTCCTTTCCCGACAGTTCTGATCCCTTCCTGCAATTTCCATGCATCCACTGATATAAAACAACATTATTTATACAGGAAAGAGGCTGAATAAAGCAACTCTGCAAATTAACGGTTCAAATAACAATTAACCAGCTCAACGATTGTTTTAGGTTAAAAGGCCACGTTAAGATGTTATGGTTCACCTAGAAACAATATGTATTTATGTTACATTTGGGGTTGATAATAAAAAATAGCAGGAAGCAGAAACTCTAATATAATTCAGTTTTAAAGGTTATTTTCTTAAAAGATAATTTACTTAGGTGAAGAATAACAAAGTCAGACTGGCCCCTGTAAAATGGCATAGAAAAAACATGAAATTAAATAGTAAGATGCATCACCCAATCTTCTGGAACCCGTATCTAATGGGCAACAAATTATGGCTATTTCTTTTAAGGCTGAGCAATGATTCTCCACTGCTATTAAGAGTGCGTTCTGAGCTTTCTTATATGTGGGACAGTAGAGACTATGTCCATATCTGAACACTAAAGCATCACATTAGAATGCAAGCATAACTTCCACTGATGTGAACTGAGTTATACCAAGGAGTTATGTGGTTCAGAAACTCCATTACCAATGTCCAGATATAACTGAAGACAGACTATGTACCTTATAGTGTATTCCACTTAGGTAGGATTTGCTTAAATTTGAGCACGTTTTAATATTGTTTTAGTAAGACACTTCCCAATTAGCCAATTTAGCTTGATGAGAGTGAATGATAATGACTATTGTTTAATCAGGGTAGTAATCGGCATTCATTCTGCTTAATCGGGATACATTTGGCCCATGTCGAGAAGCTGGTGATGCTGAATTGGATGAGAAATTTTAAACTCTGGTGTAAGATGCAGTGAATATCATTTTTATTCTTGTGATTTTTATTCCATATAGCATATTATTTCATCTAAAATCTCTCAAATGGCCTTAACTTAATCATGCCAGCTACCTAATTGAGAAGACAGGCTGCCACTTGAGGTATCCCAAGTAAAATATTTTAATGTATTCAAACTGTAACAGAAACTCCTCTACATTAATTGGTGGCCCACAATCACCATTGAAAAATAAAACACCCTGCCCACACTCTCCAAATTCAAAACACTTAGAAAAATGTCGAAGATTATAATCTTCGACCACCACATTGCCATTCTAAAGCAGAAGTTATAATATTACTGGCAGGAAAACTTTTGCAGTAATAGACAAAATACAGTAGGATAATGAAACACAGAACTAGGTGGCATGTTTCAAACACGCTGAAATATTTCTAGGAGTAGACAAAATTGTTTGATTTAAAGAACAGCTGACAACTCATGGGAAAGCCTGTAGAACATTTTGCTTAGCAGCAATTCTGCTTTATAAGTCAAATTTGCTGAATTTCTCTTTCCTTAATTTGCATAGCTAGGGGTTCTCACAGTGCTCAAAATGTGTATAGCTTCTGGAAGAAAAGGAAGATGAAGTCAGGCAAAAATGCCGGTGGAAGTACAGGCATAACATCACTCACCACCCTATCCCAAGCACTGGAGGTTGGTATGAAAGCAGAATTTTTGTATCTGAAGACTTCATCTGCTTAGTGCCCTCTTAAAAAGTTTAATCCTCTGTTTGCGAAGTCACAATAGAGTGCTTGGGAGAAGATTACAGTGTCACAAATCTGATCAAAGGATTACAACTACTTCAGGTGGGGAATAAATAAGAGGAGGAAGCTAAATCTTCAGGGAGAAAGAGCCTGTTTTCATGCAGATAAATGTCCTTCATAAAAGGGAACATGATGTCATGTGACAAGACGTCCATATGAAAAGTTATCTGGAAAACCAAGTCCAAAATAAAGTGTATTTACATACAACAGAGCAGAGAAAATAAATAAAAGGCAAGTTCAATGGCATAATACAATGCACAGGTAGCAGGAAATTAGCAAATAGACAGAAGACATAGTTCCCAAGACCACTCCCACACCTCCCTGGATGGCAGCAAAACAACCAACTGTTATCACAGACCTCAACTCCTACACAGTTGGAGCCTAACCAGAGTTTATGAGCCCACCATAAAAACTACCAAGGGCCCCAATTCCTACATCAATGAGTGTTGACTACAGGATCAGTCCCTAGTTCATTGGAAAAGGGAAGGGGAACTGTATTCACCCATACTCTAGTTTAATCAATACACACAGATACAATTATATTTAACAGTTTTGTCTTTTCCCACTGGGATCCAGTCACACACTTTAGGTCTCTCATGTATGTAAATTACATACACTTCTAAAAAAATCCTCTTTCATAGATTTAAAAGGAGAGCCTTAGCTGCATGCTCAGTGAGAAAAGTGTATATTATTACAGGAACATTCTCTACTCTTCCCTCATTGAGCTTGGGCAGGGAGGTTTTAGTCCCACAGATGAATTGAGGGCAACAGATAACATGTGCAGGGACAGGTGGGTGGGAGTGTGTGTCAGGAATTAGTACATAAAATGTTCCTTGCGGCATACCCTACGCAGCAAGGAAATAAGACAGAGTTTACAGGCGGTTTATGGTGTTATATCTATGGAGCTCACAGTCAGCCTCAAAGCATTTCCTCAGTCCTGCATCAGATATCGCACTAGCAGTTCAACCCCTCCCTGGTGGGGTGAAGTCTCATGACCCCATGGCTTGTGGGTTTGGCAGTCATGGCTGAACTGCCACTGCAAATAAGGCAGAAGAAACTGTATAATACAAAAAAGGAGAAAAAGAGACAGAAAGGTATGTGCACATGTGTGTGTGTATATGGGGCTGAGGTTATCTGCACTTCTTAATCACTCAGCCTTGTTCTGCTTTTCAAGAGGTTCTTTTCCGTTTTAGCTGCTTTGGGGTGTATCTTTCTCGTCTAAGTATCTGAAAATGCTCAACTATTCTGTTTTGCTCTGAATTTGCTTGTTTGTTCTTCTCCCCTGAATTCCCCGGCTCCTTTCATATGCCCTATCCTCGTTTCTTTTTGTGTGTGCCTGCAGGTGTTTTTCATAGGAAAATCTTGCTCCACTTTTCTGCTCCCCCCCCTCACATTTTGTTTTGTTATCATTTGCTTGTCTCATTTGTTATTTTATTCATGTCTGCAACTGCTCATTTACTAATAAATTCTATTTTGTTCCTATGTATTTTCTTTGTCTCTAAGCACTGAATAATTGCCTTCTCTGCTACAGAAGAAAGTGAATCCTCAGGCCACTCTGTAGAATAGCTTTCACTTTCTGAGGGTTGAAGAGAAGGAAGATTTTAATAATGACCTATTCCTGAGATTTAGAAAGATTTGAGGCAGGCAACATGTTGAACAAACTTATTGCTATTAGGGTGTTGACATCGCTCTCCATCTTCCTAACCTCAAAGTCAGGACAGCTTACCACCAATAAACAAGCAGCATTAGCAGTACAACACAAATGGGGCGGGGGGAATTTGTCAGCCCCTTACACACTGGATATTTATTTTGTGTTTAATAATTGCTTGATGTGCCCGTCATTATGGTATCTCAGCAAAAGGCATAACGAGATTTGATTCTACCATAACTGAATGGAGGACAGCTTACATTGGAATAAACTGGAGTCACTTAGGGTGCATCTGCACTTGTAAATTAAGTCAACTTAACCTTGCTTAAGTCGACTTATTTACTCTGCGTCTACACTACACTTTCCTTAAGTCGACTTAAGCAGCTTGCTTAAGTCGACTTAAGGAAAATTAAGTCGACTTTGTTAAACCTAGTTTAAAGTCGACCTTCTGCTTAAGTCGACTTTCTAAAGTCGACTTAAGCCAGTGTAGATGTGGAGTAGCCCTAAGTCGACTCTAAGTCAACTTAGGGCTCTCCAGGACTCCCCCACTGCCCTCCCTGCCAGGGGGGTGGCACAGGGAGAGCCTGGCATGCCCCCC
>ML685786.1:17654705-17784264 GCA_007922175.1 Pelusios castaneus
AGTTTCCCATCTTCAAAGCATCTGACGAAGTGGGATTTTCTCCCACGAAAGCTCATGCGATATATAAATCTGTTAGTCTTTAAAAGTGCCACAGGACTCTGTTGTCTTTCTAAATTTACAAGTGTAGACATAGCCTTAGGGACTTCTACTGTTGTTTGTATGCCATGTGGAAAGTCCCAGCCGGAGCAGGGATAGAAAACAGATGCTCCACTTGCAAAATCTCCATTAGCTAATTACTGGTATACTGGCTATGACACACAACAAAGTGGCCTGATTTTATCCAATAGAAAGTTGCGGTGTACAATCACTGTACCCAGTTCATTTAATCATTCAAAAAACCCTCTTCCACCTACTGCGGATGCGATGAGATGCTGACAAGTTAGCTTCTAAGACTCTTTGGCCTCCAACTTCCACTGCTGAGAGGGAGTCAGAATTTACTTATACATCTCTCTCCTGATCTCCTTCAAGCTATCAGATGGCTCAAGTGCTACTTCCCTCCTGTTCAGCTCTTATGTGGCTCTCCTCAAAAGACTGCTCCCTCCTGCTGGCTACTCTCTTGTCAGTGCTTTTAAGGAAGGTAGCAGGCAGAGCAAGCTTCTGGTCTGAAGAGCCTTTTGTCAGCTAGCTGCTTCTTGTCTGTCTCATTTCCTGCCCCCGCTTGAGTAGTGGTGAACTGAAGCACACTCCTCTCCTATTCTTCCATCTTGTGTTGGCAATAGGGAGACACCATGTGCCCTTGTGGGCCTGACAGCAAGGGGATGCAGAGTCAACTCAATTCAGCTGGCAGAATATCAACTATTGTTGCTCCAGCAGCCAATGGGACTCAAGGGTAGAGAGTATCCCAGTTCTTACAATATCGCCAGCTACCCCTGCATACATGCTGGAGATCTTGGTTACGGTGCAGATACTTTGTCTGTAGAGCTCTTGGTTTTTGGCTTTTTAAAATAAATAAATACATGAATATTGGCAGCAGCACACTGCCAGCCACTTAGATGGAGTATCATGCTGGGTAACATACAGTGTTCGAATGCCAAACGTAACGTATCAACACAGAGCGTTGAGCTGGAAAATGTCACTGTTCAGTAAACCAGCTATTTTCAAATAGCAATCAGAAAAAACATGGTTGATGGATGGTCAGGATTCAGCTTGCCATTAGAGACATGGGTAGAGCTAGTTGGGAATTTTCAACAAAATCAACAAAGCATCCTGTTTTAACACTTTTGAAATGAAAAGTTATAGTTTTCAATTCTAAATAACTTCTAAAATTTCAGTTTTTACCAAAAAAGTTGAAGTTTATAGAAAAAGTCAAAATAAAAATGAAATAATTTGATTAATCCAGCTAGAAAATTATTATGGAATATCAAGTCACAAAATGTATTAAGATTTTGTCTTTTCATTCCATTTCATGATGGGACTTTTAAAAAAAAATCTAAAAAATCTCACATAAAAAAAATTGTTTCCTGCCCCATTCTAGTCAGGGGATTAGAGTTAGATTTTTATGTCTCCTGGGTGTATTCCTGCCACTGAAGACTTGGAGAATATGCTTTAATTTTAAAATGTTTAACTAATACATTTTAACTAACGCAATTTTAAACAGGACTTTGCTCTGAGAGACAGGACAAGTCATGCTGAAGAATGTTACCCGGGTATGGTTAAATCTGGACTCCAGTGGCTAGATTTAGAATGCATCAAATCACTAGCACGACAGATCACATTCTACCCATTTTAACTTCATTACAAGATTTTTCTGAATATAATCCAAGTATTGGCGTAGTCATCCATCCGTGTTAAATTACCTATACTTGGTGGGAAAAAGATAAATTGGTGCCACAGTGGCATTTGTTTACCATATTCACTCAAAGAAAACATAGGTAAGGATTGCACTGAATTAGAAATCAGTTTAGTGACTCAAAATCTTGAAAACACAAATGGCATGTTTATCACTCACAGTAGTTTTAAAATTAACAAATGGGAAGATACAGAATAAAGAGCATGAATGTAGAGCGCTCAGATTTCCCTTTAAGTTCTGGAAATCCAGTCTAATGGGGAGCCTTCCATAAACATACATATTTTCTTCACATATGCAATGTACTGTGTCTCAGTTTGGCCTTTTGCTTAATTAGCGTTGTGTTAATGTCCAACTGACTGTGGGACTTGAATAATGTTTTCTGCTTAATGATCTAGCCTTGCATCAGTACATCAGTGTGAATGAGGGCTACTGTAGCAGGCCGTGCAGAACAGTGAAAGAGGTTTTGTCATTAATTGACTTGAAAATCACCATTTAGAATACTTCATGTCTTTAAACAAAAGCTGGCAAAGTAGAAATCGGATTCCAGAGACATACAAAAAATAGCCAATATATTTCATTATTAAATCGTCATAAATCATTGAAGAGCTGAAAAGCAGCAATATCAACACTAATAATAGCTTGGCATTAAAGTAGGACTTCAACATTTGGTTGCACTTGAGAGAAAGAGTGTCTTTATATTTAAATCTATTTTCTTTGTCAGTTTTTTTCCATATTTCTCTTCTTATTGTTAAAGGTGCAACTGAATAAGCATGATAGTCCTGAGAGGTGGAAGCTAGAAAAACTACTGTGGCCACCTATACATTACCTACGCTAGACAATTTCTGGAAATCTCCCATCATTGTAGGTCCACCAGTGACAGCAACAAGAGACCTGCTAGTATTTGCACATTGCCATCTTCACCCAATACTGAACAAGTTTAAAAGACATGTGATGCCCTGGTAACACAAATGCTCCCACCTGTGGAGCTACAGTGCTGTTAGTGCAATGGCAGGAGACCTCCCAAAAAGTCTAGTGAAGAGTCAACCATAAAAGTACAAGCCAAATACCTAGGAGATGCAGCTAGTTTGCAAAGAGTGCCCAGCTACTTTCAGTCTCCTTTAGTACAAGCCATCAGAATAAAAGGCTTTCTTCATCTGGATGATCTGTCAAAATTAAAACTTCCGCAGGAAAGGGTCAGTTTTGATGAATTTACAATTTTGAAAATTTTTGAGGAAACAATGAAAAATTGTTAGGATGTCCCATTTCAACATTTTCAAAATAAAAATTTTCATTTTCAGTTTGAAATATAAATTAGTGTATAGTAAAAATGTAAAAATGTTTAGTAAAAATGTTTAAATATTTGCAATGGAAACAAAAATGCTTTGAAAATATTGGAATTAAATATTTGAACTGACCCAAGCCAATTTCTTTTTCAGTTTTTTTTTTTAAATTCTCTATATGTTTTAATGTTGCCTTTTGGGGATAGAAAATGTTGTCTCAATTTGAATAGGAAATATGTTAAAAAAAATCTCAAAAATTCTTACAGAAGAGGAAAACCATTTCCTGTCCAGCTTTAGTCAGTATCCACTGGTTACTTTCCTGCTTTTTTCCCTTATTATATTCAGCGATAGCAAGGAGGAACATTCAGCTATTAGACTACAGATTTGCCCCACTCCATCTTCATTCACTCTCCATGGTGTCCCCTCTCTCAACAGGTTTATACAAATGCTTGCAGGAGGGATTTGATTGCATTTTTCCATGGGTCTCCTGCTGATCCACTCAGCTTCATTAGAGAACTGTAGATAGCTAGGTGACTCCATTCCCTTGCAATCTTGGCAGCTCTGGCAGAGATATCTGGCTTCTGCCAGATTCTGTGGGGAAGAGTCCATTCACTCCATCATAATAAATTCCTCCCCACTTGCAACTCAGCTTTCCCTTCTACTCTGTGCTAATCTTGTGTCTGATTCTATGGGAGTTACTATATTGTCACAAATTCAGCATTATGGTTTCACTGCAGGAGTAGGTAACAAAAATGGGCTGTTCTGTGAATATTAGAGTTCTGAAGCTTTATGTACTTGACAAGAACACTGTTGTTTGACTGGCGCACACTTCAAAATACCGTAAAGCACACAACACAGTAGCAGATTCACCAAAAGGGTATGTAGACATCTAGCTCACTGGGAACAGCACATGAGTCTGATTCACCTTGCTAGACAGAAGCTAAAATAATGGCAGAAAAGCTCATTGTACAAGGAAATGGTAAAGTGCAGCACATGGGGGAGGGATGGAGGGAGGGAGGTGGGGTAGTTATGCTGTATTTACTTATCTAAAGCAACAAACCAGCCCTCCGAACAGATAAGCAATTTATACTGATACAACAGTCCAGATGTATGCACTAACTTCTGTTTCTAGACATGAGGCAGCTACTACGATAAATGTTATTTTGTTCTGCAGCTATGACACATATTATCATGGATGGAGAGGGGAGAAAGAAAAATACAAAGAGCCTCTGGCCTTCAAAGACATAGCTACTTTCAGAATGACCTCACTATTGGTTACCATCAAATGTTAATGATGGTCTTGAACCACAATTCCAGATTCAAATAAACCTGCACTTTAGGGTTCAGGTTAGAGTATGGAACTACATGCAAAATTTGGATCATATAATATATATTACAGACAAACCAAGCTGTTAGTGCTACAATGACCTCAACCTTAGTGTATTAATAACCAGTGGCTTTGAAATAATATTTACTAATTCAAGTCTTTGTTCTGTTCATAGATGCTGGGTTAGCCCACCACAACCTGTAAATATATTTACTGGGGGCAGATTAGATTGGCTGTATTCTAACATTAATATATTTTCTGATAAACACTATATTTTATAGTAAACACCATGATTAATTTACTGTGTAGTTTGTAATGCAAAATGGTTAAACCTAAAGACAGATTTTTTTTTACTAACTTTTTAAATTTTCTTTAATACAGATGGTCCACAGATGAATAACGTGGTACCAACCTCTCCTCTCCTCCCTCAGATGGCACATCCACACTCATATCCCAGCATCGGACAGATCACAAATCCTTATGAACAACAACCCCCGGGCAAGGAGCTTAACAAGTATGCTTCCCTAAAGGCCGTTGGTAAGTAAGAAAAATAATGCATGGCTCCTCATTTAATTCAGAATGCTGCCTATTCTGGTGCCAGGTAACAACCAGTCTCTAAATTAAAAAGAAAGGCTAACCATTCTGGATCACTTAAGTATGAATCTGAGCTATTCTAATATTATTTCAATCAGAAAGTACCGTATAAATTAACACTAAGGTCACTTTACAGTAAGGCATAAGGAAACCACAACTAAGGGGTTTTCACATTTGTGCACACAAACACTATTTTCAGGTTGTAGCACCTTTGCTACGTTCACAAATACTGCATTTGCACATACAGAACAATTAACTGGGCACTCAACAGATACTTAAATATGTAGTTACCCAGTCTACACACTCAGATGAGAGCCAGTGCAAGAACAACAGATGAATGTGCCAATTTAGAGAATAGAATTTAGGCACCTGGTTTGTGTTTTCATATAGAAAGCACAACTATACACTTTCAGTCACAAAGGCCTTTATTTGTAGCAATGAACCACGCAGGATGTGCATCAGCAGGCCACTGGGGTATAATCTAGGTGTGTTTTGAGGCTTCATGCCTTTAATCACCTAAGAAATGGTGCACTACTACACACACTCTTCTGGCTCATTGATGTCAGAGTATGGCTCATTATTATATATATGTTTTTAAAGCTCTAGAAAAAGCAGTTTTTACAGAAGAGCACAGATGAGGTTGCAATGTACCCTTCCTTTACGGAAGTTATTTTTTTAATACTTTTTAAGAGATGTAATAAATTCCTAGCACAACCCTTAGGGATATGAAATGTTTTTTACCTTATCACTTCTGTCACCTTCTAAACAGTAAGAAATCAAAAAATAGGAATTCTGCTCATTCTTAGCCTCCCACCAACACAGTTTCTTATATGAAAGTTAACAACATTGCCCTCTATATTTAGACCTGTACAGTGCCTTCAGATATGGCTATTTGGCTCAGACAAATGTACAACTAGGAACACTTTTCCTTTTAATACATTAGTCATCCCAGCTGAACAATTCTTCATTGCAAGTTGAAATCAGAGCTCAAAATTATTTTTCCATCTTTTGAGAATTTGAGATTTCAAAAACTTTACCCATTCAAATTGGGATGAAATTTGAAAATCTCAAAATTTTTGAAAATCAATGAACTAAAAAAACCCCCAGTTCTGATAATTCAAAAACACTCATTTTGATATTAACCTGTTTCGATGTTTAAAATAATTGTGTAAAATTATGAAAATTTCAAAACACAGTCATTTATAAAAAAAATTTAAATTCTGAAATGCAAGTATAGAACATTTAACAATTTCAAAAAACTCCTCTCCCTCCCAAAAAAATCAAGTGAAAAGATTTATCAAAACTGATCCTGTTTTTACAGACTGTTTGGGTTTCAGTAAGTTTACAATTTTCAGATAGAAAAACAATCCACTGGACAATTTCCAAACAGGTCTATGAAATACCGTATTTGCCACAATCATGACTTCTACCACGAGCATATGCCCCTGATTGTCAAAACAGTGTGAAGCTTAAGTATTACTCTTGGGCTAAAGCTTCACCAAGAATTTTGCTCTGTAGAAGGATAAAACAGGCTGTATCTTAAAGGTGTTATACAGCTGTGGTTTTCAACCACTGGGGCAGACTGGTGGCCCATGAGAACTGTCCAAGTGTGCCGTGAAATTTTGTACAAAGGTAATGAAAATCAATACAAAACAAACATTGTTTCATATTAAACAATATTCCATCCAACGAAAATTATAACTTATAAAACTTGTGAAAATTAATCTTCAGATTAAAAGCGAGGTATCAGTCTTTCGATTCTAAAACGTGAACTTGCTAAACACAGGTGGCCAAAGGGCAAAATTGAGGTGGTGTGTATTTTTTTCAGTGGATTTGAAACATTAAAGCATTTGATCTGTCTTTAGCTTGTTGTATTTGTATGCACTATGTTGCAAACCTCTTTAGTAAGACCGTAACCATAGTAAATGTAAGTAAATGTGAGATTTATGAGCAATCAATTCATCTGAAAAAAGTGGGTGTGCCATGGAATTGTCTGTCTCATTGAAGTGTGCTGTGTTACTGAAAAGGTTGGGAACTGCTCTTATGCAGAACAAATGGACAAGATTTAGGCCTAATCTGGAGATGAGGACCTTGAAAGAGGTCAAAGATGATGCCGAAGTTAAGGATCTGAGCGTCAAGCAAGATAGTGGTGCTGTCCACAATGATCCAGACCTAATGAGTGGTAGCATAAAAGTATGTACAAAAATTCTCCTACTGGTAGTTTCTTTGATATCATTTACAGTATGGTCCATAATCACAGCAGGATGATTGAACCTAAATAGGAGATATTTACCTTTCCTAAACAGTAAGGAATGAAGGAGAAAAACCGTATGCTTACTAAAAGAAACAAGGAGTCCTGTGGGCACTTTTAAAGACTAACAGATTTATTTATCACATAAGCTTTTGTGGGCACACTTCTATTTCATCAGATGCATGAAATGGAAACTGTAGTATGTTAGGTGTGTATATACATACAGAATTGACCTTGTGACCCACCCTTCTCTGTATGTATATATACACCCCGCATACTGCAGTGCCCACGAAAGCTTATGCAACAAATAATTTTGTTAGTCTTTAAAAGTGCCACAGGTGGTCTTGTTTGTTTTGCTGAAATAGACTAACACAGCTACCCCTCTGGAACCTATTCTGACCATTCCCATCTATTTGATTGCAAATTTCTGACTTCAAATCTTGATTTAAATCAAAAGAACTCAGAGGTACAGGGGACAGTACAAAAGCAGAGAAGAGAAGAGAAGTTTTAACGTATCGGCATTTAAGTTGAAGGTTGTGGCTATTGGATTGAATTAAACTCAATCTTGAAAGAATCTGAGGCTTGGTTTGGATACAATTCCAAGAATTCAGATGCCTGTCTGACCCTTAACCTAAATTTCCAAGATTATAGATATCCACTCCCATTAAGGCTTGAACAATGCTCACTTGTTTTTCCCTCTCAGTTGGAAACACCCTCCCCTTTCCCAGGAGATCTGCTAGTCTGAGATCATATTAATCAAGTTTTACATTCAGGTGGGTTTTAACTAGAGTGATGTAAAACCTGCCATTTTTAGTTATTACCCAAAGCTGTCTCTTGGCAGAGATGGCAAACAACAAAGACTTTGATGCTGTTATAAATTTACACCAATTCAGGCCTTTCATCTGACTGTATACTCCCACATTTAAATCAAAAAGTTCACTGAGATTCTAATCAATCACTTTAGTTTTCCCTTTGCGTTTGATGACAAGTGATTTAAGCACTGATCCAATTGCCTACAGCAGAAATATAATAATGAGTGTGTTTCTCATCTCTCTATGGTACATGGATACGAATCACAGATATTTAAATACAGCTCACGCTAGATGATCTTTGTGTTAGGAATTAGTTCACTATGCTTAATTCCCTTTTCTTGGAAAAAACATTGCAATCAACTATTAGCAACCAATATTACAGCATGTAAATATCACCTATCATAACATGGTCTTAAATTCCAAGTGGTAAGACATTTAGGCAACTGATGAAGTGACGCGTTACCAGATGCAATATTTAAGTTCACAGAGGTAAGGCAGCTGCTTCCTCCTGTAATGCAGGAGGTCCTAATAATTTGGTTACTTATTTCTAGCAGACAACCACTCATCCTGCAGAGAACTTAATGCAAGATGCTGTTAGAGCCCTACTTAAAAAACCCAGTGGCCCTTAGCAATTCAAGGCACATGGTGCTGCACCTGCATAAAGGGTAGCACACCAAACAAACTCAGGAATCTTGAATAGAAGAACTGCTAAATGGGAACAGTGCTGTTGTTGTTAACTAATGGGGTGTAAAAAGCACCTAATTCAGCACAAATAGGACAGGGAACAGAGTTTAAATGGCTATTATTGACATTATATATTTTATCCGAACAGGATTTCGTGAGGAAATTCAAACAGCACATTCAAATGTGTTCTATCAATTCCTACTACAAGTTCCATGGAAGAGGGGATTTTTCTTCATTTTCTGCTCTTTTTGGCTTTTTAGTTGTTTTGTGGGGCTGCTGTTTGATGCAGCCTCCAATGCTAGGATTCCTGCTGAGTGCTGGCCAAGAATTAAAGGTTAAATTCGCCTTTGTACTCTTCTGATGTGATAACATTTTACACCCACTTTGCTGTCCTATAAAGGAGAGCTAAAGGTGCAGGATAATGGCAAATTGAGCCCCCTTTTCCCCTTGCAGAATTTTATTCTCTCCCACTCTTCTTCAGAAACAATACCCACTTTCTCCACTGGAAGCTCATTGGGAATTTCTGAAACAGAAAAATACTTCCCTGCAACAGTGGGAGCAGATCCAACTTCATGAATCACTTGGGCGTTTATTCCATCTGCTGCCCCCTTTCCATGCTCCATCTCTTTCTATCCCGAGTATTTTTTCCCCCAACAGCGTTACACTCCTGCTTCCACCTATGATGGCTGTCAGGGATGACATCTGATAGAATACATTCCCCCGCTGCCTGCTCCCACGGATTTGAGAGCAATATTTCTCACCCTCTTCCATATCACTTGACTCATTTTTAACTAGTTTTCTAGAATCACTCCCAAAGATTAACACATACTATTGTTATTATTTATTTTACATTGGGTTTCTAAAAGCCTCTAAAAGACCAGGACCTCATTGTGGCAGGTAATGGACAAATACAGTGCACCAACTAAAAGTTCTAGCAGCTTTTCCCCAAAGCCACTTCCTTCAAAGAATGTTAAATGCTGGGCAGCATAGAGCTCTCAGTGTTCAGCCATCTTAATTTCTTGATCACCTGCAATGGCAAGTTCCTGGCATTTCATTATTTATGTGGGAAAATGCTGCAAGTGGTTGTCTGCATAAATTATTCTTATATCCAATTCATCCACCTTGTTTGTACTCCATGTTTAAATGGTCACTGCTGTCATGGAAAGTTCTTGAAAAGGATGGAGGTAGTGTACCTGAGCCCATTAATTAAATCAGAGTGCTGCAATGCTAAATACAGTCACTGCATCATAAGACTTTGCAATCCTTTTTTGAGCCTTTGGACATTCAAAAGGCAGGACTAGTCCAACCTGAACTGGAACTCCTCCTCCTCCTCAAGCTGTAAGAGTTGAATGCCATGCTGTAGCTTAACGCTAACTTTTCTGCAGTCAGAGATTCATGGCGTTAGTTCTCTTCATGCATTAATATATAGGTGAACAGTTATTGGCACTTTTTAGGGCCCTGTTCTGCACTTCTGACTCACACAAGAAGTTCATTTCCTTTCACAATCTTCAAGGAGTGGCAAGTGGCCACAGCACCTGTCCTCAGTGGAACTAATTGCATAAATAAAACAAGACCGCCTGTGTGAGTAAGTATTGCAGGATTAGGAAAAAGTCAAGCAGGCCAGTGCACAGCTGTGGAGGTGAAAATCCTGAATTCCAAATATTTCTCTTGCAAATCCCCTCCTCCCCATACACAGAGTCGCTCTTTGGAAGTACTAACTGCACATGACGACGACAAGCTATAATCAGGGGTTCATTTCAAGTCTGGCCAAAGCACATACAATGGATGAAATCCTCTGAGAATTGCAATGTCTCCACGGACACTGGGAGTTTTAATCTAGAGTGACCAGATAGCAAGTGGGAAAAATCGGGAAGGGGGTAGAAGGCAGTAGATGCTTTTTTTTTTTTTTTTTTAAGCCCCGAATATTGGGACTGTCCCTATAAAATGGGGACATCTGGTCAATGTACTCTAATCTCGTCTCGAATGAAGTCAGACCAAAGTAACAATGTAACAAAGCTAGCAAGAAATGTGTCTGCAAGAAGCAGCAGCAGCACCCGTAGGAAGTTCACAGTTTCCAGCATCTCTTGAGGTATAGCAGCTCTTTGATCCCAAAGTTACAAGCATTCCAATTTTACTCATGGCCACACATCCCCAAAATGGGGAACTACAAATATGATGCTCAAAGAAAATACAATCTCCCCTGTTTTGTCACTTTCACCTATGAGGGTGTTTTTTATTTGCTTTGCTTTATATGACACACTGTGGCTGCTATCTGCAGACCAGAAATCTCATTGGCAGAGGTGAAGTATGCGAGGTAAGCCATCTGTCCAATTCTGGCAATCTTGGAAATCCATTAATGTGTGGGGGGAGATCAAGGGAGAATGAGATTTTTGTGAGGTTCTCAAGGATTTTTCTCTTTGAACAATCCCTTCAAGTGGGAAGGATTTAGTGGGGTAGCACCACACCCCCTCCTAAACCTGCCAATCTTGGGATTTGTAGAGAAGGGATCCCCATTCTGTGCTGAGACAGGGGCTGTCTTGCAGGAATGATTGTTGCTCCACTGATTCCTCTTCCCCAAGCAGCACAGTCTCTGAAGAAGCTGGGACCCCTGTATCTGTTCACTGAAGGCCACTCCTGGGACTCAAAAGAAAGTAATATAGTCCTGAATTATGTTACTTCATCCAGATTGCTTTAGATGGCAGGGATTTCTGCAGGGCAGATAGTGGCACTTTCTCTGTGCTACTCACTAGATTCCCATGGAGCTTCAACTAAGGGACATCTACAGAGCAAGGGGTAAAATAAGGAGAAATATGTAGGAAATTAAGAGTATGGAAAATCATATGGAAGCAGTATCTCATCCTTATACATAACAGAAAATTTGTTCCTGACTTCATTGGGGATGATGCAGACTATCATTTAGAAAATTTAGAATTAAAATTATTAGACATTATGCATTTATACTATGCTGTCAACAGCCACCTACTATGCTGTTAAACTGATAAGAACCACATTTCTTTGCAACGGCTTGAAAAGGGATTGCAAAAGAAATACTACACTGGTACTTTTTCATTTCCAATTGCAAAGAAATCTTCAGCTACTGCTTCCATAAGTGGTGGCACAAAAATGGATTAAAAAAATCTACACAGGAATAGCTTACTGGATTTAATGTTTAAGGAAACAGACAGGGAAGCACAGATTAATGCATCATTTGTCATCCAAAGGGGAGATTCAATTAATAATTTCATATGTTTAGAGGTATGTTCAGTGTCATATGTAATGCTAGAGAAGGCAATTTGCCTGATTCAACTTTGTGGCCATGGATTTATCTCAACCAAGTGTGACATAAATAATGCCGTGGGGGGTGGTGTTTATTTGCTCTAGAAGTATTACATTAGTGAATCCCTACTTTCCCTACAGATGCAGGAGATGCAGTTTTAAGTATCTAGGCATTAGTGGGCGAAGCATGAAATCTGAAATATCTGGGACTACAGTTTTAAAGCTCAGCACTGTCCAAGCAGCCCTTCCCTCTTCTCATATAAACAAACTGTATCCTATTTTGGCTACTCTGTGCAAGGGTCTTTCTGCTGAGATCTTGAAAAACAAGTTCTGTCTGTTATGTCCAGACTTTCAGGGCTCATTCCTGCTCCCTCTGAAACAATATTGACTTTTTCTATTCACTTCAGTGAAAGACAGATTGATCCCTGAAATTGTCATAGGGGAAAAAAAAACCCCAAAAAACCCTGCTCTGATGTTCTTAGTCCAAATTTCCCCTCTCCTATCATACAGAGTACTAATCGACCCTTTCTGCTTCAAAGATGGATGCATTTAATTAAGCTGTGAGCATTTTGATTGTGAAATGCCTTAGTATCCCATATAAGTTGGTTGGTCGATGTCTTACTGCAACATTTAAGAAATCACATTTTACTGGGGACTCCTTTGCTACCAGGTAATTTTCTCTTTCTGGGCCTGGGGAATATGAGGATTAGTAATCACCTATCACAAAAGGCAATGTTCATGTTACAGACACATCCATCCCTTAACAACTGAAGAGAACTGTGAAAAGGAAATTCTTTAGGGATAAGGTTGATCTTAGCAGAAATGACATGTATGCTATGGGGAGGGGCTGGAAACAGTGTTATTTCTAGTAGAGGCATCTTTAACACCAAAGTAGGACATACTTACACACTTTGATTTGCGTCATCTCACCTTTACTTGTCAAGTAACATATCCAGCTTTGAAAAATTTTGCAGTTCTCACATACCTGTTTTTAATAGTGTACAATTTGTAGCCCCGTAACAGCAGTAGCATAAATCCAAGTGGCCCTAATGAAGTACATTACTTGATTAGATTGGTTGCCAGGGACTGTATGGCAGTGGTCCCAAACTTTTTACATAGTGCCCTCCCTTAACCTGTCTCCTCTCCCCTCTCTATCCCGCACCAGCTGGGAGTGGGGCTGCAGACAGGGGCCAAGGCTGGAAACATGGGTCAGGGCCAAGAGTGGGAGCCAGAAGCTGCAGCTGAGCACCAGGGGCGAAGCAATGGCCTGGCACTCAGTCCACCGCTGGTCCTCGGGCTGCAGCTTGAGGTCTAGAGGTCAAAGCCATGGCCAGACCAAGGGTGTGTCTGGGAGTCATGGCCCAGGCCGGAGAGTGGGACAGTCCAGAGTAGGCCTCAGGGCAGAGGAGGACTGGGTGGTACTTCCTCCTTACTCCTACCCATGGGGTCTGGCCCAGGTCCTGACACACCCACCCCAAAGGTTCTTCCACGCCCCGTAGAAGGGCACATCACATAGTTTGAGGACCACTGCTTTATGCTTTGGCAGCAACTGACCAACGATGAAACAGCTTTATTTCCATCCGTTTAGCAGATGGGTAAGAAGCCAGTAAATCTAAACCCACAGTGCTTAGTTTAGAAAAGCCTATTTTAATGAAAACTTAATGAATTATATACAGTATTTTAGGGCAAGTACTGAGACAGGAAATGCGTCTATGCTTAAAACTGGTTGCAGCTGAACCGGTTCTGAAAAGAACTGAACTGTAGGCATACACGAGCACAGAAGGTGTTCCACACTAGGTCAGCTGCAACCATTGTTAATCATCCTCGTCAGCATTGGCTCTGTCTTCAAGTGTAGGCAGGATCTTAATGCAAAGATTCTTTTATGGCTGCCACACTGGTTTACTTCTCTCTCGCTTATTTAAGAGCAGACTCCAATCATAAAGAATATATCAAAAGTACTATCATTCAATACAACCACTGTTGTAGAATCTTAGTTGAAGCCTAACTCTGTGCAGAAGAATGATTTTTAAAATTCCCTTGGGTGTGTGTGCGTGCATGTGTAGGGGGGCTCCACGTGTTGATTGTCCCAGTGCCTTTTGAATATGCTCCATTTCAAAGGAAATGCCTTTCTCTTCCCACTTGAATTGCCAGTCCTGCAGGATTTCACAGGGTCTGGTCAAGACATTTATACCAACATTTCAAAAAGGACCCACTCATTTTGCATGCCCCACACATGACATTTAGGAATTGATTTTTTTATCTACTGAGATCCCACTGCTCCACTAGCTTCAATGATCCATTATGGATGTTCAGGACCTCTGATTAGGCCACAATAATATCATTTAGGGCCCTCAAATTAGTGGAGAGAAAATCTGAATCTCTCAGTCCATCCATTTTTTTAAATGGGTGTAATACCTACTCACAGGGTTTCATGAGACTTGCCAAACTGTTTAGAAAGTGTTTTGAGATCTTCAGCTGAAATTTGCTAAGTTAGTTCTGAAATATTTTGAAACAATCTACCTTGGATGAATGGGGAAAGATGTGTAAGGGAACTTTACCCAATAGATGAATAGCTTCTCTTGAAAAGGGGCTCTCAGTACACTGCTTTTATACACTTTATTTCATTTTGACATTGTTTGTGTAGATGTCATGATAACAATATGATTTGTTTGTCTGTTCTTTTGCAATCCCTTTTTGAGCCTTTGCTTTCTTTTTAAGTCTCAAAAGGGGACAATCTTTAAAGAAGGCTGCTAATTTAAATCTTGGACAGTTCTGGAGTTAGGAGAGCAAGGGGCAATAAAGCAAAAGATAGTGAGAGAAGGATTCTGATATCTCATTAGCATCCAAAATCAGGTGTATACTGAGAGAAGTACAATGGGACATTCTGGTTTAGGAAAACAAACTCATTAAAGGACAGATTCCATTTCCCAAACTCACTTGTTTATCAGATGGCCCCATTGAGTTCAAAGGGGCTATTTGTGGATTAAGGTACCATTGTAAACATATGCATAAAAGTGTCTACCATTAAATTATATAGATTCAGTCTACTAGTACGTATACTTTCCAGCCATGTTAGTCTAGTTCAGCAAAACAAACAGTGAGTATGGTGGCACTTTTAAACACCAAGGTGGTTATTTATTTAAATACATTTGTTAGTCTTTAAAAGTTCCACAAGATTCCTTGTTTGTTTTGCTGGACTTATAATGTTTGTGATAAGGAACAGAACCAACATACTAACATCACATACCCCACATCACAGGGGTCCCTCTGCTGGAGGCCCCACCCCCACCAGAAGGTGGCCTGCGGGCAGGCCATCACTGAGGGTGGGGGCCTTGGGGCCAAAGGGCCCGCCCCAGTCCCATTCCAGCCAGTCTGCCCCAGCGGGGTGCACGGCGTGGACCCCAGTGCAGCCCCCCAGGGCCATGGTCCTGGAAGGCCGTGTCGAAGCGGATGCTGTGCATGAGCGGTCCCACCCCACAAGTGGAGCAAACAGGTGCTGACCTGCCCCACACCTGAGGGAGGACCAGCCAGCCCAAAGGTGGGGCAGAAACACAGAGCCCAGCCTCCAGCCCCAAGGCCTCACGTCCCCAGTGCCGGCAGGGCAGGAGTGCTCCCCAAGCCCTGCCATTGCTGTGCAGGGTGGGGGGTGGATTATCACCAGTATTTTAGGGGCTGGAGACCGGGGCTTCTCTTTCGGCCAGGGCCCTGGGCTTCAGCCCCTTTAATAATCCAGCCCTGGTCTTGATTATTTGTAGGAGGTTATGATAGTGACTTTCCTGTGATGATACTTAAGTCAAAAGGTATTGTGGGATCTTTTGCTTTTTTGTTCTAAGCAAAACCAAAACCCAAATGCAGACATGCATTACCAGTCTTCTTCACCTTTGTACAATGATGCACATTGACATCAGCAGTGTGTTTTTTCCAACAATGCCAGAATAGAGCAATTAGGCAAATGTTGGGAATGAACCCTTTATTGTAAATACAATATAAATAGCAGCTGTTAATAGTGTGCCACTAAAATATTGCAAAAGCTGTTCTAACTGAAGTAAATGAGTATAAGAAAGATATCTCACAGGTAAGAAATAAAACCATTGCTTCATTCCTGCACTTCTATACTGTAATAACAAAAGGCTTGGGGGGAAAAAAGTGCAGTGACATGATTTGCAATGCACCCAATGAATTTTCCCAATTTTTCTCAAATATTAGCTGTATTACTGCAGCAGCTAAAATCTTCACTTCAATATCTGTAGCATAAATCAGAGAGTCACATCACATCATCATGATAACACTCTAGAGAAGATATCTGGCCTCTATGGACAAGAAAGTTTATATGCCCCAGCAACCAGGTAATCCACTATTGTGAAAAAGTGTTTCCCCCTGAAAGCCACAGGGAGTTACTGCCCTACATCAAGGAAGGCTGACTGGTTTGAGATGATGATGGCTATTTCAAAACACAATCCTATATCATGGGCTTTCCTACTGCATGACTGGGCAAGAGCAGATGAATGACCTCCTAGTGGTTTTGATTACTCACTTTATTAGGCAGTCAGGGGAGGAGTTGAGCTCTCATAAAGGAGACCCCTTCATGACAAGGGCAGCTAGTTGGGACCTTCATATTCCATTTCACAGGAAATTCTATAACATGTTTTCCATTCTGAAATGGAATGAAAACAAAATATTTCAAAATTTCCCATGTGCTGAAATTTTTGTAAAAGATTGTTTTGAGAAAAATCTAAACATTTTGTTCTGATTTTGATTTTGTTAATATTTTTATATAAAAACAACCAATTTTGTCCTAAACTTATTTTCATTATGAAAAATCAAAATGTTTAATTCTCAAAAAGTTGTAATTGGGCATTATTAAAATGCTTGTTTTTATATTTTTTCCTCAGAACCAACATTTAGTTGAAAGTGACACATTTTGATGAACACAGCAATTTTGACAAAATGAGTTTCAAGCAAAAATTCCCCACCAGCTCTAACAGCAATCTTGTGATTAAATGGAACTTCAGCCAGGGAGGTTAAATGTTCAGCCAAACTGGTTCCTTTTCAGTTTCTGCCCTACTGTCTCTCTTTGTCTGTGCTAAAGCTAGTAAAAGGATTCAGTTCAGGGGGATTAAAGCATTTTGCTTTGCTACCAGACTTGGAACAAGTCCCAAAACAAAATGAAAATTCAGATGAAGCCTCCCCATTTACCTGACTTGGAGTGAAAAAAGCATATACAATTGGTAACCACAGAATTCAACATGGTTTACTGCCAAAACTGTAAATCAACCAATTTTAGTGGAAATTCACACTGGGTTTTGCTCAAAATACTTCCTTGCTTTGCTAAAAGGCTCAAGAACATTGGAGAACTCTGCCCAAGTATTGAGTTTTGTAATGAAAATTTCCTACTGCTCTAATGCATGACTGGCAGAAAGAAAGAAAATGTACGGGTTGCAGCTAAGACTTTACATTTATATTTTTCTTGTTGCTTAACATCTCTCTTTTTGTAAAAGTAACAACTATCTATTGAACTAATTTTGTAACAGTTAAGATTTTAAAAAACCAACTGACTTCAGTTCAGAGAAATGGTGACTAAAAGCTCCTTTGAAATTATAGGTGTTAATGAACAGATCAAAGGGAAACGATTTTTGACAAGTTCCAAAGGTGTAGCCGTGTTAGTCTATTGCAGAACAACAAATGGAGTCCTGTGGCACTTTTAAAGACTACCAGATTTATTTATCACATGAGCTTTCATGGGACAAAATCCTACTTCTTCATACCCTTTGAAGATGGGAAACTTACAGAATGGGAGGAAATTAAATGCAGGGGAGTGTATGACATAAGAGAAAATGCAGAACTTGAATTTATAGGCAAATTCCACTCAGTTGCGTTGGGATTAAACAGGGACTACGGATTTTTCTCTCATTACAACAGGTGATTTGACCTCACCTTCCTCTATGTGCTGTTCCCAGTGTTTGAATCCTAACATCTATTTTGATTTGCTGTTACAGCCTGACCTGATCCTATGTCATACACTCCCCTGCATTTAATTTTCTCCCATTCTGTTAGTTTCCCATCTTCAAAGCATCTGACGAAGTGGGATTTTCTCCCACGAAAGCTCATGCGATAAATAAATCTGATAGTCTTTAAAATTGCCACAGGACTCTCTTATTTTTTGCAAAAGCAGCCATAATAGTACTACTGTTGAGGTTAGCTCTCATTTTAATCAATACCATTGAGATTAGGAGCCTGGGGGTCAAATTCTTCTCTCAGAAGCAATGGAGTAAATCTGGAGTGACTTCACTGAGGGAGCAGAACAAACTCAACCCTACTGCAGCATAAAAAACTGTCTCTTAATTATGTAAACTGTGCTGAGAGATCTGAACTGGGGCTTCTTGTGCAGCTCCCCATAGCAGGACAATCAATAACATTTGCAATGGACTAGACCATTGTTTCCCAAACAGTGGGTCCCAATACACAAATGAATTGAGGGAAGGTTCTAGATATGTTATCCCATACAGAGCCAGAATCACAGGGCCATAGGCAAATATAGACTTGTGGCCTGGTGTGAATGGGAAGCCTTGTGTCCGGTGTGGTGGGATGGAGAGAAAGCCCACTCCCGACTCATTCTGCAGTAGCACTAAGTTAAGTCCCATGGGGCTGGGCCCAACTCCCTCTCAGGACAAATCTAAGTGGCATTGTGACTCTGGGCATCAGATTGCAACACCCAGAGTGATGAGCCAGGCCTAGTCATGTAGGACAGAAGCCACCACTGCGAGGTGAACTCTTCACTGGGCTGGGATTAGGTTGAGGTGTTGGAGTGGAAGATACATATATGTAATGGTAGGTCACGGAATA
Source organism: Pelusios castaneus (assembly GCA_007922175.1). Lineage (NCBI taxonomy): Eukaryota > Metazoa > Chordata > Testudines > Pelomedusidae > Pelusios > Pelusios castaneus. The sequence continues at coordinate 17,673,562 of ML685786.1, forward strand.
TTACATGTAGTTAGTTGGTGGATCATTTTAGTAAAAAGTTTGGGCACCAGTGGACTATGGCAGTTAGACATTTACACTTTTAACAAAAATGCACAACAGGTGTCATGATTTCAGAAGTTAAAGATGAAATAGTCATCTATGTCAAATATGATGTGACAAAATTGCATGGTGAGGAATTGTCCTTGCCCCATGAGTGCCATTAAGAACAAATTTGTTGTCAGCTTCTTCAATCCATAGTTACATAACATAAATATATAATTTTGTGGAAAGCAAAAATACATTTTTAGTCACTGAAACATGTTCTGGAACACAGTGCTGATATGACTGTTTGAACTATGGAACTTTACATTTAAAAGATTTGTTCATGACTAAAAGGATTGGTACAAACTTTTGGTGTAATAAAGCTTTTTCTTTATACACTTTCTAGAGATACATTAATAAGCTATTTAATGAAAATATAATCAGATCTAGATTACTGAAGGAGGGAAAGAACGAGCACTTTTCGGCTATGTTGTTACACTTGAAAAATTAAGTCGACTTTATAAAGTTGACTTAATAAGGTCGACTTTAAGTCAACTTAAGGTCGACCTTATTAAGTCAATTTAACCGAAGTGGGCTTAACTTTTCAAGGGTAGATGTGGCCCCTTTTCGACCTTATTAAGTCGACTTAACGTTTTAAGTTGATTTAAAAAGGTCCACCTAGGCACTACTCCGTGTCTCCACTGGCTTAAGTCGACTTAATAAAGTCGACTTAAGTGCTAGTTTGAATTAAAATGAGGTGTTATTAATTTGAACTATCTTTTCCTTAATTCGACTTAAGGAGCAGCTTAAGTCGAATTAAGGAAAGCCCAGTGTAGACGCGGAGTAAATTAAGTCAATTTAAGCCTCCTTAAGTCAACTTAATTTGTAAGAGTAGACACACCCTTTAATAGAAACCTGGAAATCAGTTAACCTTTTTGGTTTTGGAGGGTAATTTTACAAACCAAACAAAACCTTACTGTAAGAAATTTATTTCTCAATCTCTTTAGTCCCCACTGTAGTCAAAGGGAGATTATTTCAAGCAGAACAGCAGGGTTCAATTGCTAGCTTGTATTTAAAATGGTAAGGAAGACTGTCTGAAAATGCCAAGAAAAATATGTTTAAACTCTATTAGTTTATTACATAACTATTCTGTAATAGACATTTTTCAGTGAAACCCATCCCATGATGTGGCAGGTAATTTACATGTAAATTTACTTATAAATATGCAAGGATAAGTGCTAATGTTCATTGTGAAAAGATGGGCAAGGAGGAAGAGAGAGAAAGAGATCATGGTGAAACAGATTTCAAATGACAGTATACCACTTGGCTGGAGTTGTCAAAGGAGCCTAAAGGAACTGGGTGCCTAAGTCTCTCATGCACCTTAGAAAACCTTGTCCATTGCCATGTGCTTAGAGCAGGGAAGTGGTAATCTTTTTGTGTTTTGTATGTATGCTATGTAGCCAGTATACTTTGGCTGATAAATAAGCATAACACCACTGCCCTACTGCAAAATAAAATTAACACTGTAATTTAAAATTATGTAAATCTGTGGCCTTTTATGAAAGTGCCTTTTGAAAAGAAACCTGATTAGTCCTAAATAGTGTTTTGAAAAGAGTAAGAAATAAAGTAATTAGCACCTTTGGTGTTTATAGTTCTTTGGCACATGTTCAGAAGAGGGGCACCTCTGCTTCTGGGCTTGGGGACAGTCTCTAGCTCCATTGATTTGTCACCTACTAAGCAAGGTGACATAGAAAATCTCCTGCATACCAGGTGCCTGAGGAGTTAATCAAATTCTGCCTCAGGATTACCAGCCAGGCAGCAGACTTCAGTGTCTGCAGTGGATGAAGAGAACATTGCCGAGACTGCAGGCTCTAGTTACCAAGTCTAATTACATTCAGATTCTAAAACATTCCTAATACATTTCAGAACCAAACTTTCTCTGCCCTCTTGAGCATTTCAAAAGCTGTCATAAAAGTAATCAATAGAACAGGAGAAGAGTTTGGACCTACATATTTATGTTTAATCATTTCTCATCACATGAAAGTAGCATTTTATTTTATTGGAAAACAGAATGCAGTCTTGTGTCTGGAGGTGGACAAGCTCCTTTCAAAGAATGTCTGTGGAGGAGAAGGATGATTTGATGTGTTTTTTATGCTTGGCCTCTCTCCAGATCAGTATGAGAAATGAGTAAACTGATAAAGTGAAACTATGTTAGAAGAGGAATAACAGAACACAGAAGTAGGATTACCAACCATGTGATATGTATTTACATCCAGTTCTGAGCATAATATAATATAATATAATATAATATAATATAATATAATATAATATATGTTGCTTCCCAAACATCCCTATCACTAATAAGGATCACAGATAATAATCTGCTGCCATAATAAAACTATTGAAAATAAACTGAAGGGAGTGAGATGGGAAAGGAGAAATTGCTGGTAAAAATCAGGAATAAATCAATCTTTTGCAGTCCATAGGTTTAATTCTCTATTCTAGTCAAGCTGTGTTCAGTACAAGAAAGGAAATGGAGGGAAGCAAAGGTGACTTTAAGCCACCTTTTTTTACTCCCCTTAGTCTCAGTCTGGCTAGTGACTACTCAAACTTATGCTTAACTACAATAAAGCCAGCAAGAAACCATTCCACAGATGAGAACAGCTAGTGAGCAGTGGGGTGCCAGGGGCATGTCTTGTCCCCTTGGCAATGCTGCAGTGTAAAGACGTCTCCTATCCTCCTTTTCCTCTACAACCATTGTTTGAAAGGAACTTGTCTGCCTCCAGACATCAGAATACATTCTGGTTTCCAGGTCCCCCTATGCCAGACAATTACAACGGTGTGCCAACCCAGAGCTATTATGCTGGCTGTGAGCTGTCTGGGGAACTCCTGCATGGCAAGCACTGTTCTCTGATATTAGTTCTACCTGACTGAATGTATAAAAGAACTGAGCCCTATTTCTTTAAGGACTTTTTCAAGTTCATCCTGTTGCAGTCAGTGAAGGTGAACCAAACAGTAATTTGAGCCACATTCTGCCTTAGTTTTCACATGAACTCTGGTAAAAGCCCTTAAAAAGAACAAGGCTCAAGTGGTTTGAAAGCTTCTCTAAACACATAGTCTTAGACTTCAGCTCAGAAAAGTAAACTCAGGCAATCACAACATTTAACACTGGATCAAGTTGACTTTGTAATTGTAACTCACAGTAACATATACAGGTCAAGGCAGGATTCTAGGATTTCCTTAGGCTCATTACAGTGAAGTCTTCCCTTGAGTCATCCTATGGGGACTTTCCAACTTCTTTACTTGGAGAGGTACATAAGTTTTCCCACCTTAAGGCTCAATAGCTGTGAGCAACTATACTATAGCTCAAATAAAAAACCACAAGTAGAAGGAAGCCAGCCCCCAAACTACATTTTGCCAGTGTAGATAGGCTAAGATTTACTAATAGGCAGGTACACTTTGACTACTACTCTTTATACCAAATGGAGTCACCTCCTGTCCTTCCTCCCATTTGCTGTTTTCTCCCCACTTGTTATCTCTAATCATAATTTCAAAGTTCAAGTTCTTGGGAGCTTGAACTCTTCTTCTTCTTCCCTGCTTTGTATGATGGGGCTCAAAGCCCTGTCAAATTAAAAAAACAACAACAAATTTGCTTCAGAATTATTCACAATCTTTTCTTTTTTAAACTTTCCACCATGCAGTGTTTGCAATTGCAGCACTTACACATACAAATGTTGCTAAGAAGTAGGTGTGCAGTAAGAAAAATCATACATATCAGTGGAAATGTATTCACATGAATATTTGTGCCAGAAGCGTTTGACTGGTCAGCGGAGGGCAACAAAAATGATTAGGGGGCTGGGGCACATGACTTATGAGGAGAGATTGAAGGAACTAGGCTTATTTAGTCTACAGAAGAGAAGACTGAGGGGAGATTTGATAGCAACCTTCAACTACTTGAAGGGGTGCTCCAAAGAAGAGGGAGGTAGGCTGTTCTCGATGGTAACAGAGGACAGAACAAGGAGCAATGGTTTCAAATTACAGCTGGGGAGGTCAAGGTTGGCTATTAGGAAAAACTTTCTCACTAGGAGGGTGGTGAAGCATTGGAATGGGCTATCTAGGGAGGTGGTGGAATCTCCATCTTTGGAGATTTTTAAGGCTCGGTTAGACAAAACCCTGGCTGGGATGATTTAGGGGGAGTGGTCCTGCTTTTTAGCAGGGGGTTGGACTAGATGACCTCATGAGGTCCCTTCCAACCCTATTATTCTATGATTCTATGATTCTAAGACTATTTAAGGAACAGAAACAAAACTATGCAGCTTCAGCATCCAGTCACACAGCACAGGTAGGAACAAGGTGAGCTCCTGGTCCTGCTGAAGTCAATGACAAAACTTTTACTGACTTTAAGTGTGTAGGATTTCACCCATACTATTTAGCTCACAAGCAACATATTTGCTAAAATACATTAATCACATCATTTTGGATTAAGAACATGTATGGAGAAATTGAAGGTTGTTCGTGGACAATTTACAAAGAAAAAAAGAGGATACATGTGGTAAATAGCTTGTGCATCTCTAGTCCTCTTCATAGGCATAGGCAGATAAACCCTTCTCTTTCCTTAACAAAGAAATAAATAAGCTATCTTTAAAAGTATCAGTGGTCACCAAAAGTGGTCACTTCAGGTAAGGCTGAAATAAAGCTCCCTTATTTCTGAAAACATCCCTCCTCCCACCCACTTTTAAGTGGAAATTGTCCATATTTCAACATGTTTTCCTCATAGCAAAAGCCATTCTAAGCTGTCATTAAGCGTGTTGGTTCATGAAGAGATGAGGAATGTTGAACTGACTAGGGCACTAGTTTAGGACTTAGGAGACGCAGATTCAGGTTCCTCCTCTGCCACAGACTCCCTGGGTGACTTTGAGCAAATATCATAGTGTCTCTGGGTATGTCTACACTAGAAAAAGTTAAGTCGACTTTGTTAAGTGGACTTAAGGGTTACTCCCCGTCCACACCATCCTTAAGTCGACTTAAGGAGTCAACTTAAGGCTTAAGTCGATCTAATGGGCGGTTGTTATTAAGTCAACTTAAGCTTTCATGAAGTCAACTTAAGGAATTTCTTAAATCGACTTAATGAAAGTCAGGTGTAGACATGGAGTAATTTAAGTCAACTTAAGGGTCCTTAAAGTTGACCTAAATTGCTAGTGTAGTGCCTTTGTTCCTGTTCTATAATGGAGATAATAGCACAGGGATATTTGTAAGGATAAAGGCTATAAGACATTTAAATATTACAGTGTTGGAGGCCTCAAACTACCTTAAGTTAAATGGTAAATCCATGAATACAGGAGAGAGGAAAAGCAAAGAGGTGACTCTAGGAATTAAAGCTCATACTTTGTCATTAGGCAGTTCTGAGATATTTTCTCTCTTTTTTTTCTCTGCTAATATGACAGTGATATATTTAAATCCTATTTTAGTTACTTGCTTACAATATAAATTCAATACATCTGGACTTCTATTGGGCCTTCCATCTGAGAGCTCAATGCGCTCTATAAATAGTAATTAATCTTCGTAACACCTCTGAAGAGGCATTTAAGGTTTAACAGCCCATTTTATATCTGGGGAAACTGAGACATGCAAAGGTTAAGTGATTTCCCAAGATCATGTAGCAAGTCAGTGGTAGAACCAAAAGTAAATCCCAGATCTCCTCGAATCCTATTGTATGCACAAGGTACACAAGGTATTTACAGTGATAGGTTAAACATAAAAAAGAACCCACACAAGGTGTTCTCAGCAGGCAGTTTTCAAATATGATTGCACAAGCATCCATATACTGTGTACAGACTTTATTTTGCTGCTTGATGTGAAATCACCTCTCCCTTCCTGCCCACCAATAAGAAAGGGGAGGGCTACAAAACTCTGAATAATGAATGTCTCTACAATTGATTGCATCAGGTGATGGCAGGTGAAAGGTAGCATGGTTGATGTTGTAGTTATATTTGAGATATATTCAGTGGTTTTCAGTCTTCTGCTTCTACCCTGGTGAGATGAACATTTTGAAATGGAAAGAACTATAATATACAAGAATACTGGACTCTTAATGAGTTGCCAAAAGATTTTTTTTACACTATTTATCCTTTTGTGTGTCTGTTCATTGAGGCACATTTCTTTGTTGTTGGTGATGGCTTTTAAAGAAGCCTGTTTTAAACAGATGGAAAATGGGGTTTACAAGGATAGCTTTGAACGTCAGTGTCTTTCACAGTGCAATCAAACAGTGATACACAGCATTAACAGCTGAAAATGGATTTTTAGGGATGCAGGGATGGCTTTGTCTCCATAATATATTTACCCAAGGTGCACTCACACATCTACTATAGTTAGGTAGTTTTTAAGCTGTTTGACATATACAAAAAAATTAAAGTGGGGAAAAAGTTCAGCTATACTAAGCTGTGACATTTATAAAGGAAGTCACAATAGAAAGTGTTAACCATTTAAATGGCTACCCCTGAACCCCACCCCTCAAAATGTCAAACCCTTCCATGGTAAAACTAACAGAAGGATAATAATTCATGGGAGCTTTAGAGGGATGAAATGGAAGTGCAGGGGATAAAGAAAGAAATAGAACCTTCAAACTTGGAAGAATCTAAACATGTGAAGAAAAAGGAATTTCAACATACAGAACTAATATTAATTGCAAATTCAGTGACTCTCCCACTCTTAGCAGCGCATCACTACCCTATTATTCCATGGGGAGGAGAAAACACGAGCAGATAAATCAGCAGAAGTAACAGAGGATCATACTTTATGGACAGTGACTTCTCAGTGATACCTCTGAGCTATGAAGCCCCAACCAAAAGGAGCTATTCTGATGGGGTTTTGACAAGCTCCCGATAGTAGGAGAAGCATTCTGACCAGTCTCTGCTTCCCCATTCAAATGTTTAGGAGATTAATTTTTATTCCACAAATTCCTAGGTACCATAAATCCACACATAGAGGCACAGAAATGAGAAGGGACAAGTTATACCATAACTGCATTTTATTTTAGTTAACCAGGAAGAGTTAATTATTTCATATAACAGAACTGCTCAGATAGGTCTCACTTTTCTTACCCAACCTGGGGCTTCATTGTGCCACTTACGAACCATAGCACCACTTCGTCAGACACATGAAATGGAAACTACAATAAGGAAGGGAACATATAAATGCAGAGAAGGATAAGTCACAAGGTCAGTTCACACCTTTTCAGCAACCAAGCAAGTTGTTTTGATTCAAACAGTGCAGAACAACAGATAAGAAGGTGGGAAGATTACGGGACAGGAAGAAAATCATAGAATCAGAGAAACTGGAAGGGATCATGAGAGGCATTGAGTCCAGTCCCCTGCACTCATGGCAGGGCCAAGTACCCTCTTAAACCATCCCTTACAGGTACTGATCTAATCTGCTCTTAAAAGCTTCCAATGATGGAGATTCCACAACCTCCCTAGACAACTTATTCCGGTGGTTAATCACCCTGACAGTAGGAATTTTTTCCTAATGTCCAACCTAAACATCCCTTGCCATAATTTAAGCTCATTGCTTCTTGTCCTATCATCAGCGGTTAAGGAGAACAATTTTTCTCCCTCCTTGTACAATCTTTTAGGTACTTGAAAACTGTTATCATATCCCCTCTCAGTTGCCTCTTTTCCAGACTAAACAAACCCAGCTCTTTCAATCTTCCCTCAGAAGTCAAGGGTTCCAGACCTTTAATCATTCTTGTTGCTCTTCTCTGGACTTTCTCCAATTTCTCCACATCTTTCCTGAAATGAGGTGCTCAGAACTGGACACAATATTCCAGTTGAGGGCTAATCAGGGAAGAGTAGAGTGGAAGAATTACTTCTCATGTCTTACTTACAGTACTCCTGTTAAATGCATCCCAGAATGGTGTTTGCTTTTTTGCAACAGTGTTACACTGTTGACTCGTATTTAGCTTGTAGTCCACTATGGTCCCTTTCTGTAGTACTCCTTCCTAAGCAGTCATTGCCCATTTCGTATGTGTGCAATGGATTTTTCTTTCCTAAGTGGAGTACTTTGCACTTGTCTTTATTGAATTTCATTCTATTCATCTCACACCATTTCACTACTCTGTCTAAATCATTTTGAATTGTGATCCTAGCCTCCAAAGCACTTGCTACCCCCTCTCAGCTTGGTATCATCCACAAACTTTATAAGTGCCCCGCTTGGTATACCCTTCCAGCATGACTGTGAGCCATTGCTAACAACTCTCTGGGAGCGGTTATCCAACCAGTTTTGCACCTATCTTCTAGTAGCGCCATCTAGATTGTGCTTCCCTAGTTTGTTAATGAGGAAGTAATGGAGACCATACCAAAAACATTACTAAAGTCTAGGTATACCACATCTACAGCTTCCCCTCTACGCTCAAGGCTTGTTACCCCATCATAGAAAGCTATCAGGTTGGTTTGACATGATTTGTTCTTGACAAATCCATGTTTCCCTAACTTTTTTCAAGATTCTGCCTGACCTTAGGCATGTTACATAATCCCTCCATGCCTTTATTCTTCCACCTTTAAAACAGACTCAATAATTCCGACATCTGCTGGGCAAAGAGAATTCCAAAGCTTCTGACAAAGTGAGATTTTCTCCCATGAAAGCTCATGCAATAAATAAATTTGTTAGTCTTTAAAAGAACCACGGGACTCCTTGTTTGTTTTATTTTGTCAGTTCATTTGGAAGAAGTACTACTTTAATACTAATTGCCTCCAACTTTCTCAAATAAATTCCTTTGAAGATGAAAGTTTGTGTGTTTGGTTTCAGCCTGAAGGTGAATATTCTTAAGAAAGTCTGAGCAAAATTATTCAGCTCTTTTTGAGTTATTCAAGTGAGAGTGGGAGGAATGGGGCACAATTCACATTCTTCCCATAAATGTAGCCATTCTCATCTGGCATGTCTTCACTATCAAGAATTGATGCTATGAAAACTGATCAAACCAATAATGAAAGGATGAATTAGAAGATTCTATATAGACAGAAATTTCATAGTGTTTAACGTAACAGTGAAAAATGAAAGTATAATCATACATTCTGCTTCAAATGCATTCTAGAAAGCTTTTAAAATGGGTTAAGGCCATTGCTTCTTGTCCTATCATCGGCAGTTAAGGAAATAGCATGGACTGAGAAATAAGACAAAGAATTTAAGCTTTCTAAGTAGTACAGGAAATAAATGATAGCTGTAGCATAAACTGGGAGAGTCCGACATCTTTGTATAAAGAACATCTGTGAAAGCTCTAAAAATTTGTCAAAAGCTGAACTCACGGTAGTTTTCAGGTGCATTTGAATCTCACACTGAACAGCAGCAATTATATTCAGATGCATGTACACTATGAGCCTTGGTGAAACAAAAATCAAAGCAGAAGTGAGACTTCTGGACAGCTTCCTAAGGCTTCTTTACAAAATTAAAGTGTTAGGCACACATGGGAATCTCTCAGTGTACAGCCATGAGTAGTTTATTTGATTACTACAGGTTCAAATGTTGACTTTCCCATGCTATCACAGCAGCCCAAAGCAAATAAAATGCAGTTATTCCCCATGGCTGCCAATTTCCCCCATTTGCTTCTCACACTACCTTTTTGAAATTGAAGCTTTGCTGTTATCTTGAATCTCAGACTTCCAGTCATAAGTTCTGTAAAATTCTAGAAAGACTCCCTGGATTTAGTTAGCTGAAACATAACCTGGATAATAACATGGAACTGAGTTTGCAGAACATATTTATTTATTTATTTGGCCTGCAAGTTCAACAAATAATGTAGCTGTACATTTTAAACAGAGTACACTGTAACTTCTATTTGAGCAAAATAAACCTCCCAAACACTTTATATTCACAGCACTTTCTAGGCTTTGCTCTTCCCACTTCTAGTTTTCACAATGGGAGTTTGTTTGTTTGTTTTATATTAAATAACTAAACTATTAGGACTCAAATGGTAACCCAATTTTGTGTTGCATGAGGATGTTTACCTTAATAAATCTAGAGATCTGGGTAATGCATCTCATTTCAGACTGCAGCATGAAAGAGTATGGCCAACAAAATGGTTATTAATAAAAGAAAGCAAGGAATTAAGGTTAGCTCTTTGGGCCCCTGCTTGTTTAGCCAAAGGAAGACTGGAAGTGGATAGTATTAGCCTTGGAAGACTCTACTAGAATTATACTTAAAACTGGAGCTGAGAAAACTATTCACAGAAAATATACTTATTCAGGGCCAGATTTCTGATAACTATGGCTCCAGTTTAGAAGCCCTTTACTTCACAAGTCCTACTATTGACTTAAGTAGAAGTATTAGTAAAGTTAAGGTAGTCATTGTGACTAAGTCTTTCTCAATCTAGCCCTCAATGACTTTAGCCTCTTTTCTCTGATCACTCTTTATTTACAAATAGATATAGATTTTATTAATTTGACATTTATTATTTAGTGAATTGTGTTTACAAACATTTTCAGCCCAATAGATTTAAAGTGTGTGCCATGATTATTGCTTAGATCATTTGCTATTCATAATTCATTACTTATGTTGTGATTGATCACCTAAGGCGCTGCCTATGTGAGAGAAGTCGCCCCAATTTAACTAAATAGATCCAAAACCACATTTAAATCAGTTTATTTTAATCTGGTAATTTTGCTGCGAAAATTAAATCAATTTAAAAACATGGATGTTGTGTGTTTACATTGGAGTTTGATCCTGTTCAATTAGATTGATTTAAAATTGTTTAAACTTTTCTCATAGAGACAAGACCTAAGTGATTCTTCCTCCCTCGCTGACTGATTCAAATCTATCAATAGGGCCACACAAATGTATCTGCTGTGCATACTCATGCAAATACATACTTGCTTGTATAAGTATTCATGAGACGCTAATAAGAGAGGCTATGTATCCCATCAGTGTGAAACTGCAGTTTTTATTCAAACAAATACTGATGAACACTGTTTTCAAACAAATAGAGCTATCCATATTTAGACAAGCAAAAGTCATTCAGAAACAAAGTAGATGTAAGTTTCTGGTTGTTTAGATCACAGATTTGTAACAGAAAGAACATTCTGGCAAGTCGTTTCTGAAATATATTACAGCCTTATCGGTAACTGTATCCACACATCTTGTATTGAAATTAGAAAAGGCTATTATCTTCATTCTCTGTGTTAATTAAAATGGAAGACAAATTCTTTACTGCACCTGTACATTATAGAAAGCATTCAATTGCCAATTAAGAGAGAGACAGATGGAGATAGGTAAAGCATGTAAAACCTAATTTTACAGCAGTCTTCTTCATAAGCAATTTCAGTTTGTCTAAGGTAAAATACTTCTTCAATGGTGAAATCTATGATCTAAAAAGAAAATCCACTTGTATGGCCATTACACAGATAATGTCCTGTGATGATGAGCAGCAACCACTGTGGGTAAAATCCCCCCGGCAGAGGGCCAGCACAAGCACAATGCACCATTTAAGTACTATTTTGAGAATGGATGTAGTGCACTGCCTTGTGCTGCCTAGCTCTCTGCATGGGGGGAAGTTTCACCCTCTAATTTGGAGTTCCATACTGGTTAAGCTAAATTCAGAATTAATGAATTTAGGAAGAGAGCAAAATAGAATCTACAACAATAGTAGGGGTGCAAAAAAAATTATATGGTTGCTGGGGAAGCTTACAACATGATAGAAACAGGTGTCGGGCTTCACAATCGGTCTGTTAGGGGGTCAGTAGATTGTAGTTACAATGAAAGGGGTATAATCAGGTAAGGCACACCCAGAACTGGTGCAAAGGATGGTGTAACAAAGTCAAATCTGCCCTCTTTATATATGTATTTAAGTTTTAAGTGTGTGTGTGTGTATATATATATATAAAGGAGCTGCAAAGGATATACATATATATAAGGAGAATATAAGGAGCTGCGAAGTTCATGGCAGTGAGCACATTCTGCACAGTCCAGACCACCTTTGTTAAATACAGATATTTTTCAAAAATGATGGAGCAAATACCTCTGGCTGTGTATTGAAATAAAAATGACGGTACCCATTAGATTGCAACACCCATGCTACCCACTGCTGTAACTGCATATTTGCCATAATCCCTTTCCTTAGGTTGCTATCAGCACACTTCCTAAATATTGGTATTTGCTGATATTCCTCTGTAAGTAAATATTACGGCATATATAGATTTTTAGGAATGATGCTACTTGCTAAGAGAATTTAACGGGATTTGAGTTAATTTAGAGCTCATGAGAGTAAGAGACCCAAAACCCTCATTGCTTCCCAACACAGCTGAACCAAATGCATTGCATTCCCGCCTGCAGCAGCCTCTCTTGAGCAGACTGCACCAGTTTTGTTGAGCTGTGACAAATGGTTTTGTATTTTTATGATGTGCACAAACAATGAACAGTACAGTTAGCCCCCCAGAGTCATTCTGCTCCTGATCTAGTTCACAAGCTAAACAGCAATGAAGCTGGTAAGTCTGGTATGTGGGGGAGAGGGAGAATAGAAGGGAAATACCATGCCTATCATACTATGTTTCTGCCCCTGGGGTCCCATAAAAGATCCTTTTCTCTAGCTCTCAGGTGATATGCTTCCAAGGTACTTTGAGGGCGGGGCTGAGGTACAGCCAGGGACCCACCACTACCACTAACAGCTTCATTCTTTTTTGACCCCTTATCCAAGTGGGACTTCATCCATTTTCAGTCAGCATAGATTCCTCCTAGATCCTCACTGAGAGTACTAATATCTGGGTTCTCTGTAGAGCTGTACTACCTCAGCATCAGCACAGTGAACAGCTCCTCCATTGCAGAATCACTGGGATTCAGGAGGTTGGGAGACTGTACTTATGCACATTCCACAACTTCCTTCCTTTGTGAGGATGGTTTGATAAAGTCTGCAAGAGAATTTTTGGGTGGCCGCTGTATGGGATGGGCAATTTTAGCCCAGTGTCTGAGGTTGTGGAAGGACAACAGCGTTTATTTATTTATTTTTAAACGGACAATCAAATAACATACACAATGAGAATGCTGCCTAGCTGACATTTGCAGAGGCTAGGCATATTTAGAGCTTGATCCAGAGCCCACTGAAGTCAATGGAAGGGTTCCCATTGAGTTCTATGGACTTTTGCATAGGCCCTTAAAGACAATTAAAAATTGGAATCTTTTGGTTTCACAAATCTGTGGCACAGGTGGACTTTTGCATGTCCAGTTTAAATCTGTTGAAGCATTAGATTGAAGCTACTAACACTTGGCCTGCTAAAATCCACAAAGACTAGATAATTGAATCTTCCTACTAAAATCATTTTAGGAAGGGATTAGTATTCCCATCTGGATAGATTTGTTTGTCTAGCTGATCTAGCTCTAATCATACATGATAGACTATAAACTGCATTGATATTGAACACTCTTCTGTGCTCAACTGATTTTTTTCTTTATCTTTTTCCTCACCCTTTTACAATCAAACAGCTGACAAGGTCAACGACGACTTCTACTCCAAACGCCGACACCTTGCAGAACTGGCCGCTAAGGGAAGTCTGCCATTACACCCAGTGCGCAGAGAAGAAGACAGAACGTACACGCCTGAAAATGACACAACCAGACAGAATGGGCAGAAGTCTAAAGTCTCAAAGACGCACACACACCCCTTAGCTTACAACTCCAACTACAAAACCTGGGACCCCAGTGACCAGTCCCTCCGACGACAGACATATGCAAACAAGGGGAAACACGGCACAGGAGAACCAGCAGGAAGTGACCCATTGACAACTCGGAGCCAGCACTATCTGCCACCACAGCCATATTTCATAACTAACAGCAAAACAGAAGTGACTGTTTGAGATTGCTTTTTTCTAAAAACAAAAACAAAAACAAAAAACCCCTAAAAAACAACACACACACAAAAAATTGAAAAGGGAAAAAAAAGGATAGTAACAAGGAAAGAAACTTCTACTGGGACATTCCTGCTACGAACCAATCCTAAGACAAAGAGTGGGTAAATACCATTCAGCAATACACTGAAGGTTGATTTAGAAACATCATTTGTATTTCACACTGGAAAGCAAACCTTTGTGACTATTTTTTTTTACTTGAAACTGAAATCCATGATGAGAAGTAGCACAATCTAGACAAACTTTACATCTGCTTAAACCATTTACATTACATTACTGCCTTGAGACAGAGAGCCGGTGAGAGAGAACAATATACTGCAATACATTGTTGCGGTCACGAATTTTATATCAATTCTAATAACAACAACAATAATAATCATTCGACCTGTGAAAACCCAAGTGAAAATAACTTGGTACCAACCCTAACTTTATTGTACTTTCCTACCATCGACATAGGAAGCGCAAAAAAACAAATAAAATAAAAGACAAAAGACTTCTGTGAATCCTACGAAGACTGTTACAATTAAAAGCATATGAGAACTTTCTGGCAGGCAGAGAGTCCAAAAGGACAACAAACACAAGAAGCTTTTATTTCAGTTTCTTTTTGGTTTAGTTTTAAAGATTTCGGAACCTGCATAATAAGAAGACATGTATCATCTGACAGAATGTTGGGGGTTGGGAGAGAAAGCGGGGAAAGGAGATAACGGGGTCAAACCACTCCTACTGAGTCCTGTTTTCCGGGCAGAAGGTAACTACTCTCACTTTGTGGACTGTCAAGACTTTTTCTTCACCTAAATGTTTTGCCTGTATTCAACTGAAAATAAATAAGCGTGGGTGGTGCCTTTACTGTATTGCTATTGTTCAATGACAGTCTTGTTTCTCAAAGTGAAACCCGTGTTCTTTTAAACTTATTTCCTCATGTTCTATTAAAGTATTAGGAGGGTTCCACCCCCACCAGCATCCATGCCCTTTTTTGTTGTCAAGACTGAAAATTCATGTTTCACCTCTGTGTAGTGGTTGCTAGGTCAGGAATATTTAGTTACCCCATCACTCTCTTTAGTAAACTATACTTTTCCTACCTAAAAGTCCATAGTCTTTCATTCTGTATTTGCTTTTAGGCACAGTAGTTCTCTTTCAAAGTTCAAATAAATGTTACACGGAATATTGTCTTTTTCTTGTTTGCTTTTGTTAGTGGTGTCCCCTCCTCTTGGTGGGCTATTATATTAGCCTCAGACGTCACAAGGGTCTTGAATTAAAAACAGACTCATGGTTTCGCCTTACCGTGGTTCTGATGACTTGGATACATTTTTCATATCAATAAAACCACTCCAGAATTTGACCCAGTTAGCAGGCTGGCGGTCCTGGAACGGTAAAATACATGCACATCAGCAATGAAGTGAATAATTGTGAGACTAAGACTGTGTGACAACTGCCTGACACACCAGGCAGTGCAATCCGCATTTCACTTTCATCATGCACTAAAATCCCTGCCCTTCCAAAAAAAGAAGTAATTTGGCTAAGTCATCAACTAACTATCCCAATACAATTTACATTTTCACTAGCTGTCAATTCTCTTTAAGATTATTTTCATAGTATATGAGGATATTATCGGCTTCATGAATCTAAGAACTGTGTCCTGTAAAATGAACCAAAAGTGGGATTTCTGAACTGTGGTCAACTGATTCAGGCAGTATTTCTCCTTAGATTGTCGAAAGGATGCAAGAGCAGGGAAGTTTCAACATGAGATTGTTTATCCAGGAATCTCAATATTGATTTGCATCATGACTATACAGGCATCACTCCATAAGTGTGCTACTAAATTATATGATCATATATTTTAAGCCTAAGAAAAGTAGACAAAACCTGTAGATTAATATTTTGCACACACTCCAAGTTCTCTAGTATCTCTCACTTAATTCCTTTAACCTTTATTGCCTTCACAACTGGCTAATTTAATTTGACCCTTTATGGAATGTTGCTGTTAATCCATATGCTTTAGATACACACTTCAGCTGCACTCTGATACACACAGATTTTTGTGTAACTTGAGCATATTTTATGTGGAAATATTTTAGTAATTGTATGTTCTGTAAGTAAACCCGTGTTAAAACTTGTTAACAACTACAGAGTTTATGATACCAATAATACTTCCTACGATAAAATGTTTGTTTGTTTTTTAAGAATGTTTATTTGTAAACATATGTATTCACTATATTAATATGAATTTCTACCTGGCAATAAAACTGATTCTATGTGAATCCCATTTGCTGGCTCATTCATGAACTATCATCAGACCGCTCTTGAGTTCCTCATTCAACTTTTACAATGTCTTCACAAAGTCCTGCTGAAGACAATGGGACTTGCCTGAGCAGAAAGGAGTTGAACCTTTATTATTTCTAATCATGCAGGAGAAAGTTCCCTTGAGAACGCAGACTGTATGTTATCTGTAGTCAATATGCACCTTGCTAGCATTTGAACTTTGCTCACCTGCTTAGCTATTTTAAAGTTTTGAGGGGAGGGGGAGGAAATAAAGAAACACAGGGCTAAATCCTGGTCTCTTTGAAGTACGTGGGAGTTTTGACATGGACCTCAATGGGACCGCAGGATCTGATCCATACAGTGTGCACTGGGGTAATTGTGGATGCAATAGTAGATGCAATTCTTATGCAGAGTTATTAGTTATGGCGGAAACATTGCATTATGGCTTTGTAATATAATGATTCACTTGCAACAGAAATATTCTGTGGTGGGCCTCACCACAGCTGACAATGGTCCATACATCTGTGAGTAAACAAAAACCTCAGCTAAGGAAAAACAAAGTATTCCGAGGTAGTCTTCAGTATTATGCAGTGATATGGCCTTGTATTTAGAATGAAGTACTAGGAATTCAGAGACCTAGGTTCAAGTCCAGATTGTGCCACTGACTTGCTTTGTGACATTGGGCAAGCCATTTAAACAATAACTACTCAATTACGGTTCCTAAGAAGCTGTGACAAGTTGGATAGGGAAGAAAATCCATCATCTTCACAGTGATGTATGGAGGAGTTATCCCTCTGAAGGGCATAACTGGTGACATCTTCATTGGGGCTCTTTTATACCAAATAAAATGAAATGGGCCCTAAAAGCTCCATATCTGACCAGAAAAGGATTCACACAGTAGAGACAGCCATAATGCTTCCCTCTAAGGATCCTTTCACAAAGTCTGGTATAGGGATCTAGAAGGACATGCTATGGGCAGGGCCACAAGACAAAGCATTGAGGAGAGTCTAGGCACTGCTATGGCTCACAGAAGCCCAGAGAGGCTGATGTAATATAGGCAGGGGATCCAGGAAGTGTAGAACTGGAAGGGACCTAGATAGCTCTGCCTCAGTTCAGAAACTGGACTAGATGACCTAAAAGTATTATCTAGACCATTACTGGCAGGTGTTTCATTAACCTGCTTTTAAAAACCTCCGTTGACAAAGAATCCCCAACCTCTATACATAAATCATTCTGGTGTTTAACTACCTTGACAGTTAGGAAGTTTTTCCTAATGTCTAACCTAAATCTCCCTTACTACAATTTAAGCCCATTACTTGTCATGTCCTTAGTGATTAAGGAGAACAAATTATCACCCTTCTCTTCCTAACAACCTTTCATGTACTTGAAGACACATCATGTCCCCCCCTCAATCTTCTCTTCTTCAAACTAAACATACCCAATTTTTTCAGTCTTTCCTTGGAGGTTGTATTTTCCAGACATCATCTTGCTCTCCTATGGACTTTTTTCCCTCCAGAGTTACATTTGGGCCCTCTTCAGCCCCCAGAATAGTTTGGGAGCAGGAAAACACAAAGGTGATAAACCCACCTTCGTTCCCACCTCCTCCTGGGCTCTGAATTCTGTGCTGCATCCATTCACTTCTGCCATGTTGAGTGACTGCTTAGGATATTTGTACACAGTAAAAGAAAGTGTGAGCATAATGTGGATAGGCATCTTGCTTTAATCTAGCTAGAGTAAGTAACAACTGTAGTGAAGACATGGCCATGGGCTCAAGTGCAGGCTAGTTGCCACAGTACAAGCCCATCAGGGATGCTAGCTATGTATTTCGGTTACTAGCCCATCCTGAAGCTTGTTCCACCATGTCTTCATTACTACTGTTACCTGTGATAACTATCAAAGCTAATGTGTGGATGTCTACCTGCACTACAAATGACACATTCATTTCCTGTGTAAGCAGACCCTTAGCTATGCTGGAGCTGCTTAGCCAGTAAAAATGAACAGAGGCTTATTTTTGTCACCAAAGTCAACAGATCTTGCTCTGATTATACTGAATGAGCTGATTTATTGAATTTGAGGATGCCATTATTCATTCCACTCTCCAGAAAACAGCTACCTGCAAGAAAAAGCATCACAGCCATGCCCACCCAAACTTTCTATTCAGCCCTCTCGGGCTTATTTTATAATTTACATAAGAAAACTTCTTAAAGAGATCATTTTCTTAAAATTACAGTAGACATGATAATTCTACTCTGAGGCAGAATAAGAACTGACGGAATCAATGCATCTGACACATGCAACTGTTATTCTATCTATACTTTAACTTGTGTGATTTTTGTGGGAATGCCCCAGACAGGATGTCACCAACCATTGTCTCCTTAATGTTTAGGAATTTTCCAGGTAGCATGGTCCCAGGGAGTAAACTGATGAGCCATTAAGGACACAATGCTTGTATTCCTTATGTCCTTAATGGCTCATCGGGTCACTCCCTGGGACCATTGTAGCTGGAAAATTCCTAAACATTAAGGACACAATGGTTTGACACACCCACCTCTCTCAGCCATTTCAATAAAATAACATAAGTTAAAGTATAGCTATAACACCAAATTCCTAACTTCTAATTGAAATAGAATTCCTAGACATAAACTATATAATCATTCCCAGCAAATTACTACCTTTCCATTGATACCAAACATGACATAGCTCCTATGGATTATAGCATTTATGAGATATCCATTGAAAATAATATCATAAATGCTTCCCTAAATCCAGACAGCATCACACACAGGGCTCTGCCCTGCCCTTTGGAGGGCATGCCAGGCTCCCCCTCTGCCCCCCCCCCCCAGCAGGGAGGGCATTGGTGTAGTCCTGGGGTAGCCCTAAGTCGACTTAGGGCTACCCCAGGGCTACACTGGCTTAATTTGACTTTAAAAAGTTGAATTAAGCCTTAGGTTGAGTAGAAAGGTGGTTTAATAAAGTTGACTTTATTTTCCTTAAGTCGACTTAAGCAAAGTGTGGTGTAGACGCAGGGCAAATTAAGTCGACTTAAGCCAAGCTTAAGTTGACTTAATTTACCAGTGTAGATACAGCCATATATACTTTTGCCTGTTTAAACTCTTACAGTTATGTATTAATTGTTAAATAAGTTCAGATAAGTTAGAGAAAAAATCAATATCTGTTTGAAGGATTTTATATATTAACTCACAGGCATGACTGAATATTGATGTGTGTGGTACAACAATGAATGGTTTATTCACCAGAAAAGAACACCCAGTGAGAGTAAAATACAAGGACCTTTACCTGGGCTGTACACAGAGGCGGCCTTAGGCAATCTGGGGCCCTAGGCAAAGGCCCACTGAAGGGGCCCTTATAGGATCCCTGCTGCTGGCTCCGGTCCCTCTGGGGCCCTGGCACCCTGCCAGCCCCCCACCCCCTCCAAAAAAACCCCTCAATGGCCAGCCCCAGGTTCCCATAGCCAGCTCCCCCTGTGGGCCATGAAACACCCCATGGCCCTGGCACCCCACTGACTGCCCCAAACTCCCCTGGGTCCCGGCTTTCTACCATGTGTCCTTAAGGGTGGGACACAGACACAACTTTTGGGATAGTGGAGGGGCCCCTTACTGCTTGGGGCCTTCGGCAGGCGCCTGCTCCGCCTAACCCAAAAGCCACCTCTGGCTGTACAGTGTTTTGTCTGGAAAGTTACCAGTCCCAAAGTAGAATGTTTTCCTTCTTCCTCTCTTCTACACCACCATCTCTACTCATTTTACCCTCCCCCCTCTCTTTTTAGGAAGAAAAAGGAGAATGAATTTGGGATTCTCCTCTCCCCACCTGTTAACTGAGTCCCCAGCGTGTCGCCACATTTCTGCCACACCTTCTCAAATTCCCCCTCTAGAGTCTTTGATCCATTCTGCTGCTTTTGAACCTCCCCCTGTTCAGTCCCTGAGCTACTGTGAGCCCCAGCTCCCCCCAGCCTCTGAAACATCTATGTAACTACCCATCTGCATGTTATACATTTGTGCATTTACACTTCAGTTGCTTAATGTTGTATTAGTGTTGCATGTAATTTTAAAGATTTTCACTCAATAACTGTTCTTGTAGCTTATTTGTTAACAACAAATACAAGAGACCTGCTACTGACATTTCATGTAAAATGCAGTTCAAATAATTTCTGCTGAACAATTCCTTCATAAAGGCCCAGGTAGTAATTCAATTCACATGTGAATTCTATATTATTTCTGGTTCATTTTTTTAACTTTAGGTTGTTGCTGAAGTTCTGTGTTTGACTTTCTCTCTCCTCCACCACCCTTGTAATAATGTGCTTTTCAAACTAGATTAGAGAAATGGAAAGAAAACCTTCTTTCATTTAATAGAATTATGGAAGGCACTTTTAAAAAAATTGTAAATGCCAGCTATGCTTTTCCCTCCACCACAGTCTTAAAGCCAAACAGGAAATATCTGCTTAAAAGAATAGCCTGAAAATCCAAGATTTTTAGAAATGCAATTCTTTTTACTGTCAGATTTTTAAATCCCAACCCAGACTACTCAGACATTCAACCAGATGGTGTTTCATGTTAAACCAAAAACAAACAAACAAACAAACCCCACCAAAGCTACCAATGACAAAAACCACCCAGAGTTATAGCTGTGACAAATTGTTTTATCATCCCCCTGCCCTCCTCTTGAACTTCCTTCTGAATTGGAGAACACAGATTTATTTAACAATAACAGTCTAAAAACTGTTTTGTGGTAAGGGATAAATCCTTCCCTTTTCCTCTCTATAGACATATAAATATACTGAATCACACTTCTGTATTCAGGAGATAATGCAGCATTTGCTCTGGTTAATTTCTGTTGCATTGTTATACATGCACGGGGTAGGCCCTGTTTCAATTGTAGGATTCTGAGGAATGCTAAGGCCAGGAGTCCCCAATCCCAGGTATGCACCTCTCTCTTTACCCTAATTATGATCGTATATTGCAACCCGGTTCACCACCATTTACCTACCAAGCACAACCAGAACCATTCAAGCTTTCTCACAGGTTAGAGAACACACACAGCGGAAAGAGTGGTATCAGGCACTGCCTGGCACATCTGAAAGCTGAAGAGTTAATTAACAGACTTAGGGACAGAACCGTATAGCTGAGAAGAGGGTTCACTGCCAGAACTGCAGTGGCTGGAAGAAGTGCACCCGCAACAGGCAGGGCTAGGGATAACGTCTCTAGGCCCATTAGGCAATCACATTCACCTTTAGGGCAGTTGTAATGGGCAGTTCCACCCCGCATTTGCTAGGGGATGTGTTGGACAGGGCCAAAGTCATGCCTCAGAACTGCACAGACATAACCCATTTCTGCATGTTCAGCTCCACTGCCATTCTCTCCAGCTCCCTCACTGTGCCCACACCATTTCCACTGCCTTTGACAGAGATGTCTTCCTGGCAAGGGACTTGTGTGCTCTTTTCCTCCCACTGAAGTTGTCTGGGCATTTGAGATCCTGTCAGAGGTTTAAAGCCTGAACCTAGCAGTATCATGCAGTGTCGGTGACCCGGGCAATGTTGCCCAAATGAGCACCTAAATGGCCTAATTATAAGGAGCAGAATCAGAGAAAAAAAAGATAATTCAGACACCTCCATCAGCTTTTCACAACCACTCACTTTTGACTATTTTTCACTCTAACAAAATGTGTTAAACTGAAAACTGTGGTGTATTTCTGCATAGCTGATGATTTAACTAGACACTTCCAAAACAGAGGTCTCCAGAGAATCACTGATTAGAAGGAATATCCAAAATACTCATAGCCATAAAGAACATTCCATGTTCAAGGCAAACCCTCTTCTAAATTATACAGGCTATGATCCTGCAGGGGGTCAAGAAATTCTTGGGATGTACGCATTGACCTCCACTGCCAGCAGAGGTGGGTTTTGGGGTAGGCGAAGCAGGTGCATGCTTGGGCCCCATAACCTGCTTTGCCTATCCCCAAAGCCCACTGCTGACTTGGGAGAGGGGGGACCACCCTAGGCCCTGCAGTTCCACAAGCCCCCCACTGCCATCTTCCCCCCCTGCCTTCAGCAGCAAGCCAAAGGCGGGGGGGGCAGGAGCGTGGATCCCAGCACAGGGACAGGAGGCCAGAGCCTGGCCTCTGGGCTGCCCTGCCCCACCCCTTCCCAGCATGGGGGTGGGCGGACAGGGCCAGCCGAAGGGAGCTGGGGCTGGAGGGGGGGTTTCAAGGCAGCAGGGAGCCAGGGCTACAGAGGGGTGCCCCGTGGACCTTCAGGTGCTCACTTTTGACTATTTCCGAGAAGGTACTCAACCAGGACTCACCAAGTGTGAGAGCAGAATGGCAGCAGATGATCAGAGAACCCAGCCTTCCAGGACACAGTAGAACAATGAAGGGCAGTTAGACACAATGGCTATTTCAACACTTACTACTTTTAGTTAGTTTGAATTAACTTAATTCCAAGCATGGCACTTGCTTAGTTCGAATTAGTCAGTTGCATTAAGCTCAATGTGCCGGTTAATTCGAACTAAGCAGTTAGTTTGAACTAACATGGCCACATTGACTTAATTCGAACTAACTAGTTTGAATTAAGGGTTAGTTCAAAAGGTATAATAGAATTTATTAGTTTGAATGAAGGAAGCCTTTAATTTGAACTAATGAAAGCCTAGTGTGGCCAAGGCTTAAGTTAGTTCAAATTAAGCTTCCTTAATTCAAACTAACTTGCCAGTGTAGACATAACCAATGAGCTCAGAAGTGCTCCTTATTTTTGTTCTCAAAAGGAACAGCGTATTTTTCCCTTTCTTCCCAGCCTCTCCGCCTACTGTTGATCACAGCATGTGTGCAGGGAAACTAGAGGATCTGTTGATGACCGCTAATTACTGAACCATACCCATTTGGGGCCATAGTGCATAGTCAGACCTTTTTCTTGGGGCTCAAGAGAATGCCATTGTGGGGTTGTCTGTTGCTCTGCTCTGTTACTGGTGTGTGGGGCATAGCCCTGTTTCTGAGACATGTTTCTCTCTTTCCCAGTACAACTCGGGGAGGATTTTGCTTCAAAAGATTGCTATCATTTATCTCAGTGCTGAAATTATCTAGCAAAGTTAAAGAGAAATTAATTCCATCTGTCATTCTATGATTCTAACAATATACTCAGTCTATTGTTATATGGTTTCTGCTCCTTTTGCACCTTGCCTCTTCAGTCATCCTTTGCTTAGCAACATCACTCATCCTTAAATTCTAAGAGTGCGTCACTTCATGTTAACAGCAGTTGACATTTCACTGGAAGATCTCATTTTCTGAACTTACACACAATATGCTGTGCACATCCTTGGCAATAAATAAGGGCTGGGAGCACAATAAGGCATCAACAGCTGATGATTTCAAATCAAGAGAGCATGGGAGCATGTGAGAAATAGCTGCTGAGGTTCAGCTAAGTTTCCAGAACTGAACCAGGAAATAATTATATGCCCGTTGAGTGATCATTGCCATGATTATTTCATTACAAAAACAAAAGCTATCAAAAACCAGCTGGGCAAAATTGTATCCGTAACGTGCTACTGTGCAGAAGCATAGTCTTCTCTGTACCATATTCAGCTACCAATCTTAGTTTCTGTCTCTGGTACTTTGGCTCATGCTACATTTTAAACATAGTGGTTATTACAACTTGAGGGAGCTTTACTAATGTTAGTAGATAGAATTCTCAAAGTCTATTGCTCCCAATGGGATGGACAATTTACCTGCTGCTTTTTCTTTAAGCAGTAGGAATGTTGTATTTTTTTTTTTTTTTTAATTATCATTTTGTTCTTTAACAAGTCTGGGACTGGAAATTAGGGTACAGATTGTGGCTATAGCTATACAGGGCTCCCAAACTCAAATCACCACAAGCGCCACATGAGGACTAGGATATTGGCCCAAGGGTCGCATCACAGAAACCTTTTCATACAACAGGGCCACCAGTTTATTTAATTAAAATTTAATTAAAAATTAATTAATTGAATTCAAAGCAATTGCAAATAGAATTAATTAATTGGGTTTAATTAATTGAATTTGAATGAATTTTTAATTGAAATTTAACTTTTAGAAAGCGTTTTATTTAAAATTAATATTTTAAAAGTTTTTTAAAGAAAGAAAGAAAGAAAGAAAGAAAGAAAGAAAGAAAGAAAGAAAAAGTTGCAACCACAACCCCTGAGGGAAGGCAAGCAGCCATAGCCCGGCTCCCAGCTGCACACTGGGATCCGGCTGAGGCCACCATTGCTGGTGCCCCAGCCACGACCAGGGACCCCAAGCCATCGCTGGAAGCCGGCCCGTGCCAAGGCCGTCACTGCTGCTGGAAGCCAGCCATGGCCAGGGACCCAAGGCCCCTGCTGGGAGCTGGCCCTGGCTGAGGCCTCCTCCACCAGCGCCCCGGCCGGCCCCATTTTTTAAACTGACGTAGGCCCAGATTTGTAGCAGTATTTAGATACCTAAAGATGCAGATAAATGCCCTGTGGGATTTTCAAAAGCACTAACTCCCCATGGGCACTTTTGTAAATGCTACTAGGCCCCTTTCGGTATCTTTAGGTGCCTAAATATCTTTGTAAATTTGATTCTAACTCGTTTTTGAAAATGGGACTTAAGTGCTTTTGAAAATTTTACCCTAATATATTAGGAGCAAAGTCTTTTTGACTTTCAAGAGCACAGAGTAGCTGTAGTAATGGTCAGCGTACTTTAAGACCATAGTATAGTTCCATGTTACTGCTCTGGTGATAGTGCTATAAATAATGATGAGCAATCTGACAGGGTCCATTAAGACAGATGTAATTTAGATTGCTGCTTATGCATAAATCTGTGACACCTTCACATCTACTGATAACCCCTTTGGAGTGAATTTGTTCTTCTTTTCACTAATAGTGATTTATGGAGGTGTTTTGTTTTTAATAGTGCATATGAAATGAGCATGATTATCAGCAGTAGAAACCAAAGTGTGCTACCAATGCAGAGTCCATTCTGTGGATGGATAGAGAAAGTTTCCTCACCCTCTCCCTCCAAATATATCTCTGCCCTGATTTGTAGGGTCAGCTTCTAGATTTAAGGGAATAGTTCAGATCTCGCACCCCTCTGCTGAGACTGACCATATAATACCAACTCTGAATGTGGATTTTGTAATGTGGATATCTGCCTGCTAGCAATTGCACAAAGACAAATAACCAGTTCATTTCATATAGGCCCAACACCCAGCAAGACAGGATTGTGAGTCATTGATTGAAGTGGAACTGAAGGTGGTAAATTTAATCTCAGATTGTTATTCTAACCAGCTGAGCCAGCCGTCTCCACTTTCACTGTTGTAGGGCAAGAGCTGTGAAGAAAGTTGTTTGCATTTTAAAGCTTTATTGCATTTAAAAGTGAATAAAAACCTTTATATTCTGTTGATTTTGCTTTTTTGTGTATGTTTTGTCCATTACATATATTTTTCTATTTTGCCCTTCGAGTTTCCTTCTCCCACTCTGCAACTCCCTTCAAAAGTCATAGTTTACGGCATATGTCCTTCTATGTTGTCTTGTTAATAGAGACTAAGGAACAATTTTTCCAGTTTCCCAGGAAATTAGTAGAAGACTCCATTGATTCCGAGGTAAATTCTGGCCCTGCACAAGTGAGCAGAGAGCAAAGTAGTACTATGTGCTGTGGCCACATGCACCCCTTCCAGTTCCTTGTGGGTGCACAGAGTGGAGTGTATCCCACAATCATTTAAGATGAGCTAACATAGCACTCTCAAGGATATAATGCTGAGAACTGCCTACCTGACAGGGAGATGCGTAAGATTGACATGCCAGGACCATAACAATCATCAAAGAGCCACAGAAACTAGAGCTGCAACAGTACAGTTAGTTTCACCTCCAAAACATAGAACTCTCTAGGTATGTCTATACTGAAATTAAAAATCCATGGCTGGTCCATGCCAGCTGACTCAGACTTGGGGGGCTCAGGCTGCAGCTTGAGTTCTGAGATCCTTCCACCTTATAGAGTCCCAGAGCCCAGGCTCCAGCCCAAGCCTGACCATTTACACCACAATTAAAGGGTCCCTTAGCATGAGCCGCACATGCCTGAATCAGCTTGCATGGGCCAGCTGCAAGCTTTTAATTGAGTGTAGACCAGTGGTTCCCAACCTTTTCAGTAACATGGCACACTTCAATGAGACAAACAATTCCACAGCACACCCATTTTTTTCAGTTGAATTGATCACTCATAAACACCACATTTATTTACATTTACTATGGTTATGGTCTTACTAGAGATGTTTGCAGCACAGTACATTCAACAAGCTAAAGAAGCATCAAATGCATTAATGTTTCAAATCCACCAGAAAAAAATACACATCATCTATCTCAATTTTGCCCTTGGCTACCTGCATTTAGAATGTTCACATTTTAGAATTGAAAGACCGATACCTCACTTTTAATTTGATGATTAATTTTCATGAGTATTTTGAGTTGTAATTTTGGTTGAATAGAATATTGTTTAAGATGAAACAATGTTTGTTTGACATTGATTTTCATTACCTTTGTACAAAATTTCATGGTACACTTGGACAGTTCTCACAGCACACTTGTTGAAATCCACTGGTGTAGATGCACCCAGAGAGTCTTAGATTTTGGAGTTGTAATACATAGTGATTCTCTCCTTTGCAAGATCATACGTCTCCAGAATGTATGACATATACATTCACTTATACTCACACTTATACTCACTATATATACAAGTGAGAAGAAAGCCAGTATTTTTAACAAATGTGAAATAGCATCTGAGACAGACAACACAATCTCCGCAGTGGGACATATCCATATGTTACACAATGATGCAAGCCAAAAAACAATGCAGAGTAGGGTTTCTCTTGGGTAACTCTTACTTTTTAAAAACTTCAGATGGAAAAGCATTGCCATACATTTTCTGTCCCTCAGCAAACACTGATAGTGGAAAAAACTAGAAAAACGTTTTGAGCATATAAACTACATATTAAACCCTTACCTACAGTGGCATCACAACTTGCCATGCATGTGTCTTATCTCCTAACTGGTGGCCACTGCAGAGTGAGTTTATCTGAATTTGCTACCTAATCTTCCTATGTACCAGAAGTGGGAAGGGGGAACCCCAAGGCAGAACCCTCATCTCTTGGCAAACCAGTATGTTTTCTAGTATTTTTGCCGATCTATTTATACAATATCCTCACTGCTGACTAGGTAAGTTGTGTAAAGTAGTGGTGTTTGTTTTGTGGAACATTATTTCCTTTCTACTGAGATAGAGGCCACCCAAACTGTCCAGTCCTCTTTCTCCACAGAAGACAAGGTCAATCATCTAGGAGACAGGCTGGCCAGACTAGTCAGGAAGGCATTTAACTAACAACAATAGAGGAGGGTGAAAAGCAGGAATAAATGGGCAATCACTTAGCACAAAATTGAGATGTTGAGGACAAAATTAATCAAGACGCCAAAGGCTATGAAGAGAAGAAATCCTTAAATTGCTTATATACCAATGCTAGGAACCTGAATAATAAAATGAGGAACTGTAATTGTTCATTTATGAGCATACATTAAATGAAAAAAATCAGCATTAGTGAAATCTGGTGTCATGCTGTCTGCAGTGGTGCACAACCATGCGTGCCAACCTAAGAGAAGACTGTCAAGAAGCAAGGCACAGACCACAAACTCGTTCTGTGTCTTATCAATTAGATTTCACCAATTCAGTAATAAGTATGAGCTTCTAAAACACTGTAACATTACAATGGAGTCACAGAAAGTCCCGCTGGGTATTCCAGTCTATCTTGCCCCTCAGTCAAGCTGGACTTAGTACTAGGTACGTCTACACTTGCATCTTAGGTCAACTTAACGACACATAAGTCGACCTACAGAACGCCGCGTCCACACTGGGTGCTTATTAAGTCAATTTAAGCACTTCCTTAAGTTGACTTAATAACACCACCTCTGAAGGTCAACTTAAGGCTTAAGTCGACCTTATTAAGTTGATTTAAAGCCAGTGTGGACGGGTATGTCTACACTACAGGCTCTGTTAAGTTGACTTAATAAGGTCGACTTAAGTCAACTTTAAATGTAGATGCTCCGTTAACTCGACTTAACAAGGTTGACTTTAAGTCGACTTTAAGTCAACTTAACAGAGCCTGTAGTGTAGACATAGACACTAGTGAAAGTTGGTTGCTACACACCAAAGATCACAAAATATTAAGCACCTTTCCATAATGTGCAGGGAAAAAATCTGCATGATCCTGGGAAACCTCAAGCTGAATGACATATACTGGAGGTCTCATGTTGCCAATATTAAAACATCCCCAGAATTCCAAAATACTATAGATGACGATTCCCATACTCAGAAAGTTGCATCCATTATGGGAAAATTCTATATTATACCTCATCTTGACAGATAAGGAGGAATTGATCATAGAACTAAAAGCATAGTTTATGTTCAAGTGATCATGATTTGACAATATTAGTTATGTGTAAACAGTATAAAGTCCCACCCAGTAATATATATACTTAGTGCCTTTAAAGGGTTAGTTTCACAACCCTGAAAAAAACCTATGCGCTAAATCAATTGTGACAAAAAAATTGAACAGAAAAATGGTGAAAGATAATTGGAAACTATTTAAGAATAGTTTACTAGCTGTTCAAAAAGCTACAATCGCACAAAGAAGAAAAAAGGCCATGCTGGCTTAGATGGGAAGAATTTATTAATTATATATATTTTAAAAAATATAATAAATAGTAAAAATGGTAAGTTGATCGCAATTAACATAAGTCAGAAAATAGTATTTATAGAAAATGGATAAGAGAAGCAAGAGGACACAAGAAGAAATCTTGTCTAACTCTCTGAAATACTTGTGATAACCATTGCCCTCTACTTCATTTCCATGTAGCCATTATCATGTTTCACAAAATCTTAGTGGAGAAATTAATTCACCTGTGGATCATATGCTTTGAAAACTGACCTGAAAGCCATAAGCATAATGCTTATGGTAAATGGCCAGGTATTATGTTTGGAGAGGAGGTGGCCAACAGGATACTTCATATATTTGTTTGTATATTAGGTTTAATCTTTTTTATTAGTGATCTGGAGAAGAAAACAAATTACTCTACTGTTCCCAAAGATGATATGCAATCCAATATCCCATCCTTAAAATAACAGAATTATAATACTCTACTGTAAAAAGCTTTTGATAATAACCTGAAGTTTAAAACACAATACTCAAAGTCACCTCTAATCTCCACCTATTAGGCAACATCTACAATTGATGTAGGATCACTTAGATCAAAAGCCTTCTTTGAGCTATCTTTTATTTGCTTTTATTTCATCTCTCTGCCTATACAGATGAACTTTTTACAACATTGATGAAAGGAGTATAAAATGTTCATTCTGAGCAATTTATTGAGTGACTAGACATTGTAAATCCCACTTAATAGACTTGAAGACTAAAGTTACGCCTATACTATAAAGTAAGTCGACATAAGTTACATCAACAATGAGCATTGTTGCACATTGCATGTGTGTTGCATGTGGGTGAAGTGCATCCGCAGCAGCAGCTTTTGCATCAACAGAAAGCAGTGCTCCTTCAGTAGCTATCTCACTGTGCAACTGACTGCAAGGTATTTTGGGAAAGGTTTTCAATGCCTCATGGAGACAGGGTCAGTGTTACATGATGCTGGTTTCTCAATCCCTTCATTCCATGGGCAGCTTGCTAGGTTTCCAGCTGCTTTTCCATTGTTCTGGGAACTTGTGAGCCAACCATCCCTGTCAGAAAGCATGGATCCTACACTGCTCTTCATTATTGTGCTGTGGGTTATGAACATGAGGCTATCAGAGCAGCTCAGTGCAGGGGCTATTTGTAAAGCCCCGCATGGACACAAAAATGTGCATCCACATCAACCAGAATCAACTTGTATCTGACCCATGAGCCACGCTCTGTGTTTTACATGTCTCTACACCCCACGCAGGGGGCTCCCTGAACAGCCAATCAGCAACCAGTGATGCCCCTCAGACAATACGGAACAGCTGATTGGCAGCCAGTCCTGCCACAGCAACAGCCAGGTGA
Source organism: Pelusios castaneus (assembly GCA_007922175.1). Taxonomy (NCBI): domain Eukaryota; kingdom Metazoa; phylum Chordata; order Testudines; family Pelomedusidae; genus Pelusios; species Pelusios castaneus. Next base: position 17,703,790 of record ML685786.1, read on the forward strand.
ATCAGTCCCTTTGGCCACTGCTCTGGCCACCAATCAGCTCTTTGGGACCACTGCTCTGTGGCCCTGGGGCTGAGTGTCGATCAGATGTTTGCCAGCATCTCTAGGGCTGTCAGCTGCTCCAGTCCTGCCTCCAAAGTCATGGAGGTCCCAAAAAGTCATGGAATCTGTGACTGAACTATATATCCTTAGATAGGAGTTGCAGGAAGCGGCTTCCCCAACTTTGAGATCTGCATCCAATCAAAAAAAAATGGTCCATGAATATAAAGCAGATATCTGTGGATTTTCAGAGCTCTAGTTATTCAGCTGAGGGAGGTCTTGAAAGAGCATTTTAGTAATGAGCCACAATGATGTGTGTTGCTGAAGTGCACTGAGTCTGGCACTGTTCATTTGCACCATGCTATGAACCTTGTAATGATTGCTGTGTGTGTCCAACTATAACAGTACAGATGCACCTATTGCTATTATGGGTGAACATTAACAGCAGCCACCATGGGATGGAGAAGAATAAATTTTATACCACATCATGCAAACAGATTTACGTAATGCTGATGTAAACTTCATACATGTAGGGGAAAGTATCTTTAAAGGGGAGAGAACAGGGAATTCACAAGCACATACACCAACAAGGTACTCACAGCTGGGTGTGTGCGTGTCTTTCATTGTATTTGATCTCCCACCGGGTGGATGGAATACCTTAGGTACTGCTGTCACCCTGGACCTGCTCAATCGGTCCCGGAAGCTCTCTCCCATTGACACAGTAACTCCACCCTTCCAAGTGGAGTAACGTTGCATCGAAGGGAGAGCTGTTCAAGTCGACGCAGCCAAGTGAAGACCCTGCGGTAAGTCAAAATAACTAAGTCGACAGGAGATATGCATTCTGTGGCATCAAGATTGCGTATCTCCTGCTGATTTAGCCCCATAATGTAGACCAGGCCTCAGTGTAGCAGGACACTTAAACTGGTGGGAGGAGCATTGCAGTGCATACACCTACATGATTAGGTTGACTTAAGTTTATGTAAACTTAATGTTGTAGTAAACAAGCCCTAAAACTACAGGTTGCAGAGGATTATTAAAACATCTTTGGTGTCTATTGGCATTCAGAATGCATTCCCTGATTCTCAGCCCCCTGGGATAGTAATATTCTATCTTAAGGCATGTGGCTAAATGCTCTGTTCCAATTTTCAAAAAGTATTATAGGAGCATAAATCCCTTTAACTTTCAGTGGGACTCGTGCTGCTAAGGCATTTAGGAAAATCCTGAACAAAAGGAAGAACAATGAGGAAAGCAAACAGAATTGTTGAGTTCACTTGCATGGTTCAGAGGAAGATGTTAAACCACTTGGTAATCCCTGAAGCAAAAGAATAACTGCTTGTAAGATTATTAAAGCACCTTTGTTGTCCACAATAATTCACAATTTTGCCTGCTATGGTATATAGCTCCTGTTTTCAACCTGCATGGATCACCTAGTTTAAAGTGAGAGACTTTGTAAAATCTTAGACTGTTCATTTTGTACATGTGCATGGTTATAGTATTTTTCACTACCCTTCTGGTGGCTTGACAGTTTGGAAGACTGAAGTTCTTCATGTAGCTTCAGAACAGGTGTCAAATCGGCAGCACAAATTTCACCGCAGTGACTTGTAAAAGTGCCTCATCACTGCCTTGGATGGACCACATGTAGGGTAGATCTGTCTCTAAAACCATTTAATCTTTGGCCTCTCTGCTTTTACTGACAAGCATGTTAACTCATGCTAAATGAGATATGTGCATTTTAATGTGTACACCAGTCCACTACAGTCTTGACTGCCAAACATATTTCACCGAGACCACCACAAAGCCACTAGAAGGTAATTCAATTGTTATAATTAATATTTTTTATTAGAGTACTAGTTAGAAGCCCATTGTGCCAGACACTATATAAAAATGTAGATAACAATCTTTAGCCCAAAGATCGTATTGCTGTCCGGTCTATTTGGAGTGTATCTCCATTTTACAGATTTGGATCTAAGCCTTACAGAGATTATGTGATGTGTCAAGATTTAGTCTGTGGCAGAGTTACGAATTAACACAGACCTCCTGAATCCTAGCCCAGTGCCCTGGCCATCCTTCCTGTCCTTGGAATCACAATGCTCTAAAATGGCTGACTCCTTCTCTAGAACCCCTTATAGGTTTGTTTTTTTGTTCTTAATCTTTGATCTTCATAGATGCTAGCATTTTCCTGATGGGAAGCGGCAGAAGTCCAAATGCCACTATAATAATTTGAGTACTTGGATTACTATACATGTAGTAATGTTATGATCATAACTGCTGAGGAGGAACAATCAGACAGGGCTGGATTAACAAAGGGGCTATAAGGGCTTGAGCCCCAGGAACCATCCTGAAAGGGGGCCCCAAACTCCAGCCCCCATGGCCCCTGCCATATCTGGCTCCCCGCCACCCCGCGTAGCCCCACAGAGCCGGGGGGCAGATGGCAGAGAGCTCCTACCCCTGCTGGTGCCGGGAGGGGCGGGGCACTGGACCGGAGCCATTCCCGTCCCACCCCTGGCCCAGCCAGTCTGCCTCAGGGGCTGGGGCAGGCCAGTCCTGTTCGCTTCACTCCGGGGGTGGGCCCGGGGCTGGCTGGCACTTGGTATGGCCTCCGGTGTGGCCCTCCAGGGCCACAGCCCTGGAAGGCCACACCAGAGCTGCACCGTGCAGGAGCTGGCTCTGGCCCTGCCCCCGGAGCAGAGCAAACAGGGCCAGCCTGCCCCACCCCAAGGCGTTGACCAGCCAGCCCTGGGGCAGGACAGGAGCGCAGCTTTGCCCATCCTGCCCCCCCCCCCCCAGTGCCAGCCCAGGTAGGGGCCCCCACAGTGCTAAGGGAGCTGGTGGGACCCCACAGTAGCCCAGGGCCCCAAGGGCCCTTAATCTAGGCCTGCAATCAGAGCATTTGTGAGAAAAATCAGATGCACGGATATATATAGAGGGTTTCATTTTTCTACGTTAGGCTCTAATTTTCAGTTTATAGCATAGAGTAAATAAGTGAAGCCATGAATATCTTCCCACAATTTGTCAGAGTCCCCAAAAGTGCACTTAGAACTCCTCTACTAATGAGAGTGAATGAAATTTTGAACCTGACTTGCATCGAAACATAGCATTTTATTCACTTTGCAAGTCAAATGATTAGAAAGTTTTAAGGACTCTCAAAGAAAGCCTCTTAAAAGTTAACATTCATTCAACTGTTTTAGTTTTTCAGAATGTGTGGTGGGAAACGATACAAGCCATAAGACTGTAATTTGTATAATGTGCATACACACATGCGTGGACAAAGTGGTCCTAAAAGCATTTTAATGTCAACTTTTCAGTGAGAACTTGTTTATTTCTCTTTAATGCCCAATGTAAAGATGGCACAAATGTGATGCCACTGGGAGGTTAGTTTAAATATCTTGTTTCTCTGAAGACTGAGACCATCTCAAATATTTCTTATGCTCTGAACTGAGAGCTATAATTAGAACTACAAATGTCGGTTATAGTTCCTCAAAGTTTATAGTTTGCTCCAGTTCTTGTGTTGCTAATTAGTGCCTAGTGTTCTTCAGCATCTAAAAAGCTATCTCTGTTCTGATGTAATCTGATGCATTAAATAGTCCCTATAGAGTTTCTGGAAACAAAGAAACCAAAAGCACAAACAATATCTTAGCAATACCATTGGTGTTATAGTATTCTATTCTATACATTGAATTGTAGCTCTTCTGTTTTGATTTTCTCACCTGTGGTGTCCGTCAGAACTCTTAAGGGCCAAATCCTGCCCAGTGCCCTCATATATATTTGTGTAATACCTAATGACTTCTGTGGATGATATGCACTGAAAAGTAAGGCCAGAACTCATTTTATAGATTAGTTCATAGCTATTACCCACACTTCTGACTTCAGAGAAAATATTTGACAGAAAGGAATAGGAAAATGTTAGATATGCTACAGAATGGAGGAAGGATGCTCTTGTGGCTAAAATACTATGCTGGTACTCAGAAAATCTTGTTCAGTTCCTGGCTCTGTCACAAACATTCAATGAGACACCAGGTGAGGTGATACCTTTTATTGTACCAACTTCTGTTGATGAGAGAGATGAACTTTGGAGCTTACACAGAGCTATTCTTTGGATCTAGGAAACTTATTCAGTGTATCACAGCTAAATTCAAGATGGAACAAATTATTCAAGTAAAAGGCATGTTAAGTATTCCCTGGTATCTCCTGCAGTCTCTCTGCACTGGGATGAAATCATAATCCATTACTTACTATTAAAGATAAAAAGAATTTGACATACAAGATCTCAAAAAAAGCTAAGCATCCTGAAAAGAAAAGGTACCCTTGCATGTTCATCCTCCAGACTCAAGAGCAATCATCAGACGCTGAAACATTTCTCATAATTAAATTTCTCAAAATTTTCTCATAATTAGCTGCTGTTCAGAGATCACTAATTGACTCATTGGTTAAATCAGAAGGGCACATGACATTTCTCAGTTAAAAGAAGAGGATAGGGGTATAAATTAACCAAACCATAATGACACAAATACGAGAGAACCGTGGAAAGGCCAGCCAATGAAAACAATAAAGAAACAAAAAATTAGAAGGTCCATTCCAAGCACAAGAGAAAGAAATAAGGGGGCAGAGTCTTTTCCTCGACTCAGTCAGTTTGTCTTTGCCTGGGCAGCACAAAAGAGAGGGTGGGCTCATCTATAAGGAGATCTAAGAATTCCCTTGACAGCGAGCTTAGGAGACAAGGAAGGACAGGGCAGAGAGGATCAGGGCACACTGTGGGATTGTTGAAGACAGCATATTTTTAAACAATCTAAGTTTAAATTACACCAGGGACCAGCCTATGATCTGGGAAACTGAAGGGGGACTTAGAGCTCCTTCCCCCTGTTCTCAGTTGCTGTGCCCTAAGTGTGTATGTGTAGTTTCTTAGTGCTTGAAACAGATTAACCACAGAATAAATTATAATATCCTTCAGGGCAACACTCCACAAATATAAATTACAATGGTAACAAGCACTCTAACACAGTTGTGTATTAGAGCCTACACTGATAATGTAAATGTAACAATTCATGGCAAGAATCCATTCATGTTCATAAAGCATGTTTTTATATTTGTAATTGGATTAGAACAATTTAAGAAATACCTGGTCGCAATCATTTCATGATCTCAGTAAAAGTTAAAAAAGCATGTTAAACCCCAGGAAGTGGTCATAAGGACAGATTTGGTGAGTTTATTTTCATTTGATCATTTTAGTCCTTTACTAATGTAAATTTTATATACATAACCATTATTATGCGGAGCTGTTCTTTTCCTAACTTGGCCTCTTTTACATATGAAGTATTTTGAATCAGCTAAATCATACCTTAGGTATGTCTGGAAATATGTAGTAGACAAATGTAAGAAACTATTTACTTTAACTGTGATGCTATGAGATGTGAAGCAGACACATATTCCACCGAGGTGTGTGCATGTGCAGCGCACCCTGGTCAGAAATTTTTTTCTAGCAGTACCCATAGTCACTAGTGCTGTCACATCCCCTAGCTTGAAGTAGTACTAAAAAACCAAATACATGATTGCCATCAGCAACCCCACTATAAAAATTGTTCCAGCATCCTGCCCATGAGGAAGTGACACTTGTGACTCATGGCCATAGCCTCTCCTCTGACTATATGAAGTGGTATCACCCCTACTCTCCTCAGTTCCTTTGAACCAAAAGCCCAGAGCCTACACTAATGTAGAAGGATGGAAGATGAGTCATGGAATAAACATTTGCATCACATCTTGAAGAATCACAGTTACAGAAAGTAAGTATTTCTTCTACTCTGAGTAGATTCACATCAGAGAGCAGTGTTCAATTTGTAAAACGGTCCCACACCGGATGCCAGTGACTAGAGACCTTTACCTGAAGCAGCACTTGCTTGAGCAGGCCATGAGGCCTGTTTCAGTACCGAGACCTGCATTCGATTAGCGGATCTCTCTGACCTCATCATGCCAGCTCATGCTCTGTAGCTGCCACCTCTCGAAAGAGGTGCAGAAGTTGTTCTTGGAGCGTGCTGAAGAAAAGGTCTCATAAAACCAATCGCAACACTTCAGCCCCTCTGTTGACTCTTCCTCCTCCAGGAAGAGTATTGCTGTTGCTGGCAGTAGTAATATTAGTAGGACGCTCCCTTGACAGAATATTGTGGAAAAATGAATTTCTGTATTTCTATGTATGCCACAGAAATGCCTCTCCTCCATCACACATACAAACACACTTATTAGAGCTGGTTAAATGACAGAAAAAATATTTGGAGAATAGTTTCCATGACTGCTATTTGCCAAATAGCTTCTTAAACAAATAGCATATCCAGGCATAAAACTGGTCAATTTTTTAAAATAAATACCAGAACAGTCATTCAAATTAATATTTGACAGAAAAACGGCAATGTTTGCTGAGCTATGTATATTGCTAAATATTATTCAACCAACTTTAGAGAGAGACACAATCACATGAATATTTAGTAGATATATCTAGGGGATAAAAAAATATACAACTTCTATAAAATGAAATAAGACCCCAATCCTGCACCGCTGAAGTCTGTGGGAGTGTTGTGGTAGTGTTTATTTGAATGAATAGGAATCAGGCCCTAACCTAAACCTTATATAATGAAGTTTTTTCATTGACTCCAATACACATTAGATCATGTCCTAAGGCTCCTATCCAGTAAATGTATTTAAGCACAAGCCTAATTTAAGTAAGAAATTAGTCCCATTGAAGTCTATAACACATTGAATGATTGAAATTAGGCATGTGCTTAAGTACATTGCTGATTTGGGGCTACTGAGGACCATATCTCCTTGAAAGCTATAGAGTTATTGAAAAGAAAGGACAGTGTCTAAATTTTTCGAATTATTTAAACCAGCACACCAGACTTCAATATAGGTTGAACGCCACCTTCAATTTTTGTACAATTATATTTGCACTGCAAGACTTGCTTTTTGTAACAGCTTTGCTGTTAGTGCAGTAACATTTGTAACTTTTCCAAAAGCACATAGAATCCTTTATTCACTGGCATGCCATAATTTGAAGATAATTGCATATATTTACACTAAAAATAAAGTTCACTTTAGGATAATTCCAGATTGTGAATTAAATTTCCATTTTCTTTCCTGCATTCTATTATGTCCATTTCCCAGATTCAGTCTACTCCTACTAGTCTACAATATTTCTAAATGGTTTTTGTTACCACAGAGTTTAAAGTCAATTACAGATCCATTGATATCACTAAATTTCTTTCTTTTTAAAAGATTTTAGTCAATATATTTCTATACAGGAACAAAAGCAGGGATAAGGAAGAGCCAGAGTGTGATTGAATAAGAAAAGGAGAAAGGAGGTGAAAGATAGAACCTGAATACAAGCTGTACATTTCAATAGCTAACCCTCATTTATGCAGTAACTATAGCCACAAAATCACTGAAATCTAGGAGCCTAGAATATTCTACCTGAAAGTATCTATGAGTGATGGTCTCTTCTGCTGTAATCAAATTATTTCTGAATGTCTTGTAGAGTTCACACAATTCTGGTATATCTAACTGATATTTCCTCCTCACCCACTGCTTCCCTGCTGAATCTGTATACACATTGATATGAAATTTCCTTGTCTATTGTGAGAGCAGCCTTTTTGTTCCCAGAGTTGAATCTAATTTTCTTGGCCATTCTTGTTTTCCTCATTCAACATTAAATCATTTTTAGACTAAAACCACATAGATTTAACTAAGGGGGGAGGAGAAAATAATATTCTTTAAAGAGTTTCATCTGAAAAAAATGTCCCTGCAATATAGTCTTTCTATGAGTTATTTAATATATACTTTGAGTATGATGTCTTGCTACTTCCAAACTTGGATTTTGCTGGAAAGCAAGGGGCAATCATTACAGAAATGTAGTTAGATGACAAATAAATCCTGAACCAAGATATATTTATCATGGAAGTTGAAGAGTGAAAAAAAACATACTTTGACTTCGGCAGGCCCTTTCTTAAGTGAAATTTTACTACACTGGAAATTGCCAACACAGATCCTGGCATAGCACCCTGATACAAAGTCTGTCCAGAAAAAAAGTTTCAGTTAAAAGGCATCTGCATCATCTCCTCCTCCACTGGCCAGCCAGACATTTCAACACCAAGAAGTGAGCAACACTGACTAAATATTGGCTGTGACCAAGGCATTTGGAGCACAAAGCTGGTGAGAGGGCTCTTCTGGGAAGGCAAGCAGCTGCGACTTGTAATTCTCTGGACCAGTGGGAGTAAATCTCGTATTTTGTTCTCAATCTCTGCATAAGACAATCATAACAAAGCTGCATGACTGAAAAGACTAAATAGATGAGGGAGAAGGAAATTTTAATCTTCTGCAAGGGCTCCATAGAAATCCAACCACTCGAAGCTGCAGTGCAAATTCACCAAATCAGTACACAGGCTAGCTACCCTGCCCAGTTCCTCATCAGCCCCTGCTGCCTGAAGACTCTTGCCACAAGAGCACCAGCCTCTGAAGCGCTCCAGGCATAGCATGCATTGTACCTTTGATACTGAAATAGATTAGCAAACACAGAGAGCCTCCATGTAACCCATTATCAAGATATTTAACAAAATCCAGCCACCAATTTTGCAGTCATGTCCCTGGAACAGAAATGGTTTGGGGGGGGGGGGGGAGCGGGGAAGAGGGAGAGGAGACTGTGCACACCAGGGTAGACAGAAAGTAACTGTAAAAGATACAAGAAAAGACTTCCAGTGGATAAAGCCTTAGGACAGCTTGTGTTGATTTGGCTTTCCAGAAGTTGTTGCCTGCGGGCTACAAAAGTCCCCAGTTGGAGTCTTGGATGCTGTTCCTTACAGGATATGCACCATTCAAATCCAGCCACAGAATAGGAATGCTGCTAATTTAAGTTTCTGTTTCATTGTTTGGCCACCTGCAATAATAGTGTTTCTCTAAGCACATATATACAAAAATGGCCTCGACTATCAATTATTTGAGAAACTGTAAAAATCAAGAATTAAAAAACCACAGGAAGCTCAGATGTCCTGCCTGAGGAGACAAGCTCTTCTCTTGCACTTTCAGGCATAAGGACAGCCTACTTGTGGTGGAATTGTTGGATTGTCACTATCTGAGAGGGAAGGTGGTATATGATGAACATTCACAGTGTCCACAGAACTCAGTTCTACAAGGTTTCTTTGAATACTGTCAGAGAAGAGGAGGAGTACAGAAGCTTGATTCACAGTTTGGGCCAAAAAGGGTCCAGAGCCAGAGGGGAAGCAAACAATGTCTGGGAAGATGGTCCTAATCTCTGTAGCTCTTGGGAGATTATGAGGACGAAACTTCCAGTTATTCTTGTAGAATGGTAAACCCACAATCACAATGGAAAACTGCTTTGCAAACTCTGAGTGTAAAGTTGCAGGTTTCCAATCCCTCGTAAAAGCATAGTTTAATGAAGTCATAATACAGACCTCAGTGAGTAAACATACATTTGATACATCAACCACTTTCATAAAATGTCAGGCTGTACCACTTAAATATGGATGTGGACTCTCTCTGTTAATGAAACGAACAAGTCCTTTTGGTATTCACAAGATGGTAATAGGAGGATGCTGCTTCTGAACTTTTCCAACATGGCCAGAAGAAAGAAAAATGAAAGTTTTTAGCCTAAGCATGATTTTGCTTTAATGCATAACTTCGAAGGATTTTTCATTTGTTATTGAAATGCTCCACTTCCGAAGCAGTATTTTATTTGCATAGCATCATCTTGAAAAATATCAAAGCTATTTACAAATACAATTACAATTGACTCTTAAAAACATACAACACAGTTAAAACAATGAGTTTAAACTGATTTTCTATACCAAGACATATGCACAGGAACTGGAAGGGAAAACAACTGGTGTAAGGCAATTGAGTGGCCAGACTTGGTTTTCAAACACTGATGGCCAATTTAATTGTCTTGATTCAATTATTAAATTTTGGACAAATGCAGTTACAGAGATTAAATGAAATCAGGTGTAGAAACATTGAAACATCTGTATCATCTAAACAGCAGTAATGTTTGAATCCCTAATTCCAGAGCATTACCTATTAGCGAAGCACTGTAGACAGCAAATAGTCAACCAGCAAGATAATCCTGAAGCAGGCCATTATAAAGAGAGCACCAAGTGAGAGGGATAAATTACAAAATCTTGCAAGTCATCACAATGACTATATACGGTAGAACGTGAATGATGTGAACACCTCATGAATGGAGGTTCTTCATGATTCTTGAAAGTTTGTAACTCTGAACGAAACCTTATGTTACAGCACTGTCAGTGTCTTCCAAACTGAGGCCTGGGAGAGATCTTTGCAAAGGTGACACCTGGCAGCACTACCTGGTTTGTAAGCAACTTCCTGTTCCTGTTACTTGCCTTTGAGCTGAAACGGAGGGGGTCCTGCCCTGCCCCAGCCCTCAGCCACCTTTCCCCAGGCTTGCCTTGCTCAGAGCACTGCTTGCTATGCTCCAGAGGCAGCACATGACATGGGGTTGGTATCAGCCGGCTGTCAGTGCTCTTCCTCCCCTGCCCCTTGCAGTCCCAGAGGTTCTGGCAGGATCTAAGGGAGTAGCCACCAGCAACGCTTGGGCCACATCAGCACACAGACCATGGCCCTTTAAAACCCTTCCGGAGCGAGCATGCAGACAGCACTTTGGACTCTGACTCCTATGCCAGCTCCAGGCCAGGCTTTGGCTGCAACCTTCAGTTTTTTGCAGCATCAACAAAACAAACAAGGAGTCTTTAAAAGTGCCACAGGACTCCATATTTGTTTTGCTGAATTAGACTAGTACGGCTTCCCCTTTGGAACCTGCAGCATCAGCAGTTCCCTGCGGCAGCTTTCTTTCCCAAACTCCGAGGGGTGTATGAGTGTGTGAAAACAACTTCCTCCATCTCGTGGGGTGGGATTGGAGGGTGTGAAACAACACCCTTGGCTTAAAGGAAACAGCACAAATCCTGGGTGTTTCTGTTCTATATGCTAACCATTACAATGCAATACAGGACATGTATACTATTTCCCCTCCCCACCCCCCTGCTGCCTCTGCTATCTGATTAAAGCTGGTTTCACATGTTGTTCAAACTGACCGGTCAATTCTTAACTCTGGTGTTTGTATTTTTGAGGTTCTGCTTATAGCAATTATGTAGGACTGTAATACACATCAGATAGTGTGCATGATATACATACAAATATAGGAATGAATGCATAGGCCAGACCATACAACATGTCAAGTAAAGGTGGCTGTGTATCAATATCAAAAGAAAAAAAATCAAACAATAACGTCCACAAATGTTTGAGCATCTTAAAAGACCAGTTTGATCTAAGATGGAATGAACTTGGTGAAAGTATTGTTCCCCCAAAATATTTTGCATGAAATTACACACCAAAATGGTTCATGTGGTTTTCCAACTTTTTTTAATGAGTGAAAACTTTCTCACAGATCAGTTTGAGAAATATACTTCTAATGTAAGATATCATAAAATGTTATGCTTATAGAGAGCATTCAAGGAGGAATAAAACTACCCATTGCTAGGAACCAATACATGGACACCATGTCAGGCAGGAGTGAGACATCAGCACTGGAATCAAGGGGGTCAGGAAGTCACAGAATTCACGCCCCCTGCAGAACAATAGATTCTGTAGGGGACACAATGCAATGATAACATTCACCCATCAGGAGCTGCTGTGGTACCAGGCGAGAGGGCTGCAAGCTCATCGTTGGAGTAGCCAGCCATGAAGAGGTAGGGGGCACTTTGGCCTTGGCCCCCTTACCTCTACAAAGTTTCTGGCACCCTTGGGATAAGACTGGCTAGGATGTACTCAGTCTGGTTTTACCCACAGACGTGGTTGCAGATATATTTTAGGACATGCCCCATGAAGATCCCACATCTCCTAGTCCAATCATGGTGGAGGACCAAGCTGAGGCACTGAGGTGTGGTACTCAAGTATCAGCAGATGTACTGGTCCCGATTAGAGCAATCTCCCATCAATGTCCTGCTACTCTTTCACATCATGACTGGGTACTGGAGGACTGTGAACCATAGTTACTCAGAAGGACATGGAGGCCCATTTCTCCAGTGAAGCCAGAAACCATCATCCTCTACCTAAGGATCCATATGGCTGGGGTACTCTTCATAACAGGGACAGATAAAGTCATTAATCTTCTCTGATCCTGTCACTGTGAAGTCCTCTTCAGCCCTCTACTCTAAGAATGTGGTCGTATCCTAGGAGGGGAACTGTTTGAGGAGTCATATGACTTTAAACCAGAAAATTGGGCAGAGAGCGCAAAGGAAGTGAATTTGAGGCTGAGGGTCTAATTGTTAGCTTTGAATATCTTCTTCAGCAGTGTTCGCAAACAGAGCAAAACAATTTTCCAAACGGCCACTGGCATTGAAGACAAGAAAATTGAAAGGTCCAAGACAACGGAACACATGTTAATTTACCTTTAAAGATCTTTAAGATTTTAGGCTTTACATTATTAAGATAAATCTTACTCCTTTTGGGTTTTGTTTTAAACTTTACATTTCTTGTTTCTAAGCATCTCAGAGAGGACTACAAGTTTGGCAAGGGCTCTCTCACTAGCAGCCAAGTCATCGGGCAAGGAATGTTGCTTTAATAATGGTTAAATGACAACAGATTTAAAGTCAGCAGGTATATTACCTAGGGACATAGAAGTATTAATTAAATCAGTAAAGGTAGGCAGAAGCTCAGGAAGAATATCTGAACAAGAATTTGGTGAACACAGATAAAGCTAGAATTTCTCTTTACAGCTCCAGGAATTCAACACCTGAGATACAAATAAAGCTATGAAACAAGCCATCAAATCACTGGATGAGATGTCGCACAGTCAAAAGGTGCTTCTAGAGCCTACGGGAAAATCACAGAATGAATATAGGATGTAGGGTTATCATTAGTCAGTGACTAAGCAATGAAGTCTTGATACATTGCCACAAGGAGGCAATAATGATAAAGGAGAAATTAAAGATTATAATTCTCAACCCACTTTCTATTTCAGACTTCGTTTTTTTCAAACTCACTTTTTGTCTCCCATTTTACCATATAAATCTGATGGATGTATGCTGAACAGGTTTTAAGGCTCTGCAGGGAGAAGCCGGGCTATTGGGCTATTCTGAAAACTGTTAATAGAAGCTAGACCAGTTAAGGCTGATGGAAGCACTGATCCAGGATATGAAAGGGTTTGTCTCTCATTTTGGGGAAGAAGTGGGACAGAGATAGGAAGATAAAGACTTCATGAAGGGAAACCACACAAACTAGCCAAGCTCATGAGAAATTTTAGATTACAATATATGCCAGTGTCTGTTATATAAACAAGGAGTCTTGTGGCACTTTTAAAGACTAACAAATTTAAATAAATTGTAAGAGGTAGTTAATTTCTCAACACATCTAGCTATGGTTTAAACAATGTATGTTACTGATTCAATTTGCAAGCGAATTAAAGTTACCAATACTCATCCTCTGTTTATAAATCTGACACCTTGCTATTACTTGAAGAAACATTCTGCAACTGGTTAATTTAGGTGGGAGAGTAATGCTGTGAAAATTAATGAAGTTGACTGTTAAATTGCAAATACATATCCTTTCACATTCAGATATGTTCTTTACAGCTAATGATATTAATTTGGAGCAGGAGTTTACCATGTTTACATCTATTTATTTATTTTTATTACAGTGAGTTTAATACTGTTAAAGCAGTAGAAATTGGAACTGTCTGTCTACATACAGAGCAAGTAAACCAGAGGTAAACTTGCTCTCACTTTTAACAATGAGCTGGAGGGAATATTGTTGGTTTGGGGGTTGTTCAGTTTCCCTGCACTCAATAGGTAGCAGAAATATTTGCTACAAAAGCAAAGGTACTTGAGATTTTATAAGGTCAGAACACGATGGGATGCCATGATTATTATAATTTCCCATTCCACCCATTGCCTCCTTTATTCGTATTTTATACATAAAGTAATAAAATGCCTCTGTAAAGTTAAGTAATAGTATATGGCACTTTCCAAGGTAGGAAATTAAAGAGGGAATTAATATAATTTTGAAAATTATATTCCTGATACTTATTTCCCTGATTATTTTAAAGATCCCAACAGTATATAAAATACACAAATTTTAGTAAAATGGGACTATAAATAATAACCCAAACCAGCTATAATAATTTGGATCCCAGTGGGTAATTAAACTTTCAGGTTCACTGAGGAACAAAAACTGTATAGGATAAGTTCTGCTTTGAATGGAACCCTAAGGCTTCAATAAAACTGAGAGTAGCACTTGGCCAAAATGATCTAGTTGTCCCTATTCCTCAATTGAAAACTTTGAAAAAACTAAGTATAGTCAGGTAAAGGAAAAAATGAACTAAGGAACCTGCTGTATGCTACTGTGAAGGCCCATCCATTTTCCTAGGCTTCTGGGGAAGAGATGGAGGAGAGGAAGCTACTCACCCAAGCCCATGGAGTATTGATGATGTTAGTGGATACAATAGATTAAAGCAGAATTTACAAAACACAATTTAAGTTTGTGTACCAAGTACGTTGCAGCTTGTAATGCCAATGAGTTCGATGAATTTAAACTAGCAAGGAATTTATTATTGTATATATACTGAGACGTTAGATAAATGCTGAGAGGTTACATAATGTTGTATATATGCTGAGAGGTTACATAATGAAGTACAAGTAAGAAAACTTTAATAATAACTTAAATAACAGTGCTAATATTTTTGATGAAATACTACATCTACTATTACAAACTATACTGGGTCCTAAATCTGAGGTTCCTCCTTCTAAACTATTTAAATTTTCCCATGTATAAGAGAAATATTTTTATAGAATACTAAAAATTCCATTCTTCCCTGCAGCGAATTTGCTTCCCAAATTATCACTTGCAATAAAAACATAATATTTTTCTACATATACAGTACAGGAGCTGAAAAAATTGCCAATAATTCTTATATTATATATATATGTATATCACTATCTACAGTGATCCCTTCCCACTTCCCTACTTCTAGTGAAAACAGAAAATGTGAATACTTAGGTTAGCTAAAGGCAAATCTTTAGTCAACTAATGCAACTGGGTGAAATCCTGCTCTCATTGATGTCAATGGGACTTTTGTTACTGAGTTCAATGGACCCAGGATTTCACTTTTATTAGTTATTTTAATACCAAAGTATATATTTAAAATAGTTGGCTTTATTATATTTCAAACACAATGAAAAGAATGACAGCTTTGTATCAATGAACAATGGAAATGTGACTTTCAATATCCCAGTTAGTTATGGGACAGATTGTTTGAGGTCCATAATTGATTGAGATGCAGTTGTGGGGATTTTTAATAAAGAAATAGCAAACATGTAGCAATCCATGAGTCAACATGCAATAGAGATTATCATTAAACACAACATACACATCAAGATAGGCTGAAGAGAAAATACCCACTACCTTTAAACAGTTGCAAGTTTATTCTTGAGTAATCAGCTAGCTACTCATCTAATATATATTATTATATATAAAGAGTGAGGGATCAGGCAGTTGGCAATAAATGATTGGCTGGGGTTGAGTCTTGCATAGATTCATAAGCATTCAGTAACATCTCCAGTAAATTACCAATGAAAGGTAGCTGCTGCTTCTTTGATTCTTGTCCATCAGATTAGTAGCAACGATAGGGCCAAATGAAGTCTTTCCACCGCTCTCTGTCTTGTACCAGGCTTCACAGTTTTGTTCATTTTTAAATCTTTTGGCATTCTTCATCATGTATATCAGATGTATCCTCCCTCTTCTTCTGTTTGTAGCTCTTTGTAACCTGGTATGTATTGTTATGCACGGTAGCCTTCCCAGATCCATTAGTGACATATCCAAACCACCACAGTTGTCTCTTGAATCTTCCACAACAGCATTATTTCTTGCCCTAGCTAGTTTTCTGATTACTTCATTGAAACTTTCAGTATTCCCTTCAGCTTGTTCACTTCTGCAGTCAATATCTTTCATTCATTTTTCCTCATACTCTAGTGTTCTGACCCACATAGCAAGATCAGTTCAGTAGTTGTCTTATATACACTGATTTTAGTTTTTAATTTAAATATGTTTAGCCTTCCAGATCTTGCACAGTTTTCTGAATACAGTAGTGGCTAATCCAGTTCTTCTTATGTCCCCTTCACAGAGAAACAGTTTGCCCACTTCAGACATAGGTGGAAATTGAACGTGGGTCTCTCACATCTCAGGAGAGTGCCATAAACAATGGGCTAATGGTCAAAAGGAGCACTAGTACTTCCCCACTGTCCTATATTTTGAGAAATCTCTCTCTTTAATTCCTCTGCTCTGATTTTAAAAGTGACCAGAAATTGAAACACATTTTATTCAACCCAAAATTAATTTTATGTTGAGGCTATGTTTTCCATTTTGTTTTGGTTCAGATCAAATGGATTATTTTATTTTGAATTGTGAGTGAATTGAAAAATCAATTCTTTTCTGAGCTTTATGCAGGGTCCCAATCTTCCCGGTGTGTCATAGACTCAATGTTTCACTTTAAGCAACTCACAATCACCCTGGGCCTCAATTCCCCATCTATAAAATAGGTGAATTACTTCCCAGCCTAAGGGTGATGTTAGTCTAATATCACTCATGAGATGCACAGATATAAGGGTTATGGAGATGGTATGTGGGATGGACAATCTGATTATCAGTTGACCTAGAAGTCAGGCACCAGTCTTACCATTTCTGCCAGCCTCACTGTCCCAGAAGAGCCTCTGACCAAGTTTATATGGAGGGTGTCAATGGCTCCTAAGACTCCTCTTGAGGTTTCACTGCTGCACATAGGCACTCCACTGGTCCCAACCACTCCTAGAGTTTTTCAAAGTGTTCAGACCAGTTCCTGATCTATCCTAATTATACTTCCCCTTGGTCACTTCCTACCAGACTGTTGCTCTTCTGTTTGTGGCATGGTTGCTGTTTTAGAAATCTACTTGGTCTGTTAAGCATCCTGTTTAAAGGAGTCTCTTTTAGGGCTTTCAGCTCCCAAAGAGTTGGTGAACCTAGTTTCCTGTTGCTAGAGGAGACTGGAAACTCTAGCCACTCTTGTCCCAGCTTCCAGCATCAGATTTGCTTCCTGGTGTAGCTTGCAGAATCTTCCCGCCTTTTCTGTGGGCTAAACCAATGTCCTTTTAAACTATTCCTCCACTGGAGGATGCACTGTGGCTGCTGAGGGGCAGAGCCTACATCGCCCAGTATAGTACTAATACTTGCCCTTGTCCAGATCATGGGGTCTGTAGATCCCTCAGAGAGACCATTTACTACCCTGACAGTCTGAAGCATCTCTTTTATAACAACACAAAATAAAAAATTCTGATATCCTCCTGGAGGGATACAGGACAAATTCCACTGAAGTCTAAGCAGGTGTGGCAGACTGCCAGTTTCCTACAGTATCCTAGAAAACTTTATTATATTTGTTGACTATAGGTTAATACCTTTGGGATCCATTTATTAAAAATGCAGTTGTGGAGGTGGTGGTGTTTGTAAGTTCTTCAATGGGAAGGAGACCAGCATGGGGGAGATTAGTGAAATTCACTCAGGTTGTAACATCTCCGGAGAAACCATCTACCTTGGAGAGGTGCTCATCTACTAATTCATACTAGATTCTCCAGGAACCAACAGACAAAAAGTGGGTTTTGATAAACAACCTGGTTTTAATCTGACTTTACTTAGGGCCTTCTTCCTGATCCAGCAAATAAACAGGACCTCTGGTTGACAGAGGACCTGATCTTTCATGTTAAAAGGGTCTGGGTGCTTGTTCTGCGCTGAAGCTGTGATGAATTGTTAACCACAGGGTATCCCTTAGGTTTGGGTGATGGGGATAAGTGGGGGAAGGTTGAATCCATGTTAGGGTGGGGTGATTGCTCGTAGGTTTATTGGCACGTATATTTTCCTTCATTGTTCGCAATATGTTTTCTTGGCAATGTTTTTACCTTAACAATAAAGTAGGTTTGCTTAGAAAGAACTGTATGGTACTTATAACTGTATAATCACTCTTATTAGTCTCTGAAGAGAAATCCCATAGGTCTGTTTAGGCAAACTGTCTTTGCTGAGAGTAATGCAATGGAAAATATGGAACTGTGTAGCCTGGCAAGAAAGCTTGCTTAGAAAGAAGAAAGACATGAGTTTCCACCTTCGAGAAGCAACAGGGAGGGAATTGGAAGACCAAGAGTGGGTTTCCCAGATGGACCACTAAGGGGAAATACAGGTGCAGTGACTCTGAACCATGACAGCACACACAACTGCACTGAACTACTGGAGTTATGGCCAGTTTACATGAGGTCTGAATGTTGACAACACTGATAATGCCAAAGGACACAGGTCTAGCTGGAATTTAGAGTCAATATGATTACATTAAATAGGGCAACTGACTATGGGTGAAATCCTGGCCTCTCTGAAGTCAATAGCAAGATGCCTACTGACTACAATGGGTCCAGAATTTTACCCTAGGTATGTAAGTCCTCTTCCTGCTCCCATTTATGACAAGAGTTTTGCCAACAGATCAAAACTTGGGACCCATATGTGCCCTGAATAAAGCCAGGTGGATTTGACCTTCAATATGTTACATATGTAATATAAAACTATTGAGTTCTCTGGCAAGTACTTTGACAAAGGGAGATAATATTTTGTGGGAAAATTGAAGTCTAGTAACATTTGCGTAGAGGTTGTTATAGCCTAATTAATTAGGTATTGGGATTAGCAGGCCATATTGAGTATCAAAAACTTCATGCATACTCTTTTTATTACTAATATTTGCAGGACTCAAGGCAGATGAGGCAGTAAAACTTAGTAGATTTTTTTTTCTAGATTTTTGGCAATCATTTAGACTTTTTTGTCGCTATTAAAACAGGAGTGCAAATGTTAGGCTTTTATGTAAAATTCTCTTTTGAAATCTTATACCATAAATGAATTAATGAAATTCAAAGAAAGCAAAACATGAAATTTCCCTCTGTCCATCCTTAAGAAAAAATATAATTAAACATCCACATAACACTAAATTAAATAGTTTCATTTTCTCACATAATAAAAAGGTGATATTTGGAAAAGCTGTATAAAATAGTGTTAGAGTACTAAAAATGAAAAAGAAGAAAAGCTGAATCAAGACAAATCTAAGTCCAAGTTTGACTTTGATCTAGAGAGTCCAAAACTCAATGTTAAGTTTTCTCTTCAATAGAAGACTGCTGCTAATGAGGCTTCTGATGGGGGTAAGCAAGATTAAAACATTTTGGAATGCTAATTATGTTCATATGAAAGTATTCCCACCTTTGTAAGGCAAATAATGAAGAGACAGACTTTAAAATAAAATCCAGAAGTAAACTGTGTATGTGCATTCAAAGGGATTATTGAAGGGCAAATAAAGAGGAGTTTACTTTTGATTCCCTGAAAGTAAACAACTTTGGAGTGCAGTTAAAATAGATGAAGGGACACTGGTAATAGAGTATTTGCATCAATGAAAAAGACAAATTGTAGGGGGATACTTTAAAGCTCTCTTTTAGAGTTAAAGCCATGGAGAGTAGTAAATGGCCTAGTGGAAGACAGATACATGAGGGAACTGAAAATTTGTTTAGAAAAAATGAAAAGCTGCAGCAGCCCGATAGCAGCCCAATTACATGACAAGCCCAAAGGAAATCCCAAAGCCACTAACAAGCAGCTAAACAAGACAAGGCATTGCTGGAAATGCTGGAAAATGGACACTTACAGTATGGCATTTACTGTTAGTCTTGTCATGTCAATTATACCCCATAATTGTCACAACTGATTTAACACATATCTTCCCTATCCTATTTTTCTCTGAAGAAACTGAAGTAGTAAAGAAAGAAGAAAAAAAAAAAAGAAAAAAAAAAGGAAGGAACGGGAAGTGAAAAGTGAATTGAACAATTCATTTAGAAAGCAGTATGTGGTAGACTGAGATACTACTAATCCAGGCTCTGAGCCTAATAAAACATTACTTATGCTGAGATCCAGTTTTGGGGTATTTGGAGTGTTATACAAGTGGTTGTACTATTGTACTCAGTGACTAACTTTTTTTTGGGGGGGAGGCATGCAATTCCGTGAGTACATACTTATGTAGCACCCCTGTTCTTAGGCAAGTACCTTCACAAATGGAGATAACATTTTATGGGCAAATCGTAGTCCAGTAACATTTGCGTTGAGGCTGTTATAGCCTAATTAATTAGGTGTTGGGATCATCAGGCCTTCTTTGAAAATCTCAGAGAACAGCTCTAGTGGTTTGTCAATTTAGATGACAACTTTCTTTGCCACAAATAATGTTTCCTACAATCCCCATCTGAAAACAAGGTCCTCCTCACAGGATAATGTGTTGGATCCTGCTTATAAATCCCAAACTCAGGTCAGCCCTTTCAGCAAATTTGAGCAATTCAGAGCTGAATGCAAAAATAAAAATACAGAAATCAGAATTAAACCATAACATGGGGAGTGGTGTTGGAGCTATAGAGTGATTAAGCTATAGTCTACGTGATGTGTGTGAACAGAAGAAGGCTTTCGCTGCAGTAGGTGGCTGCACTCAGCTGGAACTCCTCCAGGAATGACGGAGGATACACCCAATGGCCGACAAAACATCTTTAACAGTGTTCCCACTGTGCCAAACTAACTCATCTCCATTGGTCAGTGCATGAAGAGAGACAACATAGTAGCCATGCCTTTTGCCTCAACCTGCCCCCTCTGGAATGACCACGATCAAGACCACGTTTTGACCTTTTTGCTCACGGAATTCAAGAATGGGATTTGTAGGTGGCCCATGTGTAGGAGCAAAAGAGGAGGTGAGAGAAGGAATGTTCTGCCTCTCCTTTCCATATGCATGGCCAGTCCAAAGTGGCCTTTAGTGTCTAATTTTAAAAAGTCAGTGGAACTACTTGCATTTAAACTTAAGGCTACCACTCTGGCTTGATCCTTCTCCCACTAACAACAACAAAAAGGTAGTGTAATTCCATTGGCTTAAGTGAATTACTGCCAGTTTATACTGGGATGAGTCAAGTCAAGCCCTATAGTCTATCTTTGACTCATTCCGACATGCCCAAATATTGCAGTAGTTTCAGAAATGTATCAGAGTGAAAAGCTGAACACTGCAAAGGGATTCCATGTTAGCCCTATGCAATTAGAAGTACCCGGAGTTGTAAGGGACAGAGCTGTCAGAAGGAACTCAGTTGCAGTCCTGTCCTTGAAGAACTTTCATGGAAGATTGTGCTGTTGCCTTTAATTTTCTAAGAGACTGAGGCTGCAATAAGTGGTTTGAAGATTCTCTTTTACTTCCTCAACAAAAGAGTTTTTCTTCCATAAAGTTCTTTCTGATGACAGCCTGTATTCTTAGCCTCCTTCAGTTATTTGCTGCTGCTAAACAGCAAGATCTCTGGTACAGTGACATACATTAGGGTAGTGCTGTTGAAAAGACCACAGTAGGACACTTAGGAAAAAATTAAAAAGAATATTGCCAAGAGCAGAAGTTAGATGTTCAAATTACCCCATTTTTCAAGACCCCTTTTCTAAAGGATTTATACACCCATCATTATTTTTCCCCTGGTTCAATGGGTGCTTGGGGATTGGTTCATTCCTAAATGTCATTCTGGAGTATGGAAGACAATTATGCATAGCATGGGTAGCTCTTAAAATACCCAAGCAGGGATCAGGGTCCCATTGTATTAAGTACTATTCTAATAAATATTAAAGAGAAAGTTCTCATCCTACTATTTGCATCAACACTCTGGCTCCACAGATTCTTCAGGATGAGGAAAGCTTTAAACTTGGTTGGAATTCCATAAGAACTTCCCCAGCAGATGTCAGCCTGACTGTAACCTGTTCCTGGCCAGTGGAACTTACTTATTGAGATTCACTGGCCATATGCAGGGTCCTTGCACTTGCATCACTGCAACCCATTTACAAATAGACTTCCAACCATTAGGTGGACTGTGCCCTTGTTTACACCCTGTGGAAGCCAGGCTAAGGCAAGGCTGAACCAACCTCTGTGATTCTAATCATAATAATACACTGACCCATCCATTTCACAATGGTTGGCTTCCATTTTATTCTCACACCACTTTTCATAACAGGTGCTTTGGCATTTTAACTCATAAGAGCATAACGAATCAGGCTGGATTTGCACAACAGATCCCAGTGTCGGTGCCCAAGTGAAAATTGTTCATACCGAGGATAATTTGCCTGTCTCTCTTTCTTTGCCTCATAGCCCCGAACAATACAACTAGTGTTGCCTGGGAGAGAACCGGAACCTTGAAATACGTACACTCTAGGATTTCAATGATCCACTTCCCTCCCTGGCCTCATTAGTTGCACAGGGTCATTACACTGCATGACCCCGTAATACTCCAGAGTGGGAAACTTACCTTCCTCAAACAGAGTTTCAATCTGACACTATAGAAGCCTTACTTTCTTTCACAAAGTCCTTTTATATCTTTTACAGAGGAATGGGTTTCTCCATACACTCAAAACAATCTTTCCGGCAGCAAACAAAAGCCCCCTCAATATACTGTACATCCAGTCTCAGTACAGAAGATCAGTTAAAGATATGGGGTAAGTAATGGAAAACAAAACAAGACAGAAAAAGCAAAGGCCAGTGTTACAAGTTAAAAAGAAAAATAAAACTGCCAGTGCTTCAAGGACTGATTGGATTCCACAGCTGAACCTAATTAACTGGTATCCTAGTGTCTGGATTCTCCTTCTTAGCCTAATTGTCCAAGTCCCAATTCAGTGTTGTACATTCTCATGCGCCTAAGCAACAGATAAATTGCAGACCTAGTCTTGACACAAATCCTTAGGGGTGTATCTGTGAGTCTAGTGCAAAAATTAAGAGGTATGAACAGATAATTGCTTACATAAATTCTCTCATCTCAAAAAATATACATTTGTATTGTAGAAGGTACAGAAAAGGGCAACTAAAATGATTAGGGGCATGGAAAAGCTTCCATGTAAGGAGAGATTAATAAGGTTGGAACTTGCCAGTTTGGAAAAGAAACAATTAAGGGGGGACATGATAGAGGTCTATAAAATCATGACTGATGTGGAGAAAGTAAATAAGGAAGTGTTATGTACTCCTTCTAGGGGTCACCAAATTAATAGACAGCAGGTTTAAAACGAACAAAAGCAATTATTTCTTCACTCAGCGCACAGTGAACCTGTGAAAATTGTTACCAGAGGATGTTGTGAAGGCCAAGACCATAATGAGGCTCAAAAATGAACTAGAGAAGTTTAGGGAGGATACATCCACCAATGACTTTTAACCGGGATAGGCAGGGATTGCTGATTGCAAGAGGCTGGACATTGCTGAAGAGATGGCTCACTTGGTGATTACTTGTTCTAGCCATTCCCTCTGAAGCACATGGTATTGGGCGGGCCACTGTTGGAAGACAGCAAAAACAACAAGAGTCCTGTGGCACCTTAAAGACTACCTAATTTCTTTGGGCATAAGCTTTCATGGGTTCCAACTCACTTCACCAGATCTGACAAAGTGGGTTGCAGCCCATAAAAACTTATGCCTGAAGAAATGTGTTATCTTTAAGGTGCCACGGGACTCTCCTTTTTGCTGTATACAGAGTAACTCAGCTATCCCTCTGGAACTTGTTGGAAGACGGGACACTGGACACTAGATGGCCTGATGGTCTGACCCACTTTGGCTGTTCTCATGCTTTTACACATATGGTTTCTGTTTCTAATTAACATAAACCAAATCACTAAGAGTCCCAGACTATAAGGAAGCATAGCCCATGGACTGTGCTTATCCCATAATTGTTCACTGTGGCTCTTCATGTCTCTGAGTAATAGAGTGGATTACTGGTCTTTTCTGCCATGGCAGTTCCCAAGCATTTATTTAAGAGGTTTCTGCAATAACTTTAGATGAGCTTTGTAGCTCTATGTTCTTTCATAACCGGCCTATTTATTGTCCGTGCGTCAGATAAGACTGACAGACCTAGTTCCAGAAGGTAAAAAGTGGCTTTTAAAAGAAGAGCAAAAGTAGTATACATCTTTTTAAAGATCATCTGATGCAGGGGTCTTATCTGAATGTCTTGAAGAGAGAACCCTTCTGTATGTCCCATTGCTAATACTAACTCCATAGATTTGGATACCACCACCAGTGTGGGGAACTCACGTAGTAACAAAACTAGTTGAATCTTTTATTCTATATTGGTGCCAAAGCTCATAACCTAGACTTCACAGGAAAGCACAGAAAATTACTTGGTTCCCAAGGTAGCATTCAAGCAATGGAACACCCATTCTTCAAATCAACATTCTTGAACTAATAGCTCTTGGGGTCAGCTCCTAGTTTGAGCTAGCTGTAGCAATTCCACTCCTGAAACAAATGCCAGAAAGATTATCGGACAAAGTAGTAATTCTGCAATTTGGACTTCAGAATTTTGCCCATCATATTCAAAAAGAGAGCAAAGAGACTACATAAAGGTCTGTTCTGTATAGGTGTAACAAACCCCTGTACAGAGACCCAGCACAAGGCCTACGCACCATTTAAGCTCTAAGGCATATTATCTGTATCATATCATTCTTATCTAAAACTTCAGGAAGTACAGAACTAAATGATCAATTAAAATGTACCATAATTTACAGTGTACTATACCTCCTGAAAGAAATAAATTGTAAGCATATTTTAAATGCTAGATTATTATATACAATTAGTGGAACTAAAACTGAAACAAACCAAAATTAAATACAAAAACTATACTTAAAGAATATGGAGAGTATATGAATATGATATATCATGCATATACTGTACTACAAGCAAAGATGCAGAATAATGGGTCTAGTTCTTTCTCTCCAGGCTATTGAATGGGAAAAATAAATATCAACATTCTGTTGGGAAGAAAATATCGGTAATCTTCGGTTATAGGTTCTCAACCTGAAAACTGTCAAAGGTTTCAAGCATACTCAGATTTTCTTTAATACTTGGCCAATATAGGGAAGAAAATTATTCCTTCAACATATTGAAAAAAGAGCAATCAGTAAGCAATAAAGCGGAATTTATTATTGATCCTGATGAACGTGTTATAGTGGTGGTATAATGGGGTTTCTTAGTCTCCAGGCAGAAGTCAGAGGCATTTCCCTCTGCCCTCCCTCAACCCTTTTAAAAAGTATTCTTTGGCTTGATTTTCATTTCAGTATAGAGAATATATTCTAAAAAATATCCGTTATTGATTTTTAGATGTCTAGTATCTTGTCATTCGAAAGTGCCATTTATCAGGTTTTCCCCATCACTGCTGTTAGATAATATGTACTTTTGGTAATTGGAATCATCAACCACAGACAGTTCAAATTATGACTACTTTGAGTTTGAGAAGAGATTTATTCTTAATGCCTGTTTTTCACAAGAAGTTCTAAACTCAAAATGGACCATTCATGTTCAGTGCATACGGCTGCCTTCTGTTACTGCAGCCACTTGCCCATAAGGAGGAGCAAAAGCTCCTATGCAAACACAGAAGAGGAGAAGACAAAGCTCCTTGAATCCTCCCAGCACCATGCAAGCTGCTGTCTATTTCACTCTTGTTTCTCTGTTGATTGCTTTATTTTTAACTAAAATAACACACACAACATCAGTGCTTCCTATCACAAACGGCATCCCTGCAGGGGAACCAAATGCGATTCCTGCATCCCATTACTGCTGCTGAGCACAAAATAGCAGATTATATATATTTGCCAATCCTGTCCATCAGAACAGATGCTACCTACATCAGATATCATGTATGGCTGGGTAGTCTCTCCTAAGAAGCAACAGGAAATCAAAGCCCAAAAAGGAAGGGAAATAAAACACAGCAATAATGGTTACTACTATGATCAAACCATTCTTCACTTGCCATGGTCAAATGGAATCATCTATTATAATTTTCGAAAGCCACTTACATTATGGGGATAATAACAGTTTACTCAGTGTAGCACAAAGATAGTATCTTTTTTCAATCCACTGGGGAAGACTGAATAATCCCACATGCTATGTAAATTATTCTTTTCTGCTTCTTGCAATATAGTACAAAACAGGTGTCTCTTCTTTACTGACTTGTGTCCCAGTAGATTTTCTAATGAAATAATTTTTACATATCAGGTCCACAATGATTATAATATAAGATACACTTGGTTTGAATTATGAGTCAACATTTGAAACTGCTTTTCAATTAAACTACATGAATGAGTCTTAAAAGAGAGGTGATTTAAAACTTGATTCTGCAAGCTGCTCTCCATGAGTAGCATTCCCACCCCACCCTCAATACTTCTATAGAATATTGCTGGCTTCAAAGCTTGGATGGGATACCATATTATTACAAGGTAGACAGATTTATGGATCAGGTGCCTCACTGAGACTGTGTACTAATTATTAATCCCTGAAACCTGGATTAAAATCTGATTTAGGTTACAAATGAAAGGTACTAGGCAATCTCAGCCTAGAACTTAACATCTATGGCATAAATGCTGCCAAATGGTCCGTGTGAGTGGACTCCTAATTGGCTTTAATGGAGTTCCAGAGGATAGCAGGGATTCACCCTTGTGGAGCAGCTTGCAAAACAAATGCCATAGCTGTAGGCTGAGACCAATAGACTCATCTCACTTGTGACCTTAATCAGATTTTAACCCAAGTCTCCAAGAATTAATGATTAGTGCACTGTCTCATTGAAGCACCTTATCTATATCAGCTCATCCTTGATAAGGTTATGTTGATTCTTTTTAGTAATAAACATCCAGTTTTCTGTCTTCTACCAAGTAACATCTCATTTCTATACACATTAAGTACAGTCTAGAAAAGCAATTAAATTCAATGACACTTTTCCTAGTTAAGGAGTTAGTATTCCCACTATGCCAGATCCAAAACCCCCCACCTAATACAAAGTAGCATTCAGTACAAAATATTAGCACTAAGGCCCCCTTAATATTTATGTTAGTAGCATAACTTAAGAAAGAGTTAACATTAAAAATGAAAATTAAAAAAAAATATGCTGTCTACTGAACTAATATATGTGGATAAGGTAACATCTGCTACCTTGTTTATGACAAAATGTGTCAAACATTAGATATGCCAACATTCATGCACATGTTCTGATGGAAGTTGGAGAATTTGATATTATTCTACATGCAGAAAATAAGAATATTTTTAACAGTGCTGTGGCAAAAAGAATCTCAGAGCTTGGAATGTTGGAGAGAAAGGGGAAAGGTTTCTTTCAAATGAAAAATGTGCTACCCTTCTCATAGCTGATTCTAATAAGTTGCTACAAAACTCTTTCTTTTAACAGAGGCTTTTGGGAGAAACAGGTGAGGTGAAATAGTTCGGAAGAAGCATTGACTTGATGATGCCTTTAGGCACTGTCCTGAACAAAGAGTGGTTTGTAAAATGCATCACGCTAGGATTAGCCCTTGATACACATGAGTCTCAGACTTTGATGCTGGGCTTCCTCCTTGCTCCAAGGGGGTTCAGGAAGGTTAGTAATTTGTTGCTGGAGTAGACTAGCAGAAAATCCTGACAACTCCCCAAGTCAGTTAGCTGGGCTGGTCAAGGCTCCACCTATTCCCTGCCTCTCCCCAAACATCTACTCTGCAGAGGGTGTGTAAGCGGACACGTAATCAAAGTCCCAATGGCCAGAAGTCTGCCAAGGGACATAAGGAAAGTTCTCAATCCCTAATATAAGTTTAGATTTGGACTACAAAGCCCAACAGTCCAAGGCTACACTTTATTGAACAAATTCTTGAAGTCTCATTGATTTCACTGGGTACATTTGAGTCCATTAGAATATAAAAATGCTCCAAGCCAGTAGTCATGTACTTAATGCATTTAGTTATACTGTCTTGACAACTCAGTTCCGGTATCAGTTTGTCTTGTGTTTAAGGAGCACTATTATTCACACATTTAAGTTATATTAGAAACAGGGAAAGCTACCTTTGGGTATCAGTGAAGAACATCCCTTTGGTCTGAAGGGCAACATGCATACAATCCAAAGAAGACTGTATGCATGTTGTACAATATGAGGGAGATGTCTCTATTATTTTGTATGAATATTATATATGTGACAATTTATCTGCCTGATATCATTTTGTGTGATCACAGAATTAAATCAAAAGAAGCTGTGACAGAAAACCAAGTAGGAAACAGTACAATTAAAGAGATACTTTTAGGGAAAGTATCTAGGGGCTTTAAGGGAAAACAGGGGAGCTATTACTTGGGAAATACTCATCACCATGGCCAAAGCCATGGCTATCAAGTTTCTTTTTTAGGCTCAAATCTAACACCAAGAAAACAAAACCATAAAAAGCCACTGTCTAGAAAGGAAGGGTGGGAGCAAGTGGGCAGCAGCTGCTGGGTCAAGACGACACTTCAGAGGAGCCCCAGAGAGGCAGAGAACGCTGTAGGGACTCTGTCTGTCTCCTCCTCCTCCAAAAGCAGGGATGTCTGAGCTGAACAGAACTTACCACATCTTCATCCTTTGGTTGCAAATTTTGGTCAGACATGCTCTATAGGTCTTATATTGTTCTAACTTAACTTCTTGGAATGCCATGCACCTTTGGGCGCACCTTTGTGTTAAAGAAGCTGTTTTAGGACAGCTGTTGGTCACTGGCTCCCAGTAGAGAAAAGGTCTCATAAGCACAGAGTAAATTGGGCCTGTCATTTTTCCACAGGCAGTAGATTGGGCTGAAGACCCCACGGGTTCAAGAGCAGTAGGATCACATGGTTCCACACTGGAGAGGGCTGCAAGAGTATCTAAACAACAGCTCATCCTGTAACCCTGACATATGTGTCCTAGGGTCCTCATAGACAAACATTAGTTGCAGTGGATTGTACAGCCAAGTCCGAAACCTTTGCCACATCCAGATCAAACTTTGATGAGAGCTTGGACCAAATTCTACCTTTATTTATCCATTCACTTGTGTCAGTAATTCAGTAGTTTTATTTGACTGAAGTTCACATTTGATTCACAATAATGAATCCACAAAACCCTGAAATGCAATAAAAACACTTCATGATTGTTTATTTGTATCTTTGAAGCTAAGTCGTTAGAAGGTAGTCTTCAGGACTGACAATGCAGAGCATTGTTTTGATTTTAGTTGTCTTAGAGTTAATATCTCAACTCTGTTTTAGCTGAAGAACCATTTTAAAAAATATTAACTATGACTCATGAGACTCTCACTTTATTTAGGCAGGAAGACAGGTTACTAGAGTACTTTCCCACATAAATTAAATATACCCATAGCTGTGGGACTCTACTGTGAGGATTGAAAGTGGACTCTCTTTAATGCCTTCAGGACAACATCCAAAACCCACCACTTTGCTTTCTAATAATGGTAAACAATACATTTTGTGTTGGTTTTTTTTAAATCCCTCTTCTGGAGCAGGGAAAGAGGGAACAAGTTAAACACACACTATGTTTAGCTGAGTTTCTGGAATCATCAACCTCTGAAAGATTATGCGATACTAAAGAGAGGAGCATGATATAAATGAGTGGAAAATATGGATGTGCAGAAGTGAAAATTGGTTTACATGATCCACGTGAAAAGTAGCTATCATTGAAGTAATTTATATAGCACCTTGTCATAGGGCATGCTGCCCTGTGGAGTTAGTGTGGCACTGCATGTATTCCTTGCTTCAATTTCCATTCCAAGGAACTTCATTGTAGACATTCTTGATGCTTGAATCAATATTTCTTTCCATAACGCTTGTTTATTACAAAACCTCATTCAATAGAGCCCATAAGAATAAGTCCCAAATATACACAAGGTGCTTCTTGCTTTCAAGGTTCTTCCGAAACCTGCCCATTAAGCTCTGTTCCCAGTCCCCTCAAGGGTCAGTCTCAGACTTCCTCTCTCTTCTCATGGCAATAGTCCAAGCTCTCTTCCTGGACCTGAAAAACAACAGAGTCCTGTGGCACTTTTCAAGACTAACAGATTTATATATCGCATGAGCTTTTGTGGGAGAAAATCCCACTTTGTCAGACACTTTGAAGATGGGAAACAGCTGCATTTAATTTCCTCCCCCTCTGTAAGTTTCCCATCTTCAAAGTGTCTGACGAAGTGGGATTTTCTCCTGTGAAAGCTCATGTGATATATAAATCTGTTAGTCTTTAAAAGTGCCACAGGACTCTGTTGTTTTCCTGCAATAGACTAACATGGCTACCCCTTTGGAACTTGACTTCCTGGACGTGGGTTGCAATTTATGTCCCTCAGATGACTCCACTTAGTTCAGACTCAGACAGCTTTGCAGCCTTCTCCTCCTGCTGTCTGTTCCCTGATAACTTCACAGATGCCATTTTGCTCCATGAACTGTCTACAGTACCTGCCCTCCTATGAGGAGGTGGCAGTCTTTATATTGTTGGCCTCTCTCTCTCTCTCTCTCATCATCTCTGCAAGGCTCCAGGCTCTTAAAGATACCGTGATAGGATACCCACTAACATAATGCTTCTTCCTAGGATACTTTCCCTCTCCCTTCCTTTCCCTCTTCTCACCTCAAACTTGAAGAGGGCCATGCCACATGTGATGGGGAAGACTGACTAGTATGCAGTACTGCTTTTTAGGAGTTGACTACCCCCATCATACACGGTAACTGTACATGGTGTTGTACAATAAGTAAGCTACATTTTAAACAACAGTAAAGTTCCTACTGCCTCAGGTTTGCGATCTGAGGATGAGTCATGAGCTGAATGCTGAGAAGTAAAGAATGAAGCAAGTTGATTGTACCCAGAGACATTGTGATATGAAATTATGTCTCATATCTCCATGCTATTTAATTAATAATTTATCTTGCTGCCCAAATACACTATGTGCAATGTTAGACTGAATGAAAATAAAACATTCAGAAAAGATCATTGAAAGATAAAAGGCGAGTGGCAATGCTTCCGCTTGGACAGAAAATGGAGCCAAACCAACTAACAAACCCCCTATTGGTTTGGTTCCTGACATATTAATGTAACACAAGCAAGCCAGAGGAAGAAAGGCAACATGATTTCATGTGGAGTTACCACTGTTTCCGCTGTGCTGCTACAGACAAAAAGAACCCAGAACATTCGTGCTTTAATAGCTGCAGTAAATTAGAAATGTTTGTTTTGGTCTTTGACTCCTACCTTCCAAGATCAGGGTAATACTGATAAGAAAATGATGCTGAATTTACTAAAGAGTCACTTGATGAGCTTTATGAAATGCAGAATTGGTGCCCATCTGTCACATTTCACTCACTACTGCACAAAAAACCCCAGAAACTCATTTTTAAACTCTTTCAGGGGTATGCATCACCGATCACATGCAGGAGCAGTAAGGAAAATGGCTCAGAAGTCCATTTCAAATTATAAACATATGTTCCATTTATGATGTCCCATGGGTCCTGTATGGATTGACTGCCTTAGCACTGTTTTAAAGTTATCAGCGAACTGTTTTAATTGCGCTCTTGCTGATCGACTGTAAGCTATCTTTTTTAATTGCTAAAAGATCAAAATTGATTAACAAAAAGGTTAATTCAATTTAATAAAGCTTGAGATAATAAGCTAAGCAGAAGTGGTTATACTTTATGGCTTTAATCAGAAGGCATCTTAAAAAAAATAAATGGCAAAGTTTTTGGAAGGACAGAGGATGCCTTCAAAGGAATGATGCCAGCAGGACATAACAGAGATGCTAGCAGGACACCTCAGAACACCCATACTTCCATGCACCCATTTTCAGGCTGTCAACTTTCTTAGACACTGATTCAGGAAAGCACTTAAGTCCATTCATATTCAGGAAATCACCCAAGCACATGTTTCATTTTTAACTAAACAGGAATGGTTTCTGAAGCAGGACCTTACGCTACAATATGTACCAGTAGTAGCATTTTCATATTAAGATTTCAGAATGATGCAAAATATTTGAGAGTCTCATATTTGGTTCATAGACTTTTTCATGCTTTTCAATACAAGGAAAACAACTTAAATTAAATTGCTTTGCTATAGCAACAGAAATGTCTGTCCTTTTATGTCAAGGCTACTGTGGTAAGGCAGTTTAAAAGAGCTATATTAGAAGTAGATCTAATCATTCAAAGGTTCAGTTTCTGTAGTGGGTGCCAGGCTTATGTTTACTATATTATTTCATTATATTGTATTTCTTTCAAGTCCAGACGATCTAGAAACAGATTGAAACACAGCTTTTGGGAGACCAGCAAACAGGAAATTTATATTATTCAATACAGAATGTACTGTAATAAGAAACTTATTTGTGTGTCAAGATCTGCCTAGGAGATTTCATATCATAATTTGGCAGTCTTCCACATCTGAAAAAATGTTCAGTGGCTGAAATCCACCTCATTGTATCCACATCATCTAGGAAGTTTTGGGCCAAAGTACCAGAAATCAGCCTGAAATATGGATGGAAGTACATCACTGACTCATGCTGACTAAATCTTACACATTTGGCTCCTATTCAGAGAAGTTAGGGGGACATAAAGAGAAAGCAAAGCAGCGAGAAGTGTCCCCAAAATCAAATCCATTAACAGGAAAATGGCTCATACAATGCAGTTTTGGTCTAGAATTGTCTACAGCGGATGTCTGATCTGAAATCAGTTATCATACGTCAAGGGAAAGTTTGGGTGTAGTATTGTAAGGAAATGGTCAGTGGTGCATCCAAATATTAAATTTTCAAGTTTCTAGCTTATTCAAAACAGATCAATTATATTAAACTAGATTTCATTGGATAAAACTCTAAATTTTGTGCAGGGTTTTGCCCACACGGAGTGACAGTTTTAGGATCTCAGACTAAGGGTAAAGGTTTTAAAAGTGCTTCAGTTTCATTTTGAAAAGTGACTTAGGTGTCTAAGAACCTAAATTTCAATAATTGCTTTTGAAAATGGGACTTAGATATCTTAGACAGATAAGTCCAGATTTTTAGAGAGAGTTAGGCACCTAAGCTGTCTTTAAAAAATTTGGCCTTTAAGCACTTGTGAAAATTTTATTCTAAGCCTTTTAAAGCACACAATAATAACAGCAGTGTGCAAATGGCAATATTTTATGCTGCAGGAGCGTCTAGTTACTTTGTAAACATGAAACGTGTTTTTCTTGACTTTATTGTGGTTCAATTTTCTTTTTTATTTCAAAACATCCTAAGACATTTTCTACCAAGGATCAGTCTTTTGTGGTTACTATTTCTAAAAAATTATTGCTTACTGTATTTTAAGTGGAACAAATCATGGATAATGAATTTATTGGAATTTTAAAAATTGTTCTTGGTTGTTGGAACACTGGTTCTACTTAATTATGTAACAGGTCTCATCTGTAGTATCATGTGATTTATTTTTCCCCTCTTCCATTTATATATTCCTTTGGATTTTTGGTTCCATTATTTAAAAAAAATATAACCCCAAAAAACCTGATTTTTTTTTAAAATGAGTGAACAATTGAGTCCACATTTTTACCAGTCTTCCTAAACTATACGTATAAAAACTCCCTTTGGGAAAACTGTACTGCAGCAAAACTACAGAGTTGGGACCTCACCTTAGAAATTATGATCCCACAAGGGGATCACAACACTCCAGTGAAATAATTGCAAGATTTTGGCTTCACACTTCAGGTTGCAGAATGGTGTTTCCTTTGCATAGTCTGGGGAAGCTAAAATTCTGCATCCCCAATAATTTACTTAAAAAAACCAATATCCAAAATTGGAACATAATTCATTAAAGAGTTCTACAATTCTTCAATAACCTCTCTTGTTTCCCCACAGTTTGCTTCATTAAGCCAAGCATGCCACTGGAGATCATTAATTACAAAAAGGAAATCTTATAAGGTGCTTGGATCCTCTTAATCATTGTGGCTTTATGAAAGGTATGTTTGCCCATAGAAAAGCATTACAGACAGGAGCAGCAATAGACAACATATGAAACCATTACTTCTGGGCACCTCGTAAATTACAATAAGAAATCTTACCTGCACAGATGTGAATGGGATGGGTGTGAAAGAATAGGAAGGTAATAGTAATCAAACTTATTTTCCTCCATCTTATTGGCCAGCAAAACCCTCCCCACTCTTCAGCAGGTGCTTTTGAAACAATACTGCTTCACCGAAAGGCTCCACAGCCATTATTCAGAGACAGGTATTGTGTTATGATGCCAGGATAAGTTATGACAGATGAACTCTCAACCAGACTGATTTCATTTCTGATTAGAGAAGAATGAGAATCAGCACACAAAATGACAACCTCAGGAAGTCAAAGAGTATGAGGTAGGACAGAGCACTGGGGTTATATTAGTTTTTGTTGTTTGATTATTTCATTAAGCAGTTCACTTATAAAAGGAGAAAGCATGGTTAAGAGATTAGGACATGACACAGGTAATTAGGAGTTCTATGTTCTTTTCCTAACTTTGCCACTGCCTTTCCATGACACCTGGTGCAAGTCACACCATGCCTCAGTTTTTCTAGCTGTAAAATGGGAATGTAACCCTTCTGTCAGGTGTTCAAAGCATTAAAAATGGCCAGGTTTTATAGGAGATTCATTTTAAAAATGCAATTAAAAGTAGAAATGCTAAAGTGTACCTGAGGTCTGGCAGACTCCAATGTCTCTTTTACTAATCATTAGCTGGCCTTTTGACGACTAAAACTCTCCTGCAAAGCAAATCCCCCATTTACTGTTTACTTGAGCATTGTGAGCACAAATGGTTATAAAATGTTCCAAGATGCTTGCATGACAGGTGGTATATAAATAAGGCTTGTCTGACTACCTCTAAATAACAGATGTTTCTCTGGGGACTTCAGTGTGAACTAGATCAGGGTCTGTATGCAATGTATTGTTCAAGTACCATGAACACTTTACGGAGTCTTTGAGTTCTGAAGTTCTGCCACATGATCTTCTAACAAACAATAAGCTGATCACGTTGAAAAGCTTAACAGCAAAATGTTCTCTAATCCTTCACCAGCACAGGTAAGAAACATTCTCAGAATCCCATAGGACAAAAGCTTGGCTTAATTCTGTTTTTTAATCAACAAGCAGTGTACAGTATGTTTGCTGCCAATCTGGGAAGAAGAGCAGCACATTTCACAGAAGTTCAAAGTGTATTACCTCCTTCTGGCATGACCAGCCCAGACCTCTTAGGGAGCAGCATGGTCCTCTCACAATAAGAATGGGAAGCTCCCTTCTTTTCCTTGCAATGTCCAGAGGAAGTGAGGTTTGCTGGTTTCCCGATCCTGTGAACACTATATGTTCAGTAACTGTGTCATAAGCATGGGCTGATGTCCACAAATGCATCAAAATTCAAATCCACAGTTGAGTCTGAGTGGGTTTGAGATTCAGTGCAAATATTTCAAGCAGTACTATCATGAAATCCCACTCATGTTCTGGTTCCCATGCTGCTGTGTAACAAGTTGCCATGGTTAAAGCATTAAGTAATTATTTGTTTTTGACTCCCTTAAAATAACACTTACGAAAACAACCTGAACATTTTGACAATACTTTATCATGTTGCTTACTTGAAACCTTTTCTCTTGATATTTTCTAATAAAAAGGGACATTGTGATGACATTGGCTGGATCTTAACAAAGCTCCCTCAAGCAAGAAACATGAACAAGGCAA
The DNA here is from genome assembly GCA_007922175.1 of Pelusios castaneus. Classification (NCBI taxonomy): domain Eukaryota; kingdom Metazoa; phylum Chordata; order Testudines; family Pelomedusidae; genus Pelusios; species Pelusios castaneus. The sequence goes on from ML685786.1 coordinate 17,739,403, forward strand.
TCAGTTTAGAGCAGTGGTTTTCTAACTACGGGCGCCCCCTATTGCCGCTGCCAAAAGACTGGAATGCATTCTCAAACACGTAATTGTTGTGTTGTGGGCATAAATGATTTTTTTCAATTGGGTCCTGAGGAAAAAAAGTTTGAAAACTACTGGTTTAGTGCATGGACAAAATCCTGAAGACTCCCTTCGGAGGGTTCTGTCTTAGGCCGAATTCCAACATTTTTAAAATTCGCCTTGCTAAATAAATGTCCTACAAATGTTAGAATCATCTCTGAAGTAAAAGGGCCACTGCGACAATAATATGGAGCCAATTAGTCTCTAACTTCTGTTTAAAATAGTCTAGGGAGAGAGTGGTCAGGAAAGACAGACTTGAAAGGTAATAAATAAAAATTTACCACAGTAAATAAAGACAGAAAAGAGGTCTGTTCAACAAAAATAAAGCCCCATATCCAAAAAAAGAGATCTATAATGTGTCACAAGCTTATAATAAATGTTTTATAATATCAACTCTTCAAATTTCTACAAGCCTGCAGTTATCTGCATGTCTTAATAATATATTTAACTCACAGACTTTTTACATTGCTGTTGTCTACAACTTATGGGGTGAATATAATATATGCAGGAACCATTTTTCTTCTTTTGCACATTTTGATCTTTAACTGCTTCCTGAAATATTGTTTAAAATACTCAGCTTTGATAACAGTATTTCATGGATCCATGGAACAATTATACTGGTAATGTTCATTAGCAAAATTTACATTTGCAATGAAAGCAAAGGATTGAGAATACCTTTTTGCAGATGAATGAATCCCCATGCAGTCCTCTGAGAAGAAAATTTATTCATACTTCATTTGATTTGAACTGTGGCTCAACAAGGTACCACAGATAGATGCGATAAATAAATGTGTTAGTCTTTAAGGCTATGTCTACACTTATTAATTTATGTCGACTTAGCACGTTCCCACTCAAAAATTAAGTCGACTTAGAGGGGACCCTGCCAAATCGACCTAGAGCGTCCACACTAGATGCCTAGGTCGACTTGTAGGGGCTAGGTGGACCTGGGACAGGTCCACGATGGCAGGGGGGGGGCACCCCTTGCCAAGTGCCAGGGGGCTCAGTCTTTGCCCCATTGTACCTTGGTACAATGAGGGCTGAGGGGGACAGGGACCCTGGCAGGGCTTAGGAGCAGAGTGGGCAGAGCTTAAAGTCGACTTAGAGATACTCTGCATCTACACTGGCTAAGCCGACTTTCTAAAGTCGACTTAAAACTTGGTTTAGTAAAGTCGACTTTAATTTTCCTTAAGTCATCTTAAGCAGCTGCTTAAGTCGACCTAAGGAAAATGTAGCGTGGATGCAGATTAAATTAAGTCAATTTAAGCAAGCTTAAATCGACAATTTGTAAGTGTAGATGCACCCTAAAAGTGCCACAGGACTCCTTGTTTGTTTGTATAGGTAGCAATATGTAGTCTTAGCAAGGGGAACCTGGCTCTATCTAAAACTTAGATTGGAATAGCTGATAGTTAGGCACTCAGCTAAAGGACTGTGTCCCCAAGGGAACTCTTCGCTCCTAATTGTCATCAAATCAGGACTTTCGCAAGTTGCAAAATATACATCAGAGTTTATTTAACCATTAGTTTGGTTTTCTGTTATGTTAGTCTCATTTAGTTTGATGTTTTAGGATGGGTTAGTGTTTGTGGAAGGTGGCAGTTTTCTGGGTTACTTCTGAGATCCTTTCGCTTTTCATTATTCTACAGCACTACTGTAGGTACTTCTGTTATTGGGATCATACCAGAGAAAGTAAGTATTTATATGATGCTCTCAAAGGCATCAGAGCCCAGATATGGTATATGTTCTCTCTGATTTCATGTAGTCAATATACTCACTTTGCAAACATTGTAGATAAGCCATGTTATGGCCCCTGACTAAGCCCAGGCCAACCAAGGATGTTACAGTTGTCACCATGATGTAGGTCCCAGACATTCAGAACTGCATGGTGGCAGTGAGGAAAGAACTGAGGTCCTGCTGCTCCATAAGAATGGGACCTTAACACCCGTGCTAAAAGCGAATCGCCCTTGCCTGCTCTTAGCATTATAGAGCCAGTAACACTTAAGCAATTCTAAATCCATCCAATAGACCGACTAGTGGTTCTCAAGTTTTTTCCCCTTGCGACACACCTGACAGACGATGTTCCCCTGAGTGACACACTACAATCTGCTGGTGGTGGTGGTGCTTGGGCTGGGAGCACTTGGGAGGATGCAGCACTCTGGAGGATGCAGCACTCCGGGACCTGGGTAGGGGCAGATTCAAGCCAGTGTAGGCTGGTGCCATGGTGGTCTGGCTTGATGGGGCCAGGTTTATTTCTGTGGGAAGCCACAAGCAGTGCTTTGCCCCCTAGCCCAGGATCTCTGGGTTTCAGCCCTTAAGTCCCTTTACTCATCTGGCCCTGGCTGCTGCCTGTGTTATGCAGCAGGAGCACACTGTTGAGGGCAGCAGAGAGCGGGGGACAGCAGGAGTTCCAAGCTGGCTCCAAGCTGAGTTGCCAATTTTCCATGACACACCTCCCAGCTCTTCATGACACACCTTTGTGTCCCAACAGAGTGGTTGAGAACCACTGCAATAGACAGTGGTGTTACATACATGTGAACAAGTTTATCCTTACACTGTACAATTGGTGAAGGAACTTTCAAAGTTATATCACAAACTACTCTTCTTTGAGCTGAGATTATGGGACTTGGCAACTCCACTGAAATCAGATATAATTTTGGTCCATGACTCTTCAAGAAAGAACACAACATACAAAAGTCACGATGCCTGCCAGGTTACGTATTTATCTAGATTGGTCTTAAAAGAGTTGGATCAAATATGCAACAAGTTGATGTTTTACTCAATGGTTAAAAAAAATGTACAACTTCTTTGTTAGCAACTTCTTTGATAGGCTCACTGACAGAAAATCCAGGCCTCGGGGCAAAACCGTCAAGAAAGATATGACTGATGTCTGAGTGGGCCTCTGCTGAAAGTTTTTACTTATTTATTATGTGCCATGCAATTTCCCAGGCAGCTGATGAGGCAATATCTCTTAGTCAGCTTCCTGGGTCCCTTGAACTTCCCAGGGAGGTTACTGATGTACCCAAGAAGCTGAGTAGCAGATGCTGCCTCCTGTATGGTGCACAATAAATAAGCTTGGCTCATAGGAGGAGCAGAGAGTGCAAGTGGTGGGAGCCTCAGGGGAAAGAGGTGTGTATGAAGAAGAGGAGGACATCCATCTATCCCATCCTCCCAGGCCCTTTTAAATCATCAGGGCCTTGGGCAACTGGCCCCTTTGTCCTCCTCCGCCATTCAAATCGGTGATTCTGCACTCACAGTATATTTTAGTTCACAAAAGGATTCTACAACTTGTATCAGTGTATTTTTATATTTAAAACTTGACTTGCAGTGGTGAGAGGATTACAGTTAACTGGACTCTTGGGAAGGCTAATATTTCTGTGGAAATGCAGGATGGTTCTCATGCATGAGTGTATGCGCATGCGTGTGCACCCGCACAAAATGAACCAGAGCTGGAAAAAATAGCTTTACTGAAGCTTATAACTTCTTACTGGGAAAACTACAATATTTTAGCTTTGCCTAGTTTTGAACAAATATCAAGACCTGCAGTCCTTACACAGGACAAACTCCTATAGACTAGGAAGGGCTCCAAGTGTGTAACCACTGGGCCTGATTCTGCTCTCATTTACATTGGTATGAATCGGAAGTGACTCTACTGTAGGCAGCAAAGTTACACACTAGAGTCAAACTTGTGAGAGATCAAAATCAGACCCATTGTTTATAGTTCAAAACTAAGAAAGTCACTGCCATACCTGTACTTAAAACCATATGTAGCTTCTTTCTGACCAATTCTGCTGTTCAGCTGTCACACAGACAACATGGTGACAAACTAGAAGTCCTGCTGGCTTTATTGTAGAACGAAAGCATTGTAAGTTAAAATTAAAGCAGTGTTAGAGATGAGAATTGCAGTTATAAGTACATGTGCAGGAAATACTCCATCCAGTCATAATAAAGATGATCCATCTCTTTTGTGACTACCCAGCACCTGGGAATGAGCCATGTGTGTATTCTTCAGATGATCAGCAAATGTGATGTTATCTAAATAGTTTCATTAATAAAATGTCACTTTTTTCAGGATTGCTGTTCAGTGCCCAAATTCTTTCATTTGCAGTTCTTACAACAAATTGGTTACTAAATTACCCACCTACCCTCCTTGTTGTTCACTGGGGATGCATTTCAGTCAAACTATTTAACAAGCCCTTACATTAGAAGATTTATTCTGCAGCAAAGACTAGAAAGAGAGAGAATATGTAACAGTCACCACTGAGTATAAAGCAAAACCAACAAGCTTGCTTTAATTGAGGTTAGGATACAGAACACATCTGGTTAATCAGGCTCAGATGTAATACCTTTTCTGTCTATACTTTCGGTTTTTGCTTTCTTAGGCATTTTTGACATATGCAACCCCTCTCCTCTCCTATTCCCACCCTACCCCCCAATGTTTTTATTAAAATAGCAGGGTTTCCTTTTTATTGGAAGTGTTAGTTTACACTGAAAAATAGGTATTTCTTGCTAAATTCTTTGAAAGTGACATTGAGAACAGGCAAAGTATATGAATAATAGAGCTGGAGATAACACAGGCCATGTGCAAAGTTACTGCTTTGTGCACCTAAAGGTGTGGCGAAGGATGGATACTAAAGAACCGACTGAGATTCCTCTATTTTGGGGGCAGTTTTCTGCCAGCCCAGTCACTGATTTAGGGCTCCTCTAAACATTGCTGGAGAGCAAGGTTGCTCCAGTTACACTCACTTTTTTTTGTCATCTACACTATTTGGAGGGAAGGCCTGAGACCAGTGGTGGATCTTGGAACATTCTACAATGGGGAAATCCTCTAGCAGAAGGCTCTGTTGGCTTTAAGTCTAATTTGCACTGGAAGATGGGGACATAATAGGTTTCCACATGAATTGGGCCCTATAACCAGAGACATTCAGGGAAGGTGAATAAACCTAGGGTATTTCAAAGAATGGTTCTAATTGTTAAGGAGATCACCGTTTCCCTTCTAAGGTCCTAATCCTGCAAAGTGATCTGCATCGGTAGAAACTTAAGTTGCACACAGTCCCCTTGATGTTAATGAGACTTTAAGAGACACAAGACATTGCCCAAACAGATCCATTTGTGGAATCATCTTAGAAAATCCATGGCATTTTTTGGGGAAAAAAAAATCGAAATTATAAAATGGGTGCACAATTGGTGGAAAGAGTGCACTCAAAGAGTAGTTTTCAATGGTTCAGTCAAATTGGAAGGGTGCATCTAGTAGGGAGGGGTTCACAAGGGCTCTGTCCGGTACCAGTGGTTAAAGTATAATTTGATGGGCCCCGGAACCCTCCTAATCTCCGGGCCCCCTTCCCATATTGTCTGGGCCCACTTCATGCATGTGCGGACCCCAGCCCAGGTAGGCATTTGCAACCACTTCACATGTATCTGTTATCGCTCCATAAAAATATTTATAATTTTATATGGTGTTTATCTCTATAGCAATTATTGTCGGAAACAAAGCATAACACAATAAGTATTGTGATTAACAACAGTGGGGTTTAGGACCTGCTAGCAGTCAGGGCAGGGCGGAACATGCGTTCTGCCGGATTTTTCTATTTTTAAGGGCTCCGGAACTCTGGCCCCTCAAATTTGTGGGCCCTGGAACTGTGTTCCAGTGCGTTCCCCCTTACTTTAACCCCTGTCTGGTACCATTCAATATTTTTATTAATGACATAGAAAATGGAGTGCAGAGCATACTTGAATATTTGCAGATGACATCAATCTTGGGGGGGGGTAGGTGGGAGGGGGGTTGCAGATGATACCAAACTCTGGCGGCGGGGAGGGTTGCAAACATTTTGAAAGACAGGCTAAGAATTCAAGATGACCTTGACAAATTAAAAAACAGAACTGAAATCAACAAGATGAAATTCAAATAACACAAGTATCACATTTAAGAAAGGAAAATATAAATGCATAATTACAAAATTAGGAATGATAGGCTACATGTTAGTACAGCTGAGAAGGGTTTGCGGTTATAGTGGGTACCAAACTGCTTAAGATTCAACAATGAAATTCAGCTAAGGAAAAGACTACTATTATTCTAGGGTATTAGCAAGCATGTTGTATGTAAGAGTGGGAGGAAATTGTCCTAATCTAGCGAGCATTGGAGAGGCCTTAGCTGGACTACTGCATCCAGTTCTGTGTGATACATTTTAGGTACTATGTGGACAAATTGGATAAACACAGAGGAGAGCAACAAAAATAATGCAAGGTCATGTAAGAAAGGTTTTTAAAAATGGGCACATTTAATTTTGAGAAAGATGACTGAGTGAGGACCTGATAACAGTCATTAAATGTGTGAAGTGCTCTTAATAAGAGGATTGTGAAAAATTGTTCTCCATGTCCACTGAAGAAGTAATGTGTTAATCTGCAGTAAGGGAGATGCATGTTAGATATTAGGGAAGAAAATTAATTATATAAGGCAGTTAAGCTCTGGACTAAGCTTCCAAAGTAGTTTGTGGAAATTGCATCACTGAAGTTTTTTAAAAATAACTTAAGACAAACACCTGTCAGGGATGGTCTAGGTTTACTTGGTGCTGCCTCAGCTCAGAGGCCAGACTTCTCAAGCTGTAATCCAGTCCTACATTTCAATGATTCTATGTTTACATTCTCCATCTTAAATTCAGATCTTTTTATCATGATTGGACTTGATCTTAATTTCAGTTACATAGAAGTTAAAAATCAACAGTGTGGAAGTCACTGGAATTACTCTGCATTTTGATCCGGGTTTGGAAACTTATTCATGGTTATTGTATTATATTCCTCTGTCCAGTTATTCTTGTTCTTTGTAGAGATGGCTGTATTTCATTAATGGGTTACATGAGTCTCAAAACTATTTTGAGATTAACAGTGATCTGTATATAGATAATTTTTTGTTATTAAACCACTTATGGTTCACTAACAGCTAACATTTCTCTTTTCAAATGATTTATATAAATTATGTATCAAAGGAAACAAATAGTATTCCTGAGGCTTCTCATACTCCCATTTTTGCACATGAACTGTCCATAATTTTCATAATACATTAGGGTGTGGGTGGTCCTGTGTTATGTTACACACAGCCCCAGATTTAAACCAAGTTTCCCTGACGATCATTTCCTAATTACAAATCTGAAATTTATGACACAATAATAGCAATTCTTCAGAAACTGCACTACAATAAAAAGATAATTTAATTTGAAGAGTGAGTCAGTTCAATTGAATTTTGAAATCTATTTTATGTATTTTCAAATGAGATCATCTGCAAGCAATATATGTGCCAATTCCTCCTGTTTCCCCCTCATTTTTCTGTCACCCACCACAGTTAAATCATTAAAGGATCAAGGTTTCATTGCATGGAAATTAAGGTCATTCTAAAAGGCATACAAAAGAGGCCACTCCTTCATACAGATATAGAGGCGTTCTCCCCCCCCCCCCCCTTAGGTTACTTTGCCATTTGAAGAAGCTTATCACTTACTAACAGAAAAAGTCATAATTTGCATGAAAGAGGGATCTCAGCAGGCAGTGTTGATAGCCCAGCTCCAAAGCTGATCTGTGCTGTGAAGCCTGCCTTTGGAAACGAGGACACAATTTTATTTCAATTCAAAGCTGGCTATCTGCAGACCAACACACCAGCATATTTTCTAAGGCCATGCAATTTATTGGCTGTATCAGTGCTTAAACAACAGGGCCAGATTCTGCTACCTTCTTTGAGCAGTACCTTACTCTTTAGGTGTAATGGGTCTACTTGAGGAGCAAGAGAGTATTCACTATGAGTAAAGATGACAGGATTTGGTATAAAAACAGACAGAGTCCTGTGGCACTTTTAAAGACTAACAGATTTATTAGTCTTTAAAAGTGCCATAGGACTCTGTTTGTTTTTCTGCAATAGACTAACACAGCTACCCCTTTAGAATTTGGTATAGTAAGTTTTTCTCTCCAGAAGGTTTCTTGTGTGGTTATAAAATGCTTGAGGTTGCTGTTCCCAATTCACTGCTGCCCCGCGTAGTCACTTCTACTAGTTCAGAGTGTATATAAATATTACCAAATCAGAATGGAACACTTACTTCACTCTGTATAAATGGTTCCATAAGGCAGTGGTTCTCAAACTGGGGTGCAGGCTAAAGGATCGTGTGCAGCCCCATGGGTGGAGTTTGGCATGGACATAGGGAAGCACTGCCCCCAAACTTACGATGATAGAGCTGTCTCCCGCTGCTGGGTGAGGCCGCTGGGCTAAGCTGTGGTGGGGACCCCAGCACTTCACACAGCAGCCCTGGGCAGAAGGTTAGTGGAAGCAGGGAGTGGCTGCTGTCAGCAGCAGGCCCAGGGCAGAACAGGGGACAGAGCCAATCCAGCTCCACCTCCGCGCTTTGTGCAGCTGCTTTCATTTTGAGTCAGAGCACTTCTCCCAGCAACTACCACGGCCGCAGCAGCCCCCCACTGCAGCCACTCTGCAGGTTCATTGACGCTGCTATCCAAGGATAATGCCAATGATGAGGTGAGATTCCCCACCGCTGCCACACCTCGCCCCCAAATGAAGCAGTCAAATTCCACGTAGGATATGTAGGCCCTGCTTTTTTTTTTTTCTGAAAGTAGGACGGTTCAGAAGAAAACAGGGAAAAACTGTTACACAAATGTCCACAGGGGGAGCTCCATTTCAAAAGAGAACCACCAGGGTAAGGTGCAAGGCAAAGGTCAATGGGTGTTGTAAATAAGTCTCCTGTCATTCTGTACAAAGATTTAAGCACAACAAGCTCAGGTAAGCAGGACATTCAGGATCATAACTAGAGATGGATTTAATAGCAAAGATTTTGCTGCACACTATCCAAGTTATGGGGCCATTAACATCAGGTTTTTTATTTGGCCCTTCCAAAGATCTAAAGATGATGCTGGAAAATGAATACATGGGGGTCAAATTTAATGTTACTGGGGACAGACCTGCCCAAAATGTTTCACCAGATGAATTCTAAAACAGACAATGTTCTGTTTTTCCTGATCTGAAGAACAAGCAGTTTTTTGAAGATCTGACATTTTATTAGTATAACAGCGCTCAGCCATCACCCTCTAAGAGTCAGCTTTTCCCACAATCTCATCCAGGCTTTCTCCCATGCTTACCTATGTGTGTGGAAACTGCCCCAAATAAATCTTTATCTACCTTCAGATTCCTCCTTACAACTCACTTTGGCCAAGATGCTTACAAAACAGTCACCTTACAGTGGTTAGGCAACTGGTGAGCTGTGGCCAGTGTACTCAGATTATGCTTATTCTGGTGTTACCCGCTGCTCCACTTCTCCTCCCCAAATTTGTTTAGTTTGCCCATCTGTTGAGTTCACATACCTACAATGCAAGCTCTTTGGGACAGGGACTAACTTTTCAACAGGCTTTTATGGAGTACATTACACAGTATTATACCCTCAGACTGGAGTCTATAGGTACAGATATTTAATGATAATGATAAACTATGAGGCAAAAATTCAAACTTTTCAACTGAGTGCAGTGATTCATCTGTTATCAGACTTAAATTCACATTTTTCAGGATACACACTTGAATGTTGACCCCATCTTTTGTTTGTAGAAAAGCATCCTGGGGGTGTTACTTAGTGAATCCCGGAGGTCTTTAATTGACCAAAGCTTTCATTGACTTCTGTGGGAATTTTGCTCACTTTAGGGACTGCAGAATTAAGCATGAAAGACTTGTTTATCAAATTTCAAATATGGGCAGATAATGTTATTTTTTTAGAGAGAAAAGAGAGAATTATTCTGTTTGTTCAAAAGTTCTTACGATTGTGTTGATGTCTCCTGACATGTGATTGATACGGTTGATCTATTCCAAGTGCTAGTCAGGAAATATTTTTGTTCCCACAGAAGTTTTTGATGAAACAAATATTTTTCATTTTTATTGAAAAAAAGCTTTTGAAGAAAAATTTTGTTTTCATTAAAAAAAAAATCTGAAATACTTTGGTGTTTGGCAACCAAAAAATTTAATCTGACAACCTACATCTTTTGGTTTTCTTGTTTATTTTTCTGGGGAAGGGACATTTTTTGTTTGTTTGTTTTGATCCAAACAGGTCATTTTCCACAGTTTCCATTTTGATGAAGACGCTATTTTGAAACAGAGTTTCATTAATATATATATATTATATATAACTTGCTTTCTTTGTTACCCATACTATCCTTCAGAAGTTATTACAAGGCTTGGTAATACTCGTTTGGTGACTGAAGCAATGGTTAAATGATTTCCACTAAGGTCATCAAATAGATCTATGCAATCAAATAAATAAAGAGATGATAGGGCCATTGTTGAGTAGAAAATTGTGATCATCTCTTCTGACTCTAAGAACCCATTTGAAGTGGACATATTGGCTTCTCCAGCTACAGAGAAGTATAATGAAATAAAGCAATTTTGTTTGCATCAGTCCACGCAAAGTATTTTAGTTTGTAATCCGGTGTCTACTTGAAATGAAAAGTTCAAAACAAAATTCAACAAATCCTTACAATTCAGCTGATTTGGAGCTGAAAATAGAAAAACTGAATTTTGTATTCTTTCCACCCAAAATAACTTATCAGCCAGAATCATACATCAAGGTGACTTGAAAATATTGGTGGCTACTATATGAGATCCAAATGCCAAAAATTATATAATCCAAGATAAGACAGAAGAGGCCATGTCCTCTCCCTTTGCAGAAATCAGTTCCGCAGAGTTCAGGATGCTTGCCAACACGGGCCATCATGAAATTGGCAGAAAAGTGACAGATTCTGACATTTTAAATGAGTTAAGAACAGAGGATGAGAATAATGAAGAGGAGGAATGTGGGCATTGACAATGTACCCACACCACATATGCTACGCAAACAGAAGAATGCTTAATAACCTTGTGCCTTGGTCCTAAGAATAGGAAAGGAAGATTTTCATATACCCAGCTGGTATATGTACCACCATTGTTTTGGTTTTTTCTGTCTGTAGTGAAGTGTAGTCTGTAGTGAAAAGTAAACTTCTTAGCTCCCTGGGATGGGGCTGACTCCCTCTCTTATTTGGGTATGTTGTCTAACACAATGGGGTCATGACTGGCCTCCAGGTGTTACCATAGTATAAAATTGTTCTGGATGTTGCATTTTGCAAAGCTTTGGTACCTAGAAATGCCTGCCAGTAAATTCATGACAACAATAAAGCAGATGCATGTGATGCTGGATCTTGAAAGGAGTTTATCAGTTATGGAGGAGACGGTGGGATGCAGATAATCCACCCCCAACAAAACAAACACTGTGGTGAGGGCTGGGAACTGGCTTGTTAGTGCCCTACTGTGTTTGGAGATTTTCAGCCCCTGGTGCATTTGGCAGTTATGTTTTAAGTGTCTGAGTCAAATGTGAATTGGCTCATTCACATGATGTGTCATGGTTTATGTTGAACTCATGTTATTTCTCAACATGTTAACAGTAAAGATTGTCTCAGCATTCCTTTGCAGGTGGACAGTGCTGCTAGTTATGTAGAATATGAATGCTCCTGCAAAGCAAATGCAGTGAAACCTGTTCATAATGGACAAAGGGACTGCTTTTTAATTTTTTTAAATTTTTTTGGTGTTTAGAACAGCTGGTGGTTTAAAGCTGTGTGATTAACTTGGAGGAACTCTCACAAGGCCAAGATTTTACTGGTCCTAAAGGCAGGGAGGGCTGCCACTGGGTGGAGAAAGCAATTCTTCACTTAAAGGGGACCTTTCTCTCAGTATGACTTCCGCACATTGAGTCTCTTCATACAATAGCAATAAATTAATCTATTGTACTGCAAAAGGAAAATAGTAGGGGGCAATGGTTTGAATTTGGCTGGAACCTGAAACAGCTGGAGCATATCTCAGTTGTCCTGAGTGCTTGGGACACAGAAGAAGCAGCAAAGCAAGAGGGTACAGATGGGGCAACAGAAACAGGGACAGGAGGTGACTGAAATGAATAGAGTGAGTTGAGGAGGGAGTAAAAGAAGAATGAGACAAAGAAAAAGGCAATGGAGAAATGGGGGAGATGAAGGGTACAAAAAAAGCATAAATAAGAGGGTAAATGAACAGTGAAGACATGCAACAGGACTGCAACGAAAATATTGAGAAGAGAGACTGGGGGCAAGTCTACGCTACAAAATCCAGTCTCCCTAAGTTATGTCAAAGTATAGCCATCACAGTAATTAAATCATATTTTGCATGTCTGGACTATGCTCCTTGTGTCAGCAGCGCATATTCTTGCCAGGAGAGCTTGCACCAATTTAACTGTCAGTCTGGGGTATCATGGAATGGCTTCTGAAAGACAGCAAGAGTCAATGTAAGTAATTCAGCATCTATGATGACACTGCACCAACCTATCTACACCAGCCTAACGCTCTGCCTGTCATGGAGCTGGAGTTAAACCAGCATATTGGGCGAGTTATGTTAATTTGAGCTACGTTTTAGTGTAGATGCTTAAAGAGTTAGGTCAGAATAAATTGCTTTATGTTGACCTAACTTGGCAGAGGAGACTAGGCTGATGAGTTCTCTGGGATTAGTAGTAGAGGGCTAGTGCATGGAGCCCTTCTTTTACATTGTTTCCTAGACAGTGTAAATCCCAGCTGCTGCTCCAATGAACCCATTAGCATTGGTTTTGCTATATGTCACTTTATACCTATCACATAGCTTTTATCAGTAGGACGGCTATCATCCTACTGCTTATGCAGTTCATCTGGGAAATGATTCAGGAGAACCCTATGAAATGTGACGGTCTCGGTCACTCACACACACTCTCTTTACTTCTAAAGAGATGTTGGTATCAACCTGAGTGGGAAAAATGAAGAAAACCTAAAAAGTTGTTTTTTTCAGATCATGCTGCGACATGTTGTTTGGAAGAGGCTTACCCTGCAGCATGTAGATATATGTCAGAGGTGAGGTGTAATTGTTAAAATGCACTGAGTCACAAATGTTACCTTTAACCAGTTAGTCAATTGTCACCCACTATCTGACAATCATATTGAAGGGATGAAGTGCAAACAAGAGCTGCATGTGTATTTTCTATCTACAGTGCTGCTGTGTATAGCAGTAATGCAACTGAAAAATATGTGAATGCAAGAAGGAGGCTACCTGAATGAATTCTTGAGCTAGTTATGTAAGAAGCAGGAGTTCCAGGTATTCAGTTACGTGAGAGCTGCCTTCTTGGCTGATCCACTGGGAACTGCACTGATTATCTCCAAATAAATATCATAAGCTATTACACCCTGAACAATAAGGCTCCATATGTGGAGGCTGCAACTCCTCCTCTGTGAATCAGCTTGGGGGGGGGAAGGAGGGGAAATCTATAATAATTACCAGTGCGCTACATTAGCTATGTGTGTTAATAAGTTATTATAGATCTCAGCTACAGTTTAAAAATCAATCAATAGGCTAAAACCTTATTCAGAAAAACATGAGAACCTCACTCTGAAAAGGAATCAGACTAGAGGGACTGAAAATCTGTCTTTTGCCAACCCTACTAAGTACATGTTTTCTAGAAGGTGTCTCTGCATCCAACCAGAAGCTCACCCCACAATTGCAAACACTCACGATCCTCACAGCTCCAGCAATCAACATTCTCCCCAACAGTGTCATCTCTGGTAGGCACAGAAAAATTATAGCACAGTCTGATGAAATTGAATTCTTTATGCACACTTTCCCCTATTTTTAAACACATTTCAATTACTACTTTTATCTAAGACCAACAAACTTTACACTAGAACTTATTTTCTTTTGCAAGTACTGACAGAGCGACAGATATAAACAAATTCCATTTTCTTTTATGAGAACTATTTCTCTTCACTCTACATAGTCGATCTTTCTTCAAATAATTCAGTGGTTAATCTAACACAAACTTTGTCTTTCCTTTCTTTAATTCTGGTTAACTAAATATACCAAAATAGTGAGAAAATATATTTGTTAACTACAACAGAAAGCCAGGATTTTTGTATGTTCTTTCAGGTAAGACAGGGAATTAGGGTGGTGCAGTCACTGAAGCTCTGGGCTGCAACTCAGGAGGTCTGGATGCAGGTTAACCCCACTGATTTCGATATGTATTTACCAGCATAACTGAATTAGAATTTAGCTCTATTTGTACAATATGAACTATTTGTCTATTAAATTATTTTTTAATTTTAATTGATGAGTATCATTTTCAGCTAACAGCAGATGAAGTAACATTTTGCCATTAACTCTTGAAAATTCTTGATGCTGAGGTGTTCTTGGTTTCATCTAGCTACTTTGGCGTGTATATGACAAAGTAGGCATTAATTAACTATGCAGTTATGTCCAGTCATGTTTCTTCTAACCTGACTTCTCTAAAGAATTTCAGATCAAATACTTTAGATAGCAAAATGAAAGAAGAAAATCCTGTATGAATATGTTATGACAACATTTTATTGCTTACTACCAAGACCTATACGGCTACTTCCCGTACTCAGACTTGAAATGAGAGGGATTAGAATTTAAGTGAAGCCTGAAAGAAAAAACTCTTGCAGAACCTTAATATATGTATTGCTTCCAATGTATTTTCTGGAAAAATGCCATTGAACATTTTAATGTTAACCTCTTCTTCAAAATGCAGTTGTGGCTGGTCACAGTAATTAAGGGGATTCTTCAAAACATATAGGGATATGATTATAGGATTCTGTCTCATGGGGCCAATCAAATTCTGATTAAATCAATGTGAATCTATTGAATTTAACTGGAGTTAGATTAGGCCCACAAGCATTAAATCTCACCACACTGAAGTCAATGTGGACATACTGAAGGCAATGGGATTTTGTCATTGACTTCAGTGGGGTCAGAATTTCGCCCAAAATGTTTATCCCCAAGTATCTATCAATATATACACTTTATAATTTCCATTTATCTCCACTGAATAGACATGAGTTGTCTTTGGATTAAAAGCTTTTAGGAAGGATATTTGATTTTAAATATTTTGTGATAAAAAATGCAGATGTTGCAAGGGCTTTTAGGATGGGATTTTCAAAACCATTCTGCATTGGCCTAATTTTGCTCACGTCTAAATCAATTGTAAAACTCCCACTAACATCAATGGGAGCTGAGTCAGGAAAACTCCTGCCCTTAAACTTCTTTCTTCTGAAAAAGTATGAAAACAGAAGTTTGCCTACAGGTAGGCTCAGTTAATTACTTTGAGACAGGACACTTTATTACATCTGTAATACCACTATATACATTTATGTACTACAAGTGACATTCATCCTTGTACAAAGGGCTTATGCGCCATTCAAAATAAAGTACAAGTGGGACCCAAAAGGTACATATGCCTTATACATATTGTATGCATAGGAGTGAGTTACTTGGCTCCGTGGCAATAACTATTACCAGCTGAGGTAAAGTACTGTGGAAACATGCTGAATGGAAAATCTTAGTGCATTCATTTTTCATATGAAGTGCATTCCACTGATATAGTAGTTCTGAATATGCAAACTCTAACTGACAAGATAGACTCCAACAGCTAAAAACGAGGCATCACTGAGAAGAGGAAATATGAAATATTACAGTTTATTGTAGCTCCATGGAGTAGAGCTCCAAAGGGCTTAGTCTGAACTCGTGAAATCATGGTGCACATTAAAACTAATGGCAACCCCCTTGACTATTGTCACAAATATACCATGGTGGATAGTTCTGGGCTAATAGAGAAAGCTTAAAGGATGGTTACATGGGGTGGGTTCTGACTTGGCTGCTGAGTCTTGCCCAAATGCTCAGGGATTAGCTGGTCGCCATATTTAGAGCGAGGAAGGGATTTTCCCCCAGGGCAGGTTGGCAGGGACCCTGAGGTTTTTCACCTTCCCTGTAGCATAGAGCATGGGTCATTTGCTGGTGGTGTCTCCATATCTTGAAGTCATGAAACCATGCTTTGGAGACTTCAATGACTTAATCATAGGTTAAGTACTATTGCAGGACTGGGAGGGAGGTTCTGTGGCCTGCATTGTGCAGAAGGTCAGAATAGATGATCATATTAATCCCTTCTGACCTAAAAAAACCCTATGAATCTATGACTATATGATGGTGTAGAGGAGGGAGTCTCAGGCTTTTTGAGTTAACTTTCTTTCCTTTTCTATCATCAATATTTAAGGCAACTTTGTCAACTCCAAGTTTAATATATAATGTCAGTTTTTGTTTTACTCCTGTAGAATCAAAATATTTACTGTACTATAACTGACACTAAACCATCAATTTTCATATTCTACCATCACCAATATCTAATACCTGATGCTTTGGAGGCAAGCAGAAATTCCAACTATCCCAAAATGGACTCAGCCAATTGTGCTATATTGTTACAAGAGGGAAGACTACACTGCCTGCCCTTTTTGGCACCACTTGAATGTAGATAAACAAGCTACCTAAAATAACTTGGGTATCTATGTTCGACTTCTCTACTCCCCTAGAACCAATGCTACCCACTTGCTGCCGTGGTATTGCAGGATTGAACTTCCTGATCAGTTGATCGGGCCTTCACAGATGCAAGCAGTCGATCAAGAAGTTCCAACTGACGGTGGCAAATTTGCCATCATCAGTGAAGACCTGCCTATAGGTTGTAATGCTAATGTTAAGGAGATTAACAGAAAATGAACAGGGAAGATATTCAAATGCACAAGGGACAGGTGCCCAACTCCAGTGGGACATATTCCTTTTGCATATTCTGTGCACAGAGGTGAATTTCCCAGTGATTAGAACCTGGGTACCAAACTTCCACTTGTGTCTCTGAATCTCTCTCTAGAAGTCTCTTCCTCAATTACTTCTTTGAGTCAAGTTTTTGGTGGCCACCTTGTTATTCAGCATCAAGTTAAAATGGATCTATTTAAGATGAAAGACAATTCTGAGTTTCTAACTACTAGTCTTTCATTTTCTGCTATTTTCCTGAAAATGTTTAGTTTAATTAAAAAGTGTGGGTGTTGCCATATTTCTGGCACACCACACCTGTCAGGAAATGAAAATCTTAGTGCCTAAAGCTTCAATTGCCTTTTTTAATTAAACCACTTTACTTTTTGATTACTTTTTTAGATCAAATTTTCTAATTCCCAGCTTCTATTTCAGCTTCTTGGTAAACGTCTTGTGGAGGTAACAAGGGGCAAGAGAAAGGGCTTACTTTGCAGCACCTGTGGCAGTAAAGAAATTGTAGCCATTTAATAAACAGGATTATAGAAATATATCAACAGTTTTGGGCTCTCTCTCTGAATATTTTGGGCTTTCTCTTTGAAATCTAGCTATTCTTATAGCAGAGCTATTGTGGGATTGGAATGGTACACAGAAGGCTAGCCCTACATCGTTTTAGCTTAGTTGTGCATGAGTTATTTAAAATATATTTTTCTAGACAAATTTTACATGTATATTCCAACTTGTATTCTGGATCACAAACCCACTTTGACATGTATACAGGGAGCAGAATTTGAACTGAAAGTAAACTCCTGAGGTAGATGGTAAACTGTCCATCTAGCTTGATGCAAGACAGTGGGAGATAGAGGCAATTTGGAATAAGCACACAAGAAAAAGTCCACACACAACAAACTAAATAAATAGAATATAATTTATCTTCCTGTTGCCCTAAAAACCCCTAAATGCCAAATTAGCAAAGATTTTTGTCCCAAATTGCTTAAGTCTGCTAAAAAGAATGTTGGGAAGGAAATCAGCAGAAAAGCCTCAAAAGGGGTTTAAATTTTTGAAAGGCAGTAATTGATTTACTTACATAGGTATAGGATTGCAACAGCATCAAGGAATTTTGTGCTATTTAAAATGGTAATTAGTGTTAAGAATTAGTGATAAGAAAATTCAGCAACTGGCAATTAACAAATAGTGTCACCCCTGCTTCCTAATGACACCCTATATGCTCATTACATAGCCCTTAGAATTTTCAGAGGGGTAGCCGTGTTAGTCTGTGTACAGCAAAAAACAATGAGAGTCCTGTGGCACCTTATAGACTAACAGATTTTCTTCCGCATAAGCTTTCGTGGGCTATAACCCACTTAGAATGTCATCCGTCATTCTCCCACCTTCCCTAATGTCCCCTACGCTTTTCCTTCCCTCCCGCCTGCCCTGCCAGCTTATAAATAGTCGGATGGGTATTAGGGAAGACATAAGGAAAAAGCAAAAGACACCTTGGCATCCTTCATCAAGGAAACAAAAAAGATGACATGCTTTTTGCCTTCATGAAAAAAGGATCCCATCATCCCAGCAAGGTTTGTTGGAGACACTGGGAGATTTCTTTACATAGATAAACTACTTTACACAAGGGATTAGCTAGTTAAAGTTAAGTTTAGACTCTTCAAAGCATATACTATTTTTGTTTTATATGTAACCATCATCCTTACCAAACATCTTTTAAATCCTAGCTTTTTATAATAAACTTGTGTTTGTTTTCACTATAAATATATCTTAATTGGGGCATAGCAATAGGTGGGTCTGAGTGGGCACATGCCCGCCCAGTTGGCCGGCAGGTCTGCCCACCCCAGCACCAGGCAGCAACGCGAGCTTGGCTGCTGCAACCATGGACTGGCGAGCAACAGGCAACTGCAGCTGCAAGTGGTAGCACTGTGGGCAGACAGGTGGGGGGGAGGGGGCTACTCTTCACCCACAGCTCTGGCCCCAAGCAACCACTGCAGCCTTTGCATGGCAGGGGGCCAGACTGTCTCTACCCCTCCCTCGTCCTCCTGATGTTCCAGTTGCTAAGCAACTGGAGGATTGTCAAGAAGCTTCCTGTCACGTGACCAGAAGTAGGACTGGCTGGACCCACCCTAGAGAGTCAGGGGCCCAGCCAGGAAGTAGGGGCTGGCTATATCTCTGATCTTAATATTGTGATATTATAAGGGAGCTATGCCCGAGCTATAACATGCGAGCCGTGTGTATACTGTTCCCAAACCTGGGAATTTCTGTAAGTGTCCAGTGGTGAAGAGCTGGGCACTGCGGAACACTTCAAGGACTCTGTATTTGATGTGTACATATCACTAATCTGCAAAGAGAGAGTGAGATCTCTGGAGGCCTGAATGGCAGTGGTTGTATTATTAGAGGCTGTCAGTTTCAAATAGCTGAGCTACAGTAGACACAGACAAGACAGCTTCACACTAAAAGTATGTGGTGGTGTGGAGCCTCTCAATCTTGAGGAGCACCACACTTCCTTTTAAGGATGAAGAAGTAATTCAACATTACTTTTGCTATGAACTCTGACTCTAGGAAATCTATATATTTAGGCAAGTGCTTTTTTTGTAAAAGAAAGGGTGCTGATACTCAGCCACGGACCTGGGGCTGTATCACTGTGAAAAAAAGGTGCCAGTACTCAGTACTCTTGAGTAGCATTTGTGATGGAGTCAGACCTGAAGGCTACAGGATGGTGCTCCTATTTGGATACCGGGTAGTGGGCGGGTGCAAACCCGCCTACTGCTAAAACCCCTTCCCCAGCTTAAGGGGGGAGGCACTAGGCCCAGAACTAATTGATTGCAGGGGACAACTAATGAAAAACAAGAAACAGGTGTGAGGGTCAAAGATTCAAAATTAGGGACTCTGAAGGGGACACAGAGCAGAGAACCCTGGACAGCACCCATTGCTCCTGAAAGGTCTCGAGGGAGCCAGCAGATGCTGCCCAGAGGAACTCTGCCTGGATTCGTGAATGGACCAGGGACTGCAAATAGGCCTCACAGTCACAGAGACCACCCCCCCCCCAGTCAACCTCCTCTCCCTGGTTTTGTAAATGGCAACCTTAGCATAGGCCAGGAGGAGGTTGGCAAGGAGGTCCCGTGACTTTGTGGGGCCACGGATGGGGCGTGCATATAAAAACAGGTGTGGGGAGAAGTGCAGCCCGAACCTCAGTAACAGGTTCTGGAGGAGCCAGAAAAGGGGCTGCAGCCTGGCACATTCCAGATATATGTGCACCAGAGTCTCCCTCATGCTGCAGAGGGGGCAGGTGTTGGGACGAGAGGAGAATTGCGCCAAGTACACGCCCATGCTCATGGGTCCGTGGAGGAGCTGCCAACTGATGTCTCCAGCAGGCCGTGGAGTCAAGAATTGGGCACTGCCCTCTGGCGGTGGAATTAGGTCCTGCCATTTAGTGTCTGGGCAGGACACGAGGGCGAGGAAGTGGATGGTATGGAGTACGAGTGGATACAGATATTTGCGAGGTGTGGTTCAAAAGCAGGCTGGCTGCATATCTAGCAGCTGGCTAGTGTGTGTGGTGGGGACGGACGGGGGGGCTCGCGTGGCCAGGGTCTGATGAAAAGCTCTGGAGGGCCAGAACTGTGGGGAGCACCCTCTCACAGGACCTGCTCGAGGTAGCCCTGAGCAGGGGGGGCCAAGGTTGCCTTCACCTCCTGGAGTAGGTGCTGGGGGGGTTCGAAGGGTGGAGAGCCCCATGCGCTGAGCCAGCACAAGGGGTACAGGAGGGTGCTCGAGGGTAAATATGTTAGCCCCAGACTTAGCAAAGCCCTGTTCCCAGGGTAGCTAGGGCAGAGCTGCTTTGAGCCAATTAAGGCACCTGGAGTCAGTTGGAGCACCTGACTCCAATTACAGCACCTAGTGTCAATCATAGCACCTGACTCAAATTAAGGGTAGAAGATAAAAAGCTCCTATTGCAGCCAAGCAGTGAGAGAATTGAGGCTGGCATGGTGTTTGAAGGTGGAAGAAGAGTTTGTGGGTAGAGGAGAACAGAGCAGAGGAGAGCTGACCAGTAGCTGTTGCTGCCTGCACCTAGGAGGTGCAGGCAGTCAGGGCAAGCTTGCCCAGATGGGCCTTAGGGCCCCAGGCCCAGCGGCCTGTGGGGTGGAGAGCGCAGCCCCAGGGCAGGAGGGGCTGCAGATCCATAATACTGGGAGTTTGGCAGTGGGAAAGCTGTGCCTCAGCTGGCTGCCACAACGTGAAGCGCAGGACACAGGGGAACTGAGTGTGCTCAGTTTGCCAGGCATCACAAAAAATAGGTGCCGGTACTCAGTACCCCTGAGTACCATCACAAAAAAGCCCTGTATTTAGGGCCTCATGAATAGAGCACCTAGTCATCTCTCCAATTGCTATATGTAAATTTCACAGACTCAGTTGTTGTATTTACATGTTGAGTTTAATTAAATTCACCTTTGGTATCTTTATTGCTTCCATAGCCGTAGCATCTGGGCACATGACAAAATTTCAAGATATAGAATTAACACAAGCTGAATAAAGCTTATTCCAGTGATACAGTATTGCACAGTTTGCTAGGTGCATTAGTGATTTCTTTTCACAAAGCAGGTGAGTATGGATCATGTAACACAGATTGTTACTGAAGACAGAGGCATTGGACAAGAATGACTATTGGCCAGCTACAGTATAACTACTATGTTTTGACTTTGAATCCAATAACAAAAATAGTTAACACTCAGCTGCCAAAAGTAACTCATCCCCATCCTATAGATATTATTAGTAACTAAGTGAATCACTACAAGCTATCTTTATAGACAAGCTGTCCTTGTAAAACCTAAACATCCACAAGCCAATTTTATATTTAAGTGACAATAATGCTAAACAGTTGGATAATAGAGTGGGTTATTGTAAGAGTCCAATGTAATGGTTATGTATAAACTTATCTTCCCCACCTTACCCTATTTACTCGAAAGGAATGGTACTTTCACATAATAGTTTATTCTTAGCTGCCCTTTCCCTGTTCCCAACTAATCCCATTTATGATTTTTGTTGTACAAACTTTCCTCCTGTAGGAAACCCTGAACTCTGCAAATACTATAGGTAACTGGAACATTTTGTTAATCAAGGCAATTGGCACATTTACCAACATAATTTACAAAACCAAGAATACAACAATATTTTTTGTCAAACCAACATTTTATGCTCAGGTAAATAATATTTGTGGGGGGGGGTTCAAAATGATGTAATATACAAATGTAAGGGAGTGTACCTTGAAAACATACTTTGCTGTTCTGCTAGCAGGGATCTCCCAGCTCAAAAATCTGCATCTGATAAAAGGAGGAAGATGTGCTAACAAGAAACCAAGGCCTGGTCTTCCGGTAAAAATTAGATTGACCTAACTATGTCACTCAGAGCTGAAAAAAATTCACACCTCAAGCACTGTAGTTAACCCCTAGTGTAGAGACAGCTAGGTCAATATAAGGATTCTTCTGCTCAACTTGAATGATCAGTATCTTTGGCATTTTCATGGGAAATTGAATTTGAGTACAGCAAAAGGGAATAAGTGAACTATCAGTGTCAGATTCACATCTAAATCTTACATCACCATCCTATGGGATATGTGAATATGCCTTCCAACAGCCACTATGATAAAGAAGTGCCTTCACAAATGCTTGCCAGGTCATACGCAGGTACAGAGGAACTGATTAACTGAATGGTAAGGCATATTGACAAGCTGCTGAATGAAACAACGAGTGTTTGAAAAAGCATCATATTGAAAATTACATACTATTTTTAAATTGCTGGGCCAGACCCTTAGCTGGTGCAAATCAGCATAGCTCCATTGATTTCAGTGGTGCTATGTTAATTATGTCAGCCAAAGATCTGGCCAGCTATTTCTAATTTGCGATCAAGTTTTTTAGCCAGACCGTGAGATATTGGTCTGTGTATTTACAAATAGGATCAGGAAAGACACCTTCAAACCACTCTATTTACAATTTTATCTTAACTGCAAAGTACAGATTCCATTAAAAGTTAGAAAAAGAAATAAAATTTCTCATTTCGTGAACCAATTATGTTTACAAAAAAATGAGAAGTAACTTCTCAATAAAATGCAAATAGTGGTGCACGGGGAGACAAATAAAAATATATCTTTACTTGGTGTGCAATTAACAATCATAGCCTGCTTAGATGTTAAGTTAAAAGGAATACAAAATGAGCAAGCTCTCAGAATACCTTAGAAATAATAAAATTACAACTGGGCAGTCAAGTGAGTCAGCACATTGCAAATAGGCAGAGGAGAGTGACAGAAGGAACTCCTAATGATAGAGAGAAGAGGTCAAATGAATAGAGAAGTGGATAAGCAGATACAAAAAATAGTTGGAAATAGGAAATGAACATCAGGTAAAGACAGTAATTCAGGCTGCAATATGCCCAAAGCTGCTTTGCAATTTTTTTTCTCATCTACTATCCCAGAACAAATTTTTATGGAGGAATAAATCCTAAATCACTAATCATTGTGATAGTAAGCTAATGTTGTGTTTGTGCCAGTAAATTTTACTTATAATTTTGCAAAAGCATTACTGACTGATGCTAAGTTTTCTAAATAGGCAAAAATTCTTAAATCCCTTAGAATAATTTAAATGATATTATAGAGGCACATCCTTTTAGGTGTTAAGAAACTGTACTCAATGGGAGCACAGATACCCTTGATGGCAATGGGAGTTGAGAAGGCATAGTACCTTGAAAGACAGGAACTTTAGGGAATAAGGAAGAGAAGAGCACAGAAAGAACATGCATGGTTTTAATCCGATTAAATGATTCTGCATGACACACATGTACAGAAGGAGCTACTGTAAAAATAAATTCAACAGCAATATAGCTTCAGAATGTTCTTGGTGACACAAATGTGATGGAAGCAAATTAGACACAATAAAATAATTGAGCATTAGTCTTTGTATAATTAATTTGTTACTTACTGACATTAATTGCACCTTTCCTTTCAAATTTTTAATAAGCCATTCTCAATCACATGCTTTCTAATTTGCTTGGATCCCTATTGGCAGCATGTGTGATATCAAGAGAAAATACTTCCCAGGCCTCCTGCTGCTGCATTCTAAATTGTTCATAGTTGTCCAATATGACTTCTCTTTTCTATATATCTATTTTTATATTTTAATATTTACAACATTTAAGTGTGCTTGATCTAGTTAAAGACTTTTGTAATCTCTAAACAATATGCTGCACACAGATGAAGCTGCCCAGGAAAGAAACAGAACTGATAGCCTTCTTGCATGTGATCTTCCAAAAACACTAATGGGAAATACAAGCATAACTCTCTCTGCATGTCAAGATATAAAATTCTCCCAAACTTGATAAGTAGTGTGCAATACAGTGAGCAAAATGGCACATGTGAGCAGGAGAATAAGGCTTCTAAACCTCTCCAGCAGGTGACAATTTTTATAGGACTCTGCCTATTTTCTTTAATGCTGATTGTAATGCAAATATGGGCTTTAATTGTTTTCCAATCTGTCGTTTCATTTGAAGAATGTACAGTATTTTCATTTTGACTGCTGAAATTTAAATAGTCAAGTACTATAAATGTCAAATATCACCCTGACGGTGGCTTCAGCTCAGTGGTAGCTTGCTTTATTTGTCAAGTGTCTTGGGATGTTTAGGATGAAAGGCACATAATAAATATTGTTTATAAACAACAGAGATGGATTCCCATGTAATAGTCACACTACTAATGCATGTCACTAGTACAAATAACAGTTCAATGAGATTCCTTTCCTTAGTCAAGCATCCAAGGTGCACAGCTGAAGCTTTAAATTACCTTCTGACTATTGAATGCTAAATTATCATTATTTGATAATATGCTCGGAAAACCCATGATTTCTCTCTGACACGCTCTTCGAGGCTTTACCAGAAACATGTGGCCATTGTGTAGCCAAATAGATCCTACGACAAGCAAGATGCGGAATACATCACTGCAGCTGGAGTCATTTTACCAATCGTCTTGAGGATGAGCAGGTGGGGCACTAGTGGAGCTGTTCTTCTAATTATAATTGCATGAAATCCATTTATGTTTTCCTTTGTTTCCACACATCTCCTTTAACTGAAGCTTCCACAGAAATGCTAGCGGGGCTGGAAGAGGCCTCTTTTTCCTTTCTAACTGGAATGAGGAGGAGATAACCCAAGAGACAGAATTCTTGCATAGATTTATGTAAATTTGGGGCCATATGTAAGTGTTTACATGAGTCTCTCTCCTGTCTGGCTAAAGATATGTTTGTCTTCTCCCTGTCCTTTTTTCTGAGGAAAGAATTAAGGTATTTGTCATCTCTCCCTCCTCTTCATTCCATACCTTCAGCTGCATGCAAATTTGTCTGTCAGTCATGCCAGCATAGGGATCACTCCTATAAGAAGCATTTAATCATTTTTTAGCAGAGCAAAAGGGGATTCTGATACTTTTTATTGTTACCTCAAAGTCACAGGCACAATGTGGGCAGTTTTTTGTAGGAGGAGAACTCATTTAACCAGGAGTCATGGGGGGAGGGGAGGAGGCGGGGGAAACAATCCAAGAAATTGTATACATTTATTTACAGTTTTACACAGAGTGTGGTTTTACTGTTGGGGTGGTGGGGTGGGAAGCTCTGATCTTTGGGGGGTGGCATGTGGTAAAGATTTCAAAATCATTGAAGAGATTTAGGAGTCCATTCACTGGGTTTCTAAGTCACTTTTGAAAGATTTACTCTGATATTCACTACATAAATTCATTCTACATCATATTTGTGAACAGCAGCCATATTGTCAGATTTCCCATGCAGACTCTGACAGGGAACACGGAGCATTTTTATTTAGCTCAGCACCAGAGCCTGCATCCAGTTATATAGGTTTAAAAGTAGGATGATTCCCTTGCCTTCAATGTAAATAATCTGGGCTACAACACTGTTAGTAATTAATTGTATGTGGTAAAAATGAGCAATATTTGCAACATATTTTTCCCCTTCAAAACTTCAAGCCATTTATGAAGGGGGTGGGAATCCTTGTTTGAAGGATGTGATGTTTGTCTATCCATTTCTCTGGGATGATGCAGGTACCAGGAGAGAGGACTTCACACAAACAGGAAGGCAGTGTACACAAACATACCAGCCAGTATAGAAGGTCTTTGTCCATTAACAAAATTAAAATTAGGACTCTATGTGTACAAAGTCTAAATTTGCAAGATGCCCATGGTCAATTCATAATAGGAGCTACAGTGACACGGACAGAAACAAATGTTCAAGAAGTAAACAATTGAGAAGTCAGACAAAAGCAGACATGTTTCCTGGCAGTGCATTTTTTTTTTTGTTTGCTGATTAAAATATAGCTATATACACCAGCAGACTGACAGGTCTGAACAGATACATAGATGTGTATATGCATGGAACAAGCTGCTAGATTGTTATAGGCCAAGATTTTCAAGAGTGACTAGTGATTTTGGGTGTCTGATTTGAGACATATTGATCTCCAGAAAGTGCCAGTCGTCCAATTCTGAAGATCAAGCCTTTTCAAGGTGTCTCAAATTAGGCACCTAAAATAGTTAATGTCTCTTGGCCTTAATTAAATACATCATTTTTCCCCATGATAATTGCCTTATAGCTTCCAGGGATTATTCTTTTTTCCACTGAAAAAAATGGCAACTGGAATCCTCTGCACTGCAGCACATCCCATGTTATGCCAGGAAAAAAATCAAAGTGTGTCATAGCTGTTGATAGAAGGATAAATATAGTTGAAGTCAGAGTAATATTTCCAAGATTACTCATTTCTACTTCAAAAAGAGAAATAAAGATCATGTGCAAGATGACAGCTACCCATCTGGGACTAGAAGAGTCACCATATGGATGCCTTTTGCTAATTATAGTTAAATTTCTGTACTAAGGGATTTAAAAGTAGAGATCTGCTAGTTCAGAAACATACTCCCCCACCATCCTTCAACATTTGGGCATTTCTCTGGATGCTGGCTGATGAGGTACATAGAATTTTCCTTGTTTGACTGTTAAACACTGTTCCTTCACTTCACATAATGCACGATTACCTCATGTAACCCTGTCAGAAGAGGCTTGATACAATCTGAAGGAGGCAGGGACACAACAGCATCCTTAGTTGTATTTAACATGTGTTGTCTGCAGGCAGCCACAGAATAAGATTTGGTTGACATACAGATTAGATATTTTCAGGAGTCTCTGTTAAGCACTTTCGATCCGATTCTGCCATCAACCTTCACATTTAGTTGTACTCATACTTCATTTCTCAGTCCACTGAGATCAATGGGCCAAGTCCCTTCCCACCTATTCACCCCTCCTCCTCAAATATTGATGCATGTAAGGTTCTGCAGTACACAAAATTCTCATCTATATAGTATTATAATTTGGGTGTTTCTATGGCACCACGTCCCACCACCTTCTTCCAAAGACTGCAGAGGGCTTTCCCATGGTCTGAAGTCCACAGTCATCCACAGGATCAAGAGAAAATGTAGATCCTTCCCTGCCACTCTTCAGACTCCTACTACATATAAGGGGGAAAAATATACGCCACCTTCACTTATAGTAACTTTAGGATTCGCCCCAGCAGTTTCAGGAGTCATCATTGCCAACGAGCAGTGTGGCACAAAGAGCAGGGTATCATCAGAGCCATAGAAAGGAACAGGTCCTCAGCTATCTCAGATCCGGGTTGGACTTTTCTAGAGGGGCAGGCAGGCAGACAAACTCCATTCCAGCTTCTCCCCTTCAAAAAGGGATGATAGTAAGAGAACACCTTGGTAAAAAATTCTTTTCCCCTAGTGGTTTGAATCTAGGTGGTGGATGAGCTATGCCAATAGGACTACTCAGTGAGCAATGTGCTGCTCAGTAAGATCAACTGGGGACTGACTGCAGTCCTTTCTTTGTGAAGAGGTTGCCATTTGTCAGCAAAACTGACTTGACTGTGTCATTTTAATTTTTTTAATATTTCTGGCTGCACCACGTGTAGTTGTCCATGTCATTGGGGCTCTTACTGTCATTTGAAATACAGGCAATTTAGTAATTTAGACTTAATAGCAACTTGAGGAACCTATAGGGTCTTGTCTCCACTGGAAAATATTAGAATATTAACACACTATATAACCTGACTTAGAACTCACTGTATACAAGGACTGGCATCTCTGTAGCAGTCAGTTACTCATGTAGACCCAAATGTGACATATCTTCCTACACTAAGTGCTAAATCAGCTTTTATAGTTGGTTAGTTAACATGATTTCATTTCTCAGTGTAGACAAACCCTTGGGTATGGGAGACAGGGAAGAAGGGATAGGATATGGATTGATAGCACCAATTAATTTGATGATGGACACTTAATAGCTATTAGCTGCTACTGACTTTCAGTCACTACCAATCTGTGCCTAAAACATATTTTGGGCTAACTATTCCACTGCCAGAATATTTCAAAATATCAAATACTTGGTAGCCACTCATATATACCATAAACTCCAGCTCCTGAGCAGAGGTATATGCAAATCTTTTGGTACAAGTTCCTGATAAAATAGAAATCCTGATATACTCCATTAGAATCCTTGCCTGTTCTCTGCTGGTTTTCACTTGGTTTAATTTGATTTGATAGCCTCTTTTGCTTACAGTTGGAGGACCTATAGCATAATAAACCCATTGTTGTGTTCCAAAACCTTAGCTGCCCTACTAGTATTAGATGAAAAATTATATATAGAATTTCCACTAAGGGAAACATATTTTTTTAAAAAAGCCACTTGACAAAAATGATAATACTCACTATACTGAGAAGGTTGGTATTGAAAGGGTTAATAGACTGGCATGATCAGCTTGTTTATCTCTTGGAAATGTGAAGCACGCAGTGAATCATTAGGATCCCGGGGAAAAAATATATTTGAAAATGAACAACAGCATATGCTTATGATTCCTTAAAATTAGCTTGAGGCCATTTATTTTATATCCCATGATAACACTGAGCATGAAGCGAAGGATAGATATTTCTGCATCATAAATCTATTTTAGTAGTCGATTTAAAACTGCAAGGTTTGTAAAAAATGAGCATTGTTGAGGATGCGGGATCATGCTTCCCTACTACCTGAACTGATGAAGATGCATATATTGCTATAAACAAGAATTAGTATTTTAAGGCTAATGATTTCCTATATAAGAAATCTAGTGCTGAGAAAGAAAATAAAATTTCAGTTCTTTAGATACTATGCTTTTAGGTATATATTAGTATATAGGAGTTGGGTTCACAAATAACTTCAAGAAAGTGGGAATTGTGTTATTGAATGTGATATGATGGAATCACATGCCACTGGAATTGATAACACAGGAGGTTCCTTCCAGTCCAATGTTCCTATGAATTGGATATGTAAAATAAAGGACACAAAATAAAAAATCTATAAAGTGATCTCTTGTGTGCATGTATGCATGCAATCTCTTGATCACACAAGTTTTATGTTACACAAAACCAAAAAGTGAAACCAACTACAATTGCTCCATAACTCGCAGAATATCACCTTTGAGAGAAACCATGGCACCAGTACCAGCCACATTGACAGTACATCACATGCAAACATCAATTTATCATGGACTACCCTTAACTGGAGCTGAATTACTTGTATGCTTTAAGAGTGCGTCTACACTTACAAGTTAGTAACCACTCCGCATCCACACTGGGCTTTCCTTAAGTTGACTTAAGGAAAAGTTAAGTTGACTTAATAACACCTCGTTTTACATCGACTTACTGCTTAAGTCGACCTTATTAGGTCGATTGAAAGTGTTAAGTTGACATGATAAGGTTGAAAATAGGCTATGTTTACACTAGAAAAGTTAAGTTGACTTAATAAAGTCAACCTAACTTTTCTAGTGTAGACAGCCTAAGAGACTGAACTTCCTCCCCACCACATGACCTGAAGCCATTCTAACATGTGGACAACTAGAGGAATTTTTCTGCCAACTCCAACTGAAAGTATTATTTCACAACAATGATGATTCCACTATTTTAATAATTAACACATTCCTAATTTCAAGTACAAGTACATTGAAAATAGATTTTTTTCATAAATTGAAAAAAACTAGCCCTATCTAATCAAATCTTATTTTGTACTAAATAGCAATAGTAATTTAGAGAATGATGCAAGCATCTCTAATAGCATCACAGTTAATGACAGGAAATGCTGTTTAAATTAAACCTTTATCTTTCCCAACACATAGGGACAAATTATGATTTCCTAGTTCAGGAACACCTCCATTAATGTTCATGGGAGTGTGACTGGGATCAGATTCTGTCCTCCTATCTTAAGTTAAGAAGTTCTTACTCCACAAATAGCCCCATTGAGCCAAGGAATACTTGTAGAGTAAGGTGCTGCCAAATGGGAGCAATAGGATCAGAATCTGTCCCTAGATAAATGAATGTGAAAACCTTCAGCATTTGGCCCATTTGTTACTTGATTAAAGTTCAACTTTGGAATGCTGTGGTTACATTTTATAAAACATATGCATATTGGAGTTAGAGTGTAGTTACACTGGGCCAA
Organism: Pelusios castaneus; assembly: GCA_007922175.1. Taxonomy (NCBI): domain Eukaryota; kingdom Metazoa; phylum Chordata; order Testudines; family Pelomedusidae; genus Pelusios; species Pelusios castaneus. The sequence continues at coordinate 17,769,697 of ML685786.1, forward strand.
ATTTTGAAACCTTTATTCATATTAAGTAGTATCTTACTTGAGTCATCTGATTAATTTCAATGCAGTTACTCATGTAATTAGAAACTACTCACTGAGTGTGCATGTCAGAATCTTTCCCTGTATTTTATATTTGTCACCTCTTATTACCACTCTTTCATATAACTGGAAGGTTAACTATATCACAACATTCCTTATTACCCTTTAGATTCATATTTTAAATATTTACCTGTCATAATTCTACTGTTACTCTTTTAAATACATGTACAAAATCCTAATCTCAGTATTATGAAGTGTAAACTATGCTGCTGAAGCAAATTTTATTTTATTTTCATAAACGTTCTGGTATACACAGTAGTACTTAATGCTGCAAGATGTTGCATGTTTATATCCAAGGTTTTAGAAAATGTGTTTGCCATTGTAGTATACTGCTTGAAAAATAGTATGCGATGATGCAATTAAAGGTTATTGTATGCGGCAGGATTTTATTTGTTTATTTTCAGTATGACTAACACTGAGACAAGTTTTTTCCTCTGGAGGTCTACACTGCTGTGCCACAAGCTGCAAAGAGCAGTGTTATTTCACGGCCTCAGTAATGGAGTGTGTCACAGAAACAATTGTGTTTGACATGTCAGTCGCTCCAGTGATATGTGCATATCACTAACCAAGGCTGGCCTGACTGCTTATATGAGGAATATAGTCCATGCGTGGGCCAGTAATCCTGCACAGAGATAAAGTTCCCTTTTTACTGCCATGGTCAGTTTTGCAGACTTTTAGAGTTTCCTCAGCCTTTCTTAAGAATTAAGGTTGTCTCAATCAGTTATGCCTCATAACCTAGATGCTATACAAGATTACCCTCTGTTTTGCAATCTCTGCAATACTTAAAAATCAATGGGTTTAACCAAACTGTGTTAATGTGATTTTAGTGTAGTTGTTTGCCTGTAGCATCTTCATTCGTGGGTATGCAGTGTTGCCACTGTGTTCTTAAAAGGAAAATCAAGATGTACAAGGGCAGGTGGCTTGCAGAATTCCTATTGCAAATGCTGAAACATGTTGACTGTGCATTAATACACACTGCTACATGTTTTCAATGAAAATTTAATTTGTTTTTTTTTTGATGTTTCAAAGAAGCATCTGACTGAACAAGTGCTTCTGCCATTACTTGCATGTATTCAAGTGTCTGACATTATTGTCATCCTCCCACCTCAACTTCCACCTTTTGGAGAACTTCACTGAGAGAAGAGAAAAATTCCCATGGACATTTTGTTGCATCCCTGAAGACAGAGGACAAAATAAGGAGAAAGCCACACTCTCAGGTCTCAAGTTGCTCAGGAGCCTGGGCACAATGAACTATTGATATACAAGTTTCATAACCATAAAGCTTACAGTAAGCATCAGTGAGATTTTTTGTCAAAGTGTAGGCAAAATGTTTTCCTTCCATTCCTCCACTCTCCCTTCTTCCCTAGCTATATGTAAACAGAGTATCCTGTGAAGTCATAAGAACTACTACTGGGGTAAAACCAGTAGTCCATCAAGCCCAACATCGTGTACTCCGACAGAGGGAATGAACAGAAGAAACACAGGCAATCACTGAGTGATTCATTCCATCATCCATTACCAACTTCTCAATAACAAATGATTTAGATAATAGCACAAACAGTACACTTCTAAAATTTGTGGATGATACCACAAATAGAGTTGCATGTGCTTAACATTAAAAAAAAAATTGATCTGAACAAAATGGTCTGAAGTAAACAGCATGAAATTCAACTTGGATAATGCGAAGTACTATACTGAGGAAGGAATAATCAACTGCACACATAAAAAATGGGAAATTACTGTCTAGGAAGGATTACTGCAGAAAGGATCTGAGGGTTACAGTGGATCAAAAGCTAAATACGAGTCAATAGTGTAATACTTGCCAAAAAAAAAAAATGAACTTCATTCAGAGACGTATCAGCAGGAGTTCTGTAAGCAAGACATGAGAAGTAATTCTTCCAGTCTACTTTGCACCGATAAGGCTTCAATGGCAGTTATGTGCACTTCTAGATGCCACATTTTAGCAAATATGTGGACAAATTGGAGAAAGTCCAGAGGAGAGCAACAAAAATGATTAAAGGTCAAGAAAACATTACCCATGAGGAAAGATTGTAACAAAAAAAGTTTTTTAGCCTGGAGAAGAGAACACTGAGGGGTGACATAAGAGCTTTCAAGTACATAAAAGACTGTTACAAGGAGGAAGGTGAAAAATTGCCTATGGAGATTGTGGACTCTCCATCACTGGAGATTTTTAAGAATAGGTTAGACAAAACACTTGTCAGGGGTAAGCTAGATAATACTGGGGCCTGCCTCAGTCCAGAGGTTTGGACTAGATGACCTCTAGAGATCCCTTCTAGTCCTACACTTCTATAATTCTCCATTAACATATCTAATTTTTTTTTTAAAACTCTGTTACAGCTGTGGTCTTCACAATACTTCTAGCAACAAGGTTGGCTGTGCATTATGTGAGGAACTACTTCCTTTTGTTTGTTCTAAACCTGCCATCTATTAATTTCATTGGATAACTCCTGGTTCTTGTGTTGTTATGTAAAGGATTGAATAACACTTCTTTATTTACTTTCTCCATATCATTTGTGATTTTATAGACCCCATCATATTCTCTTCTTAGTAGTTTCTTTCCAAAATAAAAAGTCCACAGCCTTTTAAAACTCTCCTCATTTGGAAGCTGTTCCATATGCTTTATCATTTTTATTTCCCTTCTCTATTAGTCTTTCAATTCTAATATATCTTTTTGAGATGAGGCGACCAGACCTGCACACAGTATTCAAGATATGGAAGGGAGTACCTTGGAATTATATAGTGGCATGATATTTTCTGTCTTATCTGTTTGGTAGTAGTTTCTAACATGGTTAGCTTTTCTGACTGCTGCGACACATTGAGTTTATGTTTTCAAAGAACTAGTCACAATGACTCCAAGATCTCTCTCTTGTGTGGTAGGAGCTAATTTAGATTCCATCGTTGTGTGTATAGTTGGGATTATGTTTTCCAATGTGTGTTTCATTACCTTTATCAATATCGAATTTCATCTGCCATTTTATTTCCCAGTCACCCAGTTTTACGAGATCCTTTTGTAATTCTTTACAAGCTGCTTTAGACTTGCCTATCTTGAGTAAAATGTCTACCCAGTTCTGTGGATATTTGTTCATATAATGGCTGGCCCTCCAAATCACGAGGCTTGCTCAGTCAGGCTATGTCTACACTAGAAAAGTTAAGTCAACTTTAAGTTGACTTAATAAAGTCAACTTCACACCATGTGAGCTTCATAGAGTTTATAATGGCAGTTTTGCACTGTTCTAGCAAAGTAATGATTCTCTTTTCTTTCCTAGTCAGGTACCTCACACATCTTTGAAGGTACTCCAACTTTTAAAAATTGGCTCAGTCCAGAGTTATAGTATTATATCTGACACTGTTTTACATAACTAAAGAAAACTATAGTCATGTCCTGTTAAAGAGACCGATTTTATTTATTTGTTAAGACTGGGTATGATTTTCTAGCTATCTCCCAATCTATCTTTCTAGGGTATATTAAAGGCACCTATGTCTATATATCTAATCTATTTCAACAACCGATTTTCAGTACAGCATTAAAGTAGCACATTTGAAAGTGATCATGAAGGTTTCACAAAATCTGATTCCATTTACTCCAAAAGGCACATTTTTAGTTTTTATTCACTTTATAAAGTGGTCTTTGGGTAGAAACTGATTCTAAAGAGATGAGTAAGAAAGATCAAATGAAAACTGTTAATGATTTCTAATATGATCAATTAGAAATAAAGATTGGTAATTATTTTACCAATCTACTCACCAATTTGTTCCTTGAAAGATCATTTCCTTTGGGAACCACAATTAAACAACAGAGAAATATAGCTTTTTGCATACAAAATGCAAGAACTACAACAGGAGATTGAAAAGTGGATCAGATTAAGACAAACATAACTCTACTGTAATGCTATGGGAACCAAAAATCTTAAATTAGGTCCACAGAACCTCAATATATATTTCAGTTACATTTTGCTATACTGGTGACATTTACCTAAGAATTGTGGAGTAACCAGTTGCAGCAACAAGAGCCAATTTCAAACTATCTAGGATTCCATTTCTAAAATTATAAAAGTAAAATAAGGCTCAAGTTGTTCCCAGAGTTCTTTTCCTTTAGTTGGCTCTGAGGAATTAAAATATCACCTCATGTCACCTTTGCAGGTGGTTCTTCTCCACACGCAAACACCCAGGAAAAGTCTTTCTTAATGTGGAACCACCAGTATCTTTTATTTAAGGGGGAAATAACCAAAATAATAAAAAAAAATGATAACCAATCAATATTTACATACCCCAAAATTAGAAAACCCAGTCAGTGTATGGCCAACCCCATAGCACCAACTATTATTAGTTTTGCTAACATCCAGAACTTAGGAACTGTCTTCACTGATGGTGGTAAATTCACCATCATCAGATTGATCTTCTCAATCGACTGAAGACCCACTCAGCCAATCAGGAAGTCAACTGCTGAAGACCAGTCTGGTAAGTAGCGTAGCCCTGAGTTGAAGGGAGGGCATTTCCCTTCGAGTCACTCAGAGCATTAAAGACACTGTGGTAAGCAGTCGAAGGGAGATACTCAAGGTATTTTAAGTACTTAGAATATCTCCCTTCGACTGCTGCTGAAATCCCGCTACGGTGTAGACCTGCACTTATTCACAAAACAATCGCTATTCCCCTGAACTCTGCGCACAGGCTAGACTCAGCTGAAGCCAGGAGGATCAAGAGATTGGGCTCTTGTCCACTTCTAAGATGGAGCACTCTATTCTCTCTTGGTTGAAACTATATTGTATTGTAACCCAGAGACCAACCTGTAAAATCAGGGTGACTCACTTATTCCAGGGCATCTCTTTCAGAATTCCTATGCCCTTTCATGAGTACAATCACAGTAACAACCACTTATATGATCAGCACATATATAAACTTCAACTAAAGCAAAAATGTACGGTATGAGGAATTATGGGTACGCAACATTACAATTCATATAAATGAGGCAAGTAAGAGCTGGCTTTTTCACCCCATAAAGGGAGCAGAGAGTTGTATCCTCCTAGGCACTAAGGTTTACATTTATGTTAATAATAGTTAAACTGCAGGATATAATAATGCAAGTTGGAGATGTGATTCCCAGCTACACTAGCCATCCAAATATGTAGCTAGGGGATCAGGGAAGGTTTGTAGTTCAAGCAGTGCTAGTGTGGGTACTTCTACGTGAGCTGGGAATCACATTCCCAGCTCAAATGTAGATGTATCCTTAGGGTAAGGGAATTATAAAGTGCCACACAGTGGTTCTTAAATTGTACCCATGTGATTTTCTTTCTGGGGAGTTCACTAAGAGTGTGTGTGCACCAGAACCCAAAACTTCTGAATTTTTACAAATGCCAAGGGCCAATGAGAACACGGGCTATGTGCATACTGAGACATTGCTCAATGAAGGTAGAGGAAAAGCAGCATGGGCAACTGCCCTTCCTCTATACCTTTTTTTGTCCTTTAATAATATTAGATCAAATGCAATGGGGGAAGTAAATAGACTGTAAAAGGAGATGAGCTTGTACATTTTAGTATTAGGGGGATTGCTAGAGTAAAGGGTTGTGTGCACGTATGTGTGTTTATAGGCCACACGGGGGCATTACTTAAAGAGGATAACCTTAACTCTACATTTCTTGGTTTTTAGAATTTGAGTTTTGCTTAACTCAGTGTTCTGCAAGGACCTTGTGAGGTCCCTTCCATCCCTATTATTCTATGATTCTATGACAAGCTATATCACCAAGAGAGTTGAACTCAACATTAATGTAGCTTTTGCCACTGAATAATTCAAATATTTATGAAGAATTATGAGCTGATAAATGGTTAATTTAATTAAGATTATGCCATCTAAAGTAAGATTGATTTTGTTTTGTTTTGTTTTTTACAAAATTTTATTTGAAGTACACATTTCGATTTCTGTGATATTCTAAAGCCCAAAATATTTCAGAGCTCAGATTATGAAATTTTGCCGGAGTGGATGTTACAAAATGGAAGGAGTTTTCTTCCTATCTTAATTTCTTTAACTAGAGTAAATTCTCAGGACAGATTTGCTTACTGGAAACTGGATACAGTGTTTTGGCTGAGATTTCTGGAAAAGGGGTTTGTCTATATATGTCATTTATGATTGCTTTTGGTCAAGGATTGGTGTATATAGTGCAAATAAAATATATTCTACTAGTACCAAGTCTCCATGTCATTGACTCCTCCTCTACTGGGAAACTGATCTGCAAAGCTCTAGTAGGCAGACAAGCAAAAATAGCAGAAACACATTTTTGCAAAATTGCTTTCCACTTTGATTAAAATTGATGTGGTTGTATGAGCACTTCATTGCTGGTGTGTGAAAGAGTTTAATTAAAAATTTCTGTTCCATGATGTGAAAATAAAAGTAGAAGAATTAATTCATTCTAAAGACGTACAAAAGGACAGGAAGAACACAAGATAGTCAGACCTGGAAAAAACTATGGATTCTTTGAGGAAGGCTAATATATGTTTTAAAAAAATTAAGAAATTTTCCTGACTCCTTAAAACTTCGTTGATTTGATCTTAAAATATCTAAATTATCCTTAATCCTGGCTATTCTATTTGCCTCTTACTTTCTTGTCTCTTCTGTGCTTTTCTGGAAACTCAGTCAACTTGAGGAGAGTCCAAATGTTATAAGGTTTTGCTCAACAATTCAATAATCTATTAATTTCTATTACCACTCCTGTGAAAATATCTTAAACTGTTAAGAAATCCAGAAGTCTCTCCTATACATGTTTATATATTCAAATAGTTTGTTTATATCTTTCCGTTACACCCATACCAGATTCCTGGTTTTGCTTTTTGTAAAACTGGAGACAGCACTCCCCTGAATTATGTTAGAGTCAGAAATAGGCCATCACATTTATTGCCTGAAAAACTACACAAAAAATATTGCTATCCACAGGTTGTGAAGGTGCTAGACCCTCATCTCTGGATGATTGTGAGGAAGTCTAAGATTCTTTAATCAGGCCTATGATATTTTCAAATGTTTCAGTTCTATCTGTGGAACATACATACATACATACATACAATTTACCTCACATGGACACTCAAGTAGTTTCTATTGATGGAGCATGTCTATCCTCCCAAAACAGTCAATATATGAAACAGCTAAAGTAGAAATGACATTGCTCAAATTAGGAGCCTTTGGGTGTCTGAGCATAGATGCACACAAATTATACCAACAGGTTAGAGGACTATTAAAGTTATTCAACCTACCTTTTTCCCCCTAACAGCATTTCATTGCTAATGTTTCTTGTTAAACTCCAATGAAAGCTCTTTGGGGGTCTGGGAGTCATCCATTTGAAGAGCAGAACCAGAATCATAAACTAGATCTTTAGCAGGATTCCCATAAGAATTCTGTCAGGAGCTCAGCTACTGCTCACACAACTCATCAGCTGCCTCTCTGTCTTCAGGTTCTAGAGGTGCTCCCCTGCCACTCCTGACTCTGCTACGTGGAACTCTCCGCTCTTTTCCTGTCAACTCTTCTCTGCTTTATAAACCCCAGGTATCTTTCCTTTCAGTCAGCAGCAGCCAATTGGTCACAGGAGAACCAGGCAGCAGGCTATCAATCACAGGTGCCTTCCCATTCACCCTCTGACAAGCAGTTATTAGAATTATTGAATTTTGATGTTGTTCCTTGATATAGTACCCTACAGTCACATATGTACTAATTTTTATGCCACTAAAAATTCACAAGTCGAAAAAAGTAGTCAATACTGCCCTAAATGCCCTGAAAACATATCACTACATTAACATCTGAAGTCCAATGACCTGTTAATTATATTTACCATTCTGCAGCTTATATAACAGAGAAGAAGCGAGTAGAATTCAGTCATTTTGTGGATACTTAGTTGTTTTGGGATGATAAAGCACTACAGCAAGCAGAAGCAATGCCAAGACTGGTGAAAATTTTCAGAAGAAGGGTACAGGTATTCTAGCACAGACCAAAAATCAACGAGATTCCTGTGGCACCTTATAGACTAACAGATTTTTCTTCTTCAGATGACGAAGTGAGTTATAGCCCATGAAAGCTTATGCCGAAGAAAATCTGTTGGTCTATAAGGTGCCACAGGACTCTCATTGTTTTTTGCTGTACACAGACTAACACGGCTACCCCTCTGGAAATTTCTAGCATAGACCAGATTCTATTCTCAGGTGGAATAGTCCTGTATCTCCTCAATTATCATTATTTAACATTTCCATTGTGATAGAACACAGAAGTGAACTAAGTCAGTGGTGTATTGATCTAGGCATTATATCAACGTATAGTAAATGACTGCATCTGCACTAATGAGTTTCCTCTCTAAAAGACAAGACCTAGATGGATGAGAAAAATGAACAGATTTTATTGAGGGGGCAGCGGGGGATGAGGTGACTAAAAACAACAGAATGCATGTAAATCTTGACCAATCAGGAACAGCAATTACAACTTGGCACTTAACTAGCCATTATCAGATGGCAGTTTCTGTATGCATTAAAACAGTACAATTTCAATGATAGCATAACTACTCGAGAAGTAAAGTGCATCTTACTCTAGTCTAAAAGCATCTCTTGTGGCTTTTCTAAAATAAATTATTTTTTCATCTTTTACAATGCTCTAAGACACTGATTTTTATTTATTTTTCACAGTGTGATTGAATTTATATATCTTAGTTCAACAACATGATCATACTCCCTAAGGGAAACAACAGTAGTTCAGGATTGCTTTTGATTAATTGATTGTTTGGGGGGGAAAAAGGTTAATGTCATTTATATTTCTCTCAATATTCAGAAATGAAGACAGACAGCATTATATATTATGGGTACTATTGAAAAGAGTACCAGTGATGGAAAAAAATTTCACCTATGGCTTCAAAGTTAATTTTCCATCGATATTGATATGAACAGAACTTTGGTCACACAAATATTTATGAGGAGAGAATCCAAAAAGAGTTGCCAACAGGGCAAATAAAAATTTTAGAATCAGAATTTCTAATTCTCAGAAATGACTGTGAACAAGTTTTACTGACACTCATCCTGCCTTAGGTCCAAGATGAAGAGCTATGATAAAAAAAATTCTCCAGTAACAAATCATTTACATTATGGGAAAAACCTAGAAGCCCCAGCTAAGATGAAGAGTACCACTGTGCTGATGGCTGTACATAGAAAGAAACATTCTCTGCTTCTAAAGAGTTTACATTTTAAATAAATGTAACAAAGAATGAGAGAAAGGGAGCTAAACCTATTTATCTTAACGAAGAAAAGGTTAAGGTGTGAGTTGATTACAGTCTATAAATACTTACATGGCAAACAAATATATATTTAATGAAGGGATCTGCACTCTCATGAGAAAGGTATAACAATCCAGAGGCTGGAAGTTGAATCTAGACAAATTCAGACTGGAAATATGATCTAATTTTTTTTAAAACAGTGATGGTAATTAGGTTCTAATTAACCATTAGAACAATTTACTGAGGGTCACAGTGAATTCTCCATCACTGACAGTTTTTAAATTAAGATGATGTTTTTCTAAAAGATACTCTGGGAATGATATTGGGAAAATTCTAAGGCCTGTGTTATATAGGAGGTCAAACTATAGGATCACAGTTGTCCCTTATGGCCATGGAGTCTATGAATGTATGGGTTATTATCTCCATTTTACAGATGAAGAGCTGAGGCACAGGAAAATTATATGATTTGCTCAGTGTCACATAAGGAAACTTCAAGAGAGCTGGCAAATGAATCCAGATGTCCCTAGTTTCAGTTCGCTTCCTCAGTCACAAGAGCAGACTTCCTCTCCATTCAACACAAACTAGTATTTCTCTATACACCTGATTTCCTCTGATACTTTTTTTTTTTTAACCATTAAGTGCAATTGTAAACCCCAAATCGGGAAGTCTGTATGTACATAGTAGCTCATAGCCTTTGTTGCTCTGTTTGAAAATGTTTCTGACAGAGTGCTTCATGTAACACTCAGTCTTTGTTCCTATTGTTTCTCTCAAACATGACATATGAATGAGAATAGTTTATTTTTGAGGTGTGCCCATTAAAGCATCTTCCTGATCACCACACTGGCTCTGACATATTGGGGCCATGCAATATTTGACAAAGGAGACCTATTTTCCTATCATTGCAGCCTACAGACAACACTCCTGTAAACATCAGACACATGTCTGTGCTTTGGTTGTGATGTCCCATTTCTCTGAGTAGTATCTGAGACTGAAAAATAGAATATCTTCATTATTAACTAAAGGTTTAATTAATGACAGACTGCTGAATAAATTATGACTGCAGTACAATGGGACAGTTTACATGCATAACTGAATCATGCCTCCCACACCCCCAATATGAGCTATATTTTCATTTATTATGAATAAGACAAAAGGGCTGAATTAACCTCTGGTGTAATTGCACTAAATTCAGTTAATAAATACGTTTTTACTATACATCAGAGAAGGCCCAAACAACTCATGCAGACCAACGTAACTGAACATTGGAACTGGAACAAAATGCAAACTGAATTCAAATCATTAAATCAAATTCAGAATGCCTTGCAAAAAAAAAAATCCTGACTTGTCCCCCCTCCCACCACCAACTCTCTCTACACACATTTAGGGCTTGTATGCACTTAGAAAGCTGCAGCTGCCCCACTATAGCGCTTAGAGAAGACACTACCTATGCTGATGGGAAAGCTTCTCCCACCCATCAGCATAGCCCTCTCTAGAGCAGGGATTAAATCAATATAGCTATGCCACTTGGGAGCGTGGAAAAGCCACACCCTTGAACAATGTAGTTATACCGACATAAGCTTGCAGTGCAGACAAAGGCTAAATTTTGCCTACCTCAAATTTATCTGTTTAATGCTAATGGAGTGCTAACTCTCAGCTTTTTTTAATCAGATTTTTATAAAAACAATTTAACTGTTTTTAAATAATAGAAATGCAATTAAAAAGAGAAATCTCAGCTTTTTTCTAGCTCTGGAACATGGAAGTATTTTAACAGTTAATGTTTTTTCTCTTGAAGTCAAAACTGGCAGAGTTTTTTAAAAATTAAAAACAGCTGAATTATTAGCAACTGTGAATCACCTACTGGACCTATGTAACAATGTTTTCTAATGTGCATGTCTATATCAACATAATAATAGCACTATGCTACAGATTGACTGGATACTAATTTCAGATTTATCTGATAGACTGGGATGCCTCGCAAGTTAATATTGCATTCCATTTAGTAAATAAAAAGAGCAACAAGAATCTGCATAATGACAAAAAACACCTGATTACAATTTTATAATAGCTTGTAGGATTACCATCTTGGGCTCTAGAGATAAGAACACCCAATACTGGGCCCCAGTGCACCAAAGAGGACAGCATGGGCATATCCTTGCACCAGTATTGTCAGTGGGGCTTTGCCTGAGCTCAGGGTTTGTTAAAGCACATGGGGTCCATCCACCGGGATGGGAGAACTTAAGTGAAATTCTAGTTCTGAAGGTCAGAATCTCAGTTCTGATCATTTGCAGCAGTTCTGTGCCCTCTAACCACAACACAGGGACTTCGGATCACTGCTATGTAGGGTAACCAGACATCCTTTATAAAATTTGGACTGTTCCTATATTTAACCCTTTGTCCCAATCAATGTATAATTGGGATTCCATTTGTCTCAATATGCAGGTAAAATTTGAAACTTAGTAGTGAAATGGAAAATTAATCAATTTGGGTTGGCCTGTTTGTTAAATCCAGTTGCACTCTGTGGTATCTGCTGGAAATTTTGGTTTTTCAGGTTGTTTTCTGGAGTAACACAATTTACAGTAGGCATATGTAGCTTATATTATCATTCTGAACCACAGTGCGTAGTTTAGCACAAACTACAATGAGTGTGTAATAACACCTCTATGCATACAGAGACTCAGGTTATTTTTAGTTGCTAGCTAACCATCTTCAGCCAAAAACCCTGAAATGGTAATAGCAAATGAGGAGGCACTGCCAACTACCAAAAACCAAAAAGACAGTGCAGATACAGGAAAAAATGGGAACACGCACCTGGATTCGGAAATCCTATGAGTGTGATTCAAGAGCTTTCTGTAAAGCATGCAGGAAGGAATTTAATATTTCCCATAGTGATGAGTCTGATGTTAAGCATCATACTGATTAAAAAAAACCCATAAACAATATCACTAAGACTCATAAGAACAATACCCTGGTCTCTAATTTTTTCAATAGGCCAAACGAATCTTTCAATAAGCAGGTTACTGCTGCTGAGTGAATTCAAGTGTACCATAAAAGTAATCTATCAATACTCCTAACACTCGTGTGACTGAATTTAAACTGGTGCCTCCCTTGTATCTAGATTCAACAACTGCTAAGCACAATAGCTGTTGCTGGACTAAAGCGGTGGCACTGATTAAAAATGTGCCATCACCATTCTTGATAGAAATTTCAGAAGATCTCAGCAAGCCAGATGGTCCCTATTTCTCAGTTGCCACACACACATCTAACAAGAGCAATTGGGGAGGGGGGAGCGGCGAGAGCTTACCCCTTATCATTCAGATACGGGACACCCAAGGGGTCCAAACACAGCATCCAAAATAAACTGTTAGACTTCTATGGACAAAGTGAAGAAACCTGCATAGGCAATAAGTAACACATTACTCGAAAAAGTTGCAACACACAAACTAAACCTGAACAAAATGACTTCCTATTACACTGATAATGCAAATATGAATTATGGGAAGTGACAATCATTATAACAGAATTAAAAAAAAATATTTTGCCTGCAAACTCCCTGGCCCATGTTGTGCACAATGCCATGAAACATGCTAGCAATACCCTACAACAGGGCTCAATAAAACCTGGGCACCAGGTCGCTATGGTGAGCAGGGTGTGTAGCCTAGCTCCTAGCTCTGCTGGGGAAATGCAGCAGAGCACCCCCCTCTGGGGACCAAAAATAAAACTGCTGGCATCTAGCTGGGAGCCAGTTTTGTCGAGCTCTACCCTACAAGTTGAAATCAAGACTCTCTCTAGTGATTAAAATGTTTAATCATTTCAGCAATTCTGCTAAGAGAATAGCAGCACTGAAGGATATGTTTGACTTCGTGGATACTGAGTATACCACTTTACTAGTCCGTGTTCTATTATGCTATTTTCTTTTCCTAGCTATAAATAGACTTGTAAATGTGTGACAGGCTGTTAAGAGCAACTTTTTTTGTTTGTTTCTCTGAAGGGGTGGCCGTGTTAGTTGAATTCAGCAAAACAAACAAGGAGTCTTGTGGAACTTTTAAAGACTAATGAATTTATTTATTGCATGAGCTTTCATGGGAGAAAAATCACACTTCATCAGATACTTTGAAGATGGGAAATTTACAGAATGTGAGGAAAATAAATGCAGGGAAGTGTAAGTCACAGGATCAGGTCAGACTGTTACAGCAAATCAAAGCATTTGTTTAGATTCAAATACTGGGGAACAGCATCAAGAGGAAGGTAAGGTCAAATCACCTATTGTAATAAGAAAAAAATCTGTAGTCCCTATTTAACCCTAAGGCAATGGTATCGGGGAATTTCTGGCACATGATGGCATAAATCACATTGGTCAATGAGCAAGTGAATGAGCCCTTGATGGAGTAGCTGGCTTGATTAGGTCCCGTGATTGTGTCTTTTGTGTAGATATGTTGGCAAAGCTGGCAACAAGGTTTGTTGCAGGGATATGTGCCTGCTTTAATGTTTCTGTTGTTTGGTCTGTAGTTGCCGGTGAGTATCCGTTTAAGGTTGGGGGCTGCCTGTAAGCGAGAAGAGGTCTGTCTCCCAAGGTTTGAGAAAGTGAGGGATCATCTTGTAGAATAGGCTGTAAGTCTTTGACGATGTGCTGTAGAGGTCTGACCTGGGGAATGTAGGTGACCACCAGTGGCCGTCTGCTGTTTAATGGTGAACAAGGTGAGAGTCCTAACAAAATTGACATTCAGGACATTTTGGAATGATACCCACCTTGTTTGGAAAATGAAAGTGACATGGTATGTGACACATATGCCATAACAAATAATCTAAGTGTCCGCAGTGGGTAAAGGATGGGAGAAGGAAGGCTCCTGGAAACTTAAAGTGGTGGCCAAAAATAATAAACTTTATTAGTCTCCCTCTTTGGGACACAAAGGGTTAACAGTTGGGCTGCTTGCTGGACTAAACTCAGAAGTCAGCTTCACAGATAACAAGATAGCCTCAGGTGATTACTTCACAGTTTAACATATCATGAGTTACACAGAAATAAACGTTTAGAATAAACCCTCCTCTTGGACTCTTTTGATAATTCAGAGATAAAGTATAACAAGACAGAATCCAATACATAAACAATAAACATAACAATAATCCCCAAACCTACACCAATTGTAATACCTTGGGTTAAAACTGAGGTAGAAGAATTATTCACATTCAATCATGAGGAGTAAACGTGGGGGGGGGGGGGGGG
>ML685786.1:17784364-17795024 GCA_007922175.1 Pelusios castaneus
GGGGGGGTAATTAGGGTTCACATACGTACCATGACTATCAGGCAGGTAATTAGCAACAGCATGATGTCTTAAGGCGGAGGTTGAAATCGACTCGGGCCGGCACTCTCGGGGGAACTCCTACTGCAGGGTGATCAGGCCTAGCAGTTAACTCGAGGAGACTCTCTTGTGCTCCATGCGGCATGGAAGCTTTTATGGCCCAGGCCACGGCTTCCTGCCGAGGGCTGTGATTGGCCAGATTTCGCTGCAGCAGGAATTTTGGGGCGAGGGGCTGCCCGGTTCCTCCTATCCTTATTTGGGCAAAGGAATTTTCACCAGCTCTCTAGGTTCCGGGTCAGAGCCTTCTACACCCCTGGGGGGGGGGGGTCAGAGCAGCCATGATTGACTTGCCCTTCAGCGCATGGGCGAGGGGGATGACCCACCCCTTTGGGAGCTGGCTGAGAGCGAATCAGGGTCCGAATAAAGCATGTTGATAGTCACAAGCCTAGCAGCCAGGAGTTCTCTACGTGCAATAAAGCATGTTGATAGTCACAAGCCTAGCAGCCATGAGTTCTTTACATGACCTGGGGGGCAGTATCTGGTATGTGACCTGGGAAGAGTATCTGATAAACAGTTTCTCTACGTGACCTGAGGAGAAACAGTTTCTATGTCTTTATATCACAAGGGAGGTGGCGGCCAGTTTACGGGGTGCTCATAACAGCACCTTAACACTAAGAATTAAACTTCAGCAATGAAAGAATGACAAATTATTCTTCTTCACAGCTGAAAATACATTGACTGAGATACCATCTGTCTCTGCTGAATGTCTCTGAAAAGACTTAAGGAAATTTTACAATGTGTTGGTCCAATATCTGGAGAAGTGGTTTGATTTTTTTGACAACTGGATATTTGTTTGGTACACAGTGCTTGAACATCAAAGTTAATAGTGAATTCAAATACAGGGATCTGTCTGTGGCTGAGAGTTGTAAACCTACAGAAAAGAGTGGATCTTCATCAACATATGATGAGTTCTGTCAAAGATGTCAACTCCAAGTTGGCCCCTGGAAATATTCAGTTGGGGAACTCTGATCTCAAATCTTCAAAAACAAGTACAGTAGCACTGAATTCCAGAACATGACAAAGCATACCGAGAGTATGTATTTTCATGCATGAAAAGTGCATGGACTGATGTCCAGCATTTGAAGCAAGCAGCATAGACTTGGTGAAGGCTGAAATCCTTGTCAAAATGAATTTCTGAATGAGCTGTATGGACTTCTACAGCTTTGTGGTTGCACAGAAGGAAGTCATGACTATGGCAAAGTCAAAGAAGTATAAGACTGACTGTTGGCACATATGCAAATTGTGAGGTTGATTTATTGACTGAATTAAAAAACCAAAACCTTTACCCATGTTATTTGTTTCATGTACAAACAAATCTGTATGTTTAAATATGGATTATAACTACTCAGTATTAATACCCTTTTAGAGGAGTTTTAATGTGTAATTATGCCATTTTGAGTTAACAAATGAAAATGAGGTAATAAGGATAATAGACACAAACTGGTTTTTAATTAATATAATGGGTTAATTATCAATTTATGTCTACAATGTTATACTGTAACTGAGGTTATGCATGCATATTATTACTGCCAATGTTTTCTTGCACATTTATGATATGGTATATCACCCCCACTATCTGTCCCAATATTTTACTCTTGTGATCTGGTCACCCTAGTGGTGTGCAAGAGAGAAGAATAAAATATTGGGACAGATGGAGGGGTGATACACCATTTCATAAATATATAAGAAAATATTGGCATTAATTTGTATATGTAAATCCTAATGCCTCCCCACAAGAACAATTTGAGTAATAACACAGTGTTTACTTCATATTTCTCTTGTTGCCCATTTGGGTACGGTGTGGCTCACTTCAGTTATGAAGACTCTGTTGAGCTTTCTTTAAGATGAATTCAAAACTGTCTTCCATTTTCTCCTCTCAGGAGAAAGGAAGCACTGGATGATTGATTGCATTCCATTTTTGATGGCTTCAATCCTTCAACTAGGCAATTCCAAATGGCCTCTAACTGGCTGATAGCATGGCCTCCTTGGCAGCATCTTAAGACATTTTTCAATATTCAAGGTCAATCCAGACCTCTTCCCTGTCTTGTAGGTTAGTCTAGAATCCACTGTTTTAATATTCAAATTAATGGCAACTGTACACCAAATTTGGCACCAAGTTTTCAACCAAGCAGCATTCCTTATGTAGGCACAGTTTGAATAGACAAAAATCTTATGCCTGGAATAAATCTAAATTAATTTTACATACTCCTTAGGCTATACTAAGATTCAGTCAGATAAACATATAACAATTGGTAAACATATATACAAATGGATTGGTAGAGATGAGTTACAATACTTTGGCTTTGCTAACAACATTGCTTAACTAGTTTGATATATAATGGAAGGATTGTCCGTACAACAGGAAGCAGCAAAAACAGGAGTGAAGGTAAATGCAGAGAAAAAGCAGATTATGAAAGGAGGAAATTAGACAACAGATGCAAATGTTTACATCGATGGAAAATAAATTGAACAGATAGAATAGTTCTGCTAACCAAGGCCGTGTGAGCACATGTGAAGGTGGCTGTAATAAAGATATGAATATGAAATTAGAAAAAGCAACTTTTGGATGCATGAACACTAACTAGTCAAACAGAGGTCTCCAAACCAAACTAAAAGTCAGAATATATTTGGGGATTGCACAGAGCATAGATTTAGCTAATGACAATAACTAACAAAAGGATTGGAGGCTGCCCACCACAGGTGGTGAAAGAAAATAAATTACATTTCATGGAAGGACAAAATAATAAAATGGATGAAAATAATAAAATGTATGAGTAAAGGAGCTGACAGAGTAAACTATATTAGAAAATATAATAAAAAAAGAAGGGTCGGGTGTTTAGGACACTCTCTCTCTCTCTCGAAGATAGGAAACATTCTAAGCAAGCATTGACCAATGACCTGGGTACCTGAGGGAGGAAAGAGAAACTAAGGAAGGTCAGGGAAGAACTGTCAGAAGAAAGGATGTTGAATGCACTAGCATATCCTGGAAAGAAGTACCACATCAGGCAAGCAACCATAATCAATGGAAGAACTGGAATGCGCAATGTGTCACTGGCATAGGAGGCACTAAGGCAAACATATAACAATTGACTTAATACCTTAGAGAGACAAAGAGTAAGGAAATAGACAGCTTCCATAAACAGTACAGCTACATCCAAAGAGCACGTTGTTTCACCTTTGGCAACCATATCCTTATAGATGCATAGCTATGTCCTAAATGTTTTCTCCAAGTCATATGTTTATTTCTTATAATTTATATAAATACACTTACCCTCTTATTTCTTAAACTCAGGTTCCACCCACACAGAATAAGCTACTGACCCAAATAGCGGTTTCCCCCCTCATCATTTACTAATTTCATGTCAAGCTCAAACTCAGTTTGATTATAATTCTGCAAGGGCTAAGCAAACAATTCACTAAACAATGAAAATTAGTCCTTCAGATTTTCTGATTTCAAGCAAGTCATGGCTATATGCTAAAATCTTATTCTACATAAGATATCAGATAAAGGAAAGCCAGTTGATATAAATTATTTAGATTTTCACAAAAAGACTTGTGCAAAGTATCTCACAAAAGGCTATGATGGAAATTACTCCCTCACTTCATGACTAGTTTAAAGTTCTTTTATGGATTAGAAATGGACTAAGACATATAAAACAGAAGGGTGCCAAAACAGTGGGCTGTCACAAGATTCTATATTAATAACAGTGCTTTTTAGTATTCGTTAATGATCATGATAAGAGGGTAAATTAGGTTTGCAAATTTGCTGATGACTCAAAATTATTTAGATGAGAGAAGACTGTAGAAAAAAAATCAAAAGGACTTAAATATAGGTTAAAAAAAATCACAAGGACTTGAGTTATGCCAGAAGGCTCCAGACGACTGTTCCAGCCTGTGTTTTAGGAGCTAGAATGGTGTTCTGCAATGGTTTTCTAGTAGTTCCAGTAGTATCACTTACAAAACACTGGAAATGCATTCTTGAGTTTTGGCACTTTTTTAAAATTCAAGCATTGGGGTGAACAGTAAAAGAGAGAGATTCATGGTAATGAACATGGGAAGGAATTATATTGTCTCATACAAACTGCTAGATTCCTTCATCAGGAAAGAAAACCTAAACCTCCTCGAGAACAGCTTAATACAAACATCTGCTCAAATAAGTAGCAGTCAAAAGTGTTGAGATATTTAAGGAAGAAGAAAGAAAATAATAGTTAAAATATATAAACCCATTATATATGCCTCCACAAGGAATACTATGTTCAGTCCTGGTCACCTTAACTCCAAAAAAAAAAAAAAAAAAAAAAAAAAGAGCAATAAGAGAAGAGGCTAAGAAACATATGATGAGATGACCATATAAGGAAAGACTTGAAAGTTAGGGTTGGAGATAATTTCCTTTAGAATGGCAGTGAACAGAAGAGGATATGACAGACATGGACAAATGAAATAATCTCCTGGAGAAGGTAAAGCAAGCACTTCTATTTAACCTCTCTAAATACAGGAGGAAGGTAACAGCCAATGAAAACTAGAAATAGCCTATTATACATTTGCACCACAGAAGCACCCAAATGCTTCCGTCAGGACTAGAGTTCCTTTGTAATAGGTGCTGTACAAGCAAATATGAAGACACTGGATAAAATTTTCAGAAGTGTGTAAGTGACTTAGGAACCTGAGCCCCATTTTCAAAAACATTTTAAGTATATAGATGCATATCATTAAACCCTAGTAAGATGTAGGTTTCTAAGTCACTTAGGTGCTTTTGAGAATTTTATTGACAATTTCTGAAAGGGATATATGTACCTACCCCAGAAGTGATTTTATGAGGCATACATAGAACCACATTTTTGTATTATCACTGATGTTGGGTAGTAACAATTCACAAGGAGTTCCACTGACTGAGTGGGACTGTTCATGAAGCCAAGTTACATAATATGAGTAAGGGTATCAGAATCTGGTCTTTATTCATGGAGAACCTTAGATGAAGAGTGAATATTATTTTTAAATAAACCCTTCACTAGCATTTGCATGACCCATACCAAATTATATGCTGTGAAGCATAAATGACATTTCTACCCTCTTTATAATTTCTGGCTTATGCATAACAGTAATAATGAAACACCTACAGTAAAACCTTGTTAGCTCAGTGTGGGACATATGATCCCTCTTTCAGTTGAAAGTAGAGGGATTTATTCTGATCTAAGCTTTGAGAAGAGTTTGACACTTGCTTACATTGCTCACATATTTTGATTTTAAAAGCATGGGAGTATAATCAATTATTCCCATCTCATTTGGTAAGTCAACATATAGGGAGAATTATGACTCATGTGAATTGTCTGCCTCTCAATAAATCAGATATCTATGCTTTGTTTTCATTGTCTCTCTCTCTTTTTTTTTATTCTTGGATAATACAAATTACATCACTAACCACAGTAAGTAATTTACTGAAGTCTGAAGTATTAGCTCCAGGCAGAGAAACTGAGATCAAACTAAAGTAAATTAAAACAACAATATATCTTTGAAATAGTATGTTCACATACATTACGGGCCAGTTCCTGTTGTTGTTCTCACATTGAGCAGTATCTTTCTCTGAAAGAAATCACATCTTTTTAAATGGATGTACTAGAGAAATATATTCATCATGAGTAAGGGTAACAGAATCTGACATTGCATGAAAACTCAAGGTAAGGAGGTGTTATGTTAACTACGGGACATTCCGTAAATTTCCCATCTTCAAAGTGTCTGACGAAGTGGGATTTTCTCCCACAAAAGCTCATGCAATAAATAAATCTGTTAATCTTTAAAAGTGCCACAGGACTCTGTTTATTTTAGCATGGGACAACTTAAACAAGGTTGTATTGGCTGAGCGCACTGGGGATAATGAAATCAGAGAAATGTACAATGGAAGTCAGAATTTTAAAAGAAAAATATCAAGGTCTGTAGGTGTAATCAACCTCCTTATTTTCCTTCAGGGGAGGTACATGTATGCACGAATAAGAAAACACAAAATAAACAGACAAACAAAAATGCTTATGGAATGCCCATTACGTTAAGGGACACTAGTCAATTTGGTGTTAATTAATCTCTGACTAATTTATGTTACAGTCTAGTGGAAATTTGTAAGCTGACTAGAATTCACCAACAAGGCTTTGAAAGAGAGCAATACATTCAAAAGGTATCGTGGTTCTGGGTGCTACTCATCCTCTACCTGAAACCAGTGGTTATTAGGAGAAAAAAATAAAAAGAAGTTTATTAAGGGAATCAAATAGAATTTCCACTCAATAGTGCAATCACAGTGGGGAGGAAATGGTATTATTTTATTTCCTTTTTATACTTGGTTTTGAATTTTAAAGATTGTTCATATGAGAATTTTCAAGGAAAGGGCTGCCCTATATAGAGAGCATTAGTGACCAACTCCTATTGTACCTTATTTGAGGAAGTCATTTGAAAGTTCTCTCAATGACTACATTTTAAAAAAAACTTATGATCAGCTTTTGAAACCCATTATCACACTGAATAATACCTTGCCTTCTCCACCAATAGATCAAGCGACTCCAGCAGAACTAGTGATATAATGAGGCAATATTCAACATGAGTAAGGTCAGCTATTACTTTTCTTTGTTTTTTTTTAGTTTAGAAATTAAAGTGTAAAATTTAAAAAAAAAAAATGCAGTTAAGCAAGTCTACCTAGCAGTTCAAAGACAGCAGATTCTTCAAAAACCAGGTCAAGGGCAGAAATAGCTAAATCCCTGGTGTTGTGGCAATAAATAATTATACCTGCCCAGCTGAGTTTAAACATGAAAGATCCAGTGTGTACATTACTCTGCTACATAACATTACTCTCAGTAACCAGGATATGGGAATGCTAGTTTTGAGTGTTAATGTTGCTTATCTGTTCATATTTGATGTTTGTTTTTTGCTTTGCCATGTTATATGAAGTTTTTGATAATGTGTAGGTTTAAAACCTGCAAACCTTGAATGATGCTAAGAGCCTAAGTCCATTGTGGTAAAGTGCTGCATACCACTAGGAATCTTGAATCTTTATAAACAATTCACTGAAATATTCAGATGAAAACCCTAAGGATCTTCCTAGTTTCTTCAGTAGTAATCACATCAAAAGCCTCAGGTAGTTCAAGATACATTTATTAGGAATCTCCAGATACTTATTACTTGCATTAAATAATCACATATTTTATATATCTTATATTTCACGTTATAGAAAAATAAAATCACAGCAACTCCAACAACCTGAGTGACTATACTGTGCTCTATTCACTTTGTGTGTCCCTACAGGCTTCTTAAATTAATATTAATTCATAACAAAACAGATTGTAAAATAGATAGCTTTTTAAAGAAAGACAAAGCTATAAGTGTTAGGATCTTTTCAAATTAATTTTCAGTAAACAACCTCTTTCTCTTTTCAGAGAAAATAAATACATTATATTTCAAGGCTATAAAAGCTTTCAGATGGAATGTTCAAATGGATCTAAAGGAGTTAGGTGTCCAGTCTCCTCAGGTCTCTCTGAAAATCCCAGCCTATAACCTCAGAAATATTTACCACAAGCTGTTGACACGTTAAAGTCATTGGCTGAAGATTCAGATCAGGATTTCACAACACTAATGGTACAATGTGTATGGCCTAATGACCACATTCAGGCTCCCCACAGACTGATCAAACTAGAGGACTGGCAGAACAGTTTGCAGACTGTGAGGGACTTATTTGTCTGAGCTCACCAGCAAGAGTAATGTTTACTGCTGCTCTCACCTCACCTTTAAAATGGCTGAATCGAGAAGAAAATGTTTTATTTTTTTCTTAGAAATGTGAACCCAAATTTATTATACAGAACTTTTATTGTTGGATCCAATATGATTGTTGCTTGATTGACAGTGTTAGAATTCAGAAACAAAGCAGGTCAGATGAGGGCAGAAAGTATTAAAAATAAGATAGCACTGGCAAACAAATAGAGCAGTGCAAAACCTCTCTGTCTCTGTCTCTCTCACACACACACACGCCCTCTTGCCACTACATAAATTTGCATTTTAGCATAGAAGATACTGGGGGGAAAAGGGTGATTTTAAGTCTTCAAAAAATACACTCCTTTTAAAATCAAGCAAGTTGCATAGAGTACATACCTCAGAAAATAAAATCAATTATTAATCATTCTCCAAACCACCCATGGATTTAATCCCAGAAGTAGCATGTACACACACAGGGGCATGCTAAAATCAGTGAAGTCAAGTGCAGAAGGGTTCCTTGGATTTGTTTCATGCATCATTTTTTATTTTGCTCTGTTAGGAACAGGAGGGATAACTTAACCTCTAAAGTTTCTTGACACTGTGATAAACCAAACAAAGCCAGGTCGCACATTTTGGAATTCATATCATATTTCATCTAGGAAATAAAAAAGTTTTGGAATGCTGAAAATTCCCTACAGCGGTAACTAGTGGGGATTCTTTTTCCCCAGGGGTGATACTTCCCCTTGCTCAAGTATTCTCTTTAGCTAGAGGGGGGAGGGGGGGAAACAAAAAACCCAGAACCACACAGCACATGTAATAATGACCAACACCAGAAGCCAGGCTGGCCAGCACAATTATTGCACATTCCTGCAGAACATTTATTCCCTTCAGCATTACATCTCCAATGTTTCTCAATGTTGTCAATGCAAGCAATCACGGTGATTCAGATATGCTCCCAAAAAAGGCACAGACCAACAATTCTCCAAGGCTCTAAATTAATATAATTTCCCAATCACGTGGTGCCTACAGCTTTTCAAAATGGAGTAAGATTATCTGCAGTTATTTTCAGTCAGTTTTGTCTTTTATTAGAGGGCATTCAGCATATTCCTTACTTTCGAAAAAAGTATCTTTTCCCACAGAGATTATCACACAACCATGTCTTGTGAAATGTGATAAAGCTTTAGCTTGGAACCCAAAGAAATTTGTGTTTCATAGAAGTGATGAAAACAATGGATATATTTTTGTAGATAGGTTCTGAATAAAATGAATTTAAGAGCCTGATTCTGTTCTCAGTTACATTAGTGTGCACCAGTGAAACTCTACTGACCCCAATGGAGTTACTCCTCATTTATGCCCATCTCTAAGAGTTCACAGGGAGGCTGCAGGGCACCATTTTTGCCAGCAACAGCTTGTAACAGAAAAGACTGCAAGAAAGAGTAATTGTACAAAATATCTTACAAAAACATAACTGGGGCATATGGCTCTCTCTAAAAATACAACTAAGCTAAGAAATCCTCTTTCTAGAACACTAAAGAATACATTTAAGACCATAAGGGATTTAAAGGGCTCCAAAAATACAAGGAACAACCATGGGGGATTGGGAAACTGCTTGAGATTTCCTTTGCAACTTCTTCCTGAAGAAGTCTGTATAAATTTTCATCAAACTTTGGATTCATTCCTGCCTTATAAGCACTAGCCTGCACTGGATGTGGTGAGAAGTCATAGGGTATATATGCTTGTTGTTACACCTTAAAAGGAAGAGGTGTAAGATCCCCCTATGCAATTACTATGTAATTACTATGTAATTACTATGGCATAGGCAAATCTTCACTGCACCTTCCAGTGCCTTGTGCTCCAGAAGGAACTGGGAAGGAATAATTCATGTGCTCCTCAGAGTATAGAGACTGCATCTCTGGCTGAGTGCCACGTGAAGGTGCAACAGCGGGCAGCCTCTGAGCAGCCTTGGGCAGATGGGTGAGATCTGATCTTTACGAGCAACAAACAGGCAGGTAGATTGAGAAGGGTTTGTGAACAGGGATAAAGCACTGGTTCAGCAAAGCACTTAAGCGCTGGCTGAAGTGCAACAGGACTTAAGTGCTTAAGAGTTTTTGCTGAAGAGAGATAGCCTTAAACCTGTGATTAAGTCTTTTACTGAATCAGAGAGAGAGAGAAAATAGCCCTACTCTTTCCAAGTCCTTTGTTCTCGGATCTAAACATTCTATTAGTTTGACACATAATGGAAAACTGATCTTTAATATGCTTAACTATCAAAATATCATACATGTAAAAATAATTTTTCTAAAATTAATTCATTATTATTAAATTAAAATTATTTAAAATTATTCATTTTCTGAGACAGGCATACTGAATGCATCCATGACCATACAGAAAATTGCCCTATTCTTGTTTCCACTTGCTGGAGTGCCATTTAGCAACATGTATCCCCGTCTGTGACTTCTCTTCACAGTATTTGGCTTGAACCTTTCCCCCCTACCCCCAGCTAAAGTCTGGCAATGGTGGCTCGCTATTATTCTTACAACTGTGCAGGTCAAACTCATTCTACTCTCAAAGGGGTAGCCGTGTTAGTCTATTGTAGAAAGACAACAGAGTCTTGTGGCACTTTTAAAGACTAACAGATTTATTAATCGCATGAGCTTTCGTGGGAGAAAATCCCACTTCGTCAGTGTTTAATGTTGTTGCTGTCAGTCCTGGTCAGTTTCCTAGCTGTGGAATCCAGAATGGCATAAACGTGACGCGGCCCCACCGGTTTCAAGGGAAAGTCACTAGGAGGGGCCGCGTCACGTTTATGCCATTCTGGATTCCACAGCTAGGAAAC
>ML685786.1:17795124-17906975 GCA_007922175.1 Pelusios castaneus
GGGGCCGCGTCACGTTTATGCCATTCTGGATTCCACAGCTAGGAAACTGACCAGGACTGACAGCAACAACATTAAACACTGACGAAGAGGGATTTTCTCCCACGAAAGCTCATGCGATTAATAAATCTGTTAGTCTTTAAAAGTGCCACAAGACTCTGTTGTCATTCTACTCTGAATGTGCATTTGCACTGGCAGAATATGAATGACTGATTGGTATCAGGCAGAAGTGACTTTTTCTGTTAAGGTTCTGGCATGTTATTCTGTGGTTAATCAGTTCTATTGAACATCAGTCAAACCCACCAGATGTTATTTTAATGGATGTGCCCAGTCTAGAGCAGAGTACTGTTAGCTGCCTGATGTGGCTAGGATACTCACAAGAATTAAAAATAAATTAAAGGCACAGTTTGGAAGATGAAAAACAGATGTTTTATACATCTGTATGTGACTTCTGCTTATTAAGGCATAAGAAGCTTGTTTGCACACAATGAATTTGAATTCATCATAGTAATATATACACCTTAACTTAAATCAGGAAACACTCGCGCAGAAGGTATGAGAGGTGTGGGGACTATTGTACCAAATACCTTGCACAATCACAATTTTAATTCTTTTACAAATTTTCAATACCATTAATAATTATTTAACTGGTTTAACATGCTTGAACACCACAATAATCACCACTAAGAATTGTGACTGTCCCTAGCAGACTGAATCAGGGTCTCATTGTGTTAGCTATCTCAAACTCACAGGTAATGTAAAAATCATCCCTGCCCAAGGAGCACAGGCCTTTGAGAAATTGTTTACGATATGCTCCATTTTAAGTATTAGGAGCACCTCTGGAATGGCCATACCTCCAAGAATAAATGTATCCTACAGTGGGTACCTTTGTTTTCATTTTAATTCAAACCTTTGGCATGCTTTTCAATAAGAATTGATTAATCGATCAGTTCATAAAATAGGAATGGGAATCAAAACCCAAATCCATTGGCAGGTTCATGCAAACCCTCTTCACTATTCTAGAGTATGTTCTGTTCCCAGCAGTCCCCTGTTTTTATTGAAATCCAACAAAAATTCATCCCCAAATCCATTCCTGCTTCTGCAGGTTGTCTGCATCTTCAGTTTTCAGCATTTGGTGTGTCTCTTGCACTAGTCATGCAGTTCTTTCTGGGTTGTCTCCAAGAAGAAATATTTAGAAAGAACCTCTGTAGGCAACCTCCAACCCAAGTCAAGCAAAGATTATAGCACCTTGCAATAATAAAAGGACATAACCCACCCCTCAAACTTATAAGTCAAGCCTTTTATTATTATTGTTCTGATCAAATAGCTGAAGGCTGCTTAGATCTCGCTGAGTAAAAATGACCAAAAAGAATGGTAAGGGGTATGTGTCCTCCAACCCCTGACAATAAAAAATTTGATACAGAGCCAAGGCTGAACTATGAGTCTCACTTGGTTTCTCTTAATTCTCAGTGAAACTGATACAGCATCTTATTTATACCTCGAGTAACAGTGGAGTGTTTTTGCATTTCATTAACATATCAAAAGAGAGAAAGATCACAGATTCTAATCCTATGGGTATAATGAGTAAAGCACTGTTGTACTGAGGCACATGTTTCTTGGAATACAGCTAAGTGTGTTTCCCTGGCATGCCATTGAATGGCAAAATGTTTGTGATTTTCATACTGATGAGCTTTCACTTAAAAAAAGTACTGAAAACAGAGTTAAGAGGGGAAAAAAAAAACCCCACTCTATGTCCTGCACATCCCACCCCACTATCAAGTCTTAGTCCACTTTACCATTAAGATTACATAATTCCTCATCATGTGCCATGCCAAGGGCTTAGAACTATTCTTACTGTACATATGCAGTGCATATTATTAAAATCCTTTTAAATAACAATGCATGGTGCTCTACAAATGTAGGCCCTGATTCGTCAATCAAATCCATGTGGAGGCTCTCTAAGGCCATGCCCACTTACATGTAACAGCATAAGAGAGTCCTTTAAAATGTGATGGATTTTTACCATTTTAATTTACGTTTCTATACCATTCAGGAAAAATATCCTATAGAAAGGAGTCTGACAGCAATTAAAGCAAGGAACGATATTCGTTTCCTTTTTTTTTTTTTTTTTTTTTTTTAAACTGTGTGCATAATTCACCACTGGACTAAGGACAAACAACATTTCTGCACTACTTAACCCCCCATAATATGTCTTAAGTGAGACTTAAGTTGTACAGCTGTGTAGAGGTGAATTTCACCCTATAATGAGTTTGAGTAAGCCATTTTGCTCTACTGTGCAACGTCTCTAACATAATTATAGTAAACGTATTGTGAGGCTTAATTAATTGATGCCTCTAGAATTCTGTATAGCTCAGATGAAAGGAGTGATGTAAAGGCAAATTATTAATATTTATTTTAGGAAGATCTGCCTTTTTGAACACAAAAGAAATTTATTATATGTATAGGATGTGGGATAATTTATTTTTTGGCCTTAATTTAAGTGGAACCAAAACAAATACAGTTATAATATCTCACAAGAGCATTTCTTTCTGCTTCTTGGTGAGCTGGAGTCTGGAAGTGAAGAAATTAACAAAAAAGTCAGGGAATTTTGGTTAGTAAATATTTCAAAAGGCTCAGTGCATCTGAGCTCTGTGGCTTTATGTGCCTAACACATTTTGGGTGCTATTGTAATGTGTTGGAAACAGTATTAATAATAAAATCATAGCAAGTTTACATTCAGTTCTACAAAGGAGCTGGGAATGGAAACACGTGTCCATAGTTTTCAAACTAATTCCCCAATGTTAGTGTTCAGAAACCTCTTTTATGTTCTTGACTCTGGTTATTACTGCTAGCTCTCTGGGTACCAAGGACACGAGTTTGCTGAGGGAAATCATGTAATGTCACTCCCTAGTCTTTTGTATAGCACTGATTATTTAACCACTGTGTAACAGCCCTAGGGCCAGATCCTCAGTTGGTGTATATCAGTGAGCTCAATGATGGAGTTGCATTAATTCACACCAGGATCCAACCATACAGTAAAAGTGACCTCTACAAGAAAATAGATAGTAAACATGTAAGAAGCTATTAGTGGAACATTCCTCCTACAGAACAAGTAACACTCCATGAGCATTATCAACAAGCATACATATAGTTCCTAGACAAATATTTTGTTAGACAGTTATGGTCTACAGTGTGGGATAACTACTGACTTAGGACTCAGCCTTTAATGGCTTTCTGATAAATCTGTATTTGTAACAGATAGATATACCCTTTCAAATTGCCATTTTATTTTTTAACATCTTCATTCCTTGTTACTGGTGACATGTTCTTGCCTACAACTTGCCCCACTACCTGACACACATTCACTCAAAACCCCAACGGTTTTATGAACTGCCAGTGCCTGCAGTGTGTGTGAAAGGAATTTAAGCACTTTCACTTAACTTGTCTCTCATCTTTTCCTTCCTGGACACAGAGTCAGCTGGAGGGGCAAAAGTAACTTTTCCTGGCCTGCAATGTCCTAGGTCTAATATCAGACTAGCTCTAGAGATGCTGCTGGGGGGAAATGACTGTTGACAGACTTATTTATGCAATAAATCAAAGTGACCTGGCTCTCACATGCAGACTGACTTCTCAATAAAGGTGATGGACTGCCATATCCAGCATTATTCATTTGCTTGCATGGCTGCATCAGTATATTGTCCCCAAGGCTGGCTTGAGTTTTTCTTATTCCATCTTTCTCCATGTAACACCCTCAGTATCAATAGAAAACTCAAAAGTTAGCATGTAATATTGCGTGATCTTGGCTATGTCTGAACTATTTTTCTGTAATTACATTTTTAAACGTATCTAGATTGCATGTCTGTACTCTGAAAAGGTAGGTCTGCTTCAGTTGCTGTATTCCCTTCTCACACCCTGCACCTCTGTTCCCCTTCTAACAGTTATAAAACTGCAGAAAGGGAAATAAGTTTTTACAGATTAAAGAAGGGATGAATACTAGACATTCCGGTACTTCCAGCAATAGCTAGAGCCCTGCAGATCTGCAGGTATCTGCTTTAGATACATGGGTATCTGCATCTGCGATATCCGCAAAGCCATTGTTGTGGATTGGAGCACAGATGTAGATTCTATTTTTATCTGTCCTCTGCCGCAGCTGCAGAGCGCAATGAGCAATGTTTAACAGCACAGGAAGGAACAAAGAAAGCGTTTCAGCCAATCCCAGGTCTGCTTGCAGTCTGCCAGCCAATCAGAGACAGTCACTCACAGGAGCTCAGCCTACTGGCTAGTCCTGCCTCTGACTAGGGGCCCCAGCAGCCAATCCCCACACTCCACCAATTAGCTGGTGGTGGGCAGCTACCCTCCACCTCTTCCCCCACTGCCAGCCACCCAATCAGATGATTGGCAACTGCCACTGAACAGCTGAGAGATTTCAACTGCTCCAGCTTCCCTAGCCCAGGCAGAATAAGAGTTGTTGAGATCAGGGCCAGGGGAGGCTCTGAACTGAATGCAGCTGCCAGCAAAGACCTCCCCCACCCCCGCCTCCGCCTCAGCTCAGTAAGCTGTGGCAGCCAGATGTATTGATTTTATAGTCAGAGCAGGAGATGCTGCGACGCGGGGCGGTGCAGATATGGATGGACATAAAGCCTGGCATGCGGATCCCGGATCAAATGCAGGCTGACACAGATCGGATGCGGATCCACATTTTTGTATCTGCGCAGGACTCTAGCAATAGCATTGGCCTGTCCCTATGGATATAATCCCACCTCAGACACATGGTGTGAGTGAGGTCATGCTACAGGGGGGTGCCATTTTTACACCACACCACCCTGCCAGCCTGACCTTGCATGCCAGGTCATGCCAGCTGGGGCAGAGCAGCATGCTCCTCACAATGCTTCCGATTCCCCAGCTGTCACCTCTTGGGTGATGACTTATATTCCTCTACCTTCTGACCAGGATACTTCCAGGCTGCACAGTTCGCTGTCTTCCCTGTGAATTTCCAAGCACAGAGGTCCATGCTGGCTCTCTCTTTAGAAGTGATCAACAGCTGTGAACGCTACAACTATAAGTACCGCGCAGTTCTTTCTAATGGCAAGTCTACACTACAAAATTAAGTCGACTTAAGTTACTTTAACATACAGCCACCAGAGTAAATGAATCAATTTGACACATCTACACTATGCCCCTTGTGTTGATGGTACACATCCTTACCAGCAGTGCTTGCATCGATTTAAGTGTCAACGCGGGGCATTGTGGGATGGATTCTGAAAGGGACCAAGAGTCTATGTAAGCACCATAGTGTCTGCAATGACATGGCGTTGACCTAACACTGACTGAAGCGCTACATCTCCTACAGAGTTGCTGCTCTGGGCAACTTACATCTATGGGGGCTATTTTTAGTGTAGCTATCTACAGAGTTAGGTTGATGGAAGCTGCCTTAAGTTGGTCTAACTTCATCGTGCAGATCAGGCCTAAGCAAGCGTATTTTATTCTTGAGGTAAAAAGCATTAACATTAAAAGAAGCTACATGCATGCTAAGAAACTTACTACCGTTAACCCCAGCCCTAACATGGATACTGGCTTGAGCAGTCTTTCACACTGCCCACCCTTGCTGAAGGAGAGTTGGTTATCAGTTCAGAGTTTCAGACCAGAACAAGTACATTCATAGCATGTTTAGTTCACACTTTATACAGTTCAGGGATCTTTGATATGGGTTTCTTTCCCAGGTTCCTTTCTTCTAAAGGCTGGTTTTGGAGGAGAGAATATGCATTCCTTCCCCATTCCCAAGGTACTTCCTACTAAACCACTCACACACACTGTTCAGAAAAGAACTCTGAAGTTGCTAATACCTCCTGGAGATTGCATTAATCTTGTGTTCCTGCTAAAGATATTCCATATATTCTCAACAGTCCATGTACATTTGAATTTTAATACAGTGTACCCCAAAGATATCAATCATAATTCAATAAAGTTTCTTAATTTAATAAAGTTTGTTCAGGATATTAAAAGATAGCCTGTCACAGTACCTTTGCTAAAATATTATTTATTTGTATACAAGTAAACAGCTAGATTTATATCATAGGGTGGAGCTCTACAGGCTAATGGTTGCACAATTAGGTATTTTTTTCTTAAGTGTTATTTATCCTAAGTTATAGATATTCCATATAGAAATAATTGTTGAATGAAATCTTTAGCCTGGCATATCTAGGTAAATATAACTACAATAACTAATAGTTTATATATGTTCCATATTTAATACCCTATTTAAATACCATCTAGGACATCAAATAGTTACCTTGTGCAATAACTACGAAGTGGTATAGCGAATACAGATAGGTGGCCTAAAATTATAGGCAGACTAAATTAGAACACAAAACTTAAAACTGTAGATAGGAAAATGCAAGAGAAAATAGAACAACAGAATCTTTTGGGATGGAAAGCGGTGTTGACTGTCTCTGAATTGCTAAAAATTGATGATAAGAAGAATTATGTAACATGGTTAAACTTTGATAAACAAAACCTGTCTGCTTAAAAAGCCAGAACAAGACCATTTGCTTTCTGTAAGAACCAGTTTATAAAGTAATCTCTCTGTCAATGGTAAGATTCTGAATAAACAGTGAAAAATATAGTATCCGTGGGAGTAAAGAATACATTTGGCCATAGCTTCTTTTTTGTTTAACTACCAAATTATTCGTAGTCAAATGTTCCTATATCTTAAAAACACAACATCTGCTAAGATGGATCTTTTGTCCCAATTCTACTACATTGTAAAAAGCTGAATAGTGGAGGAGTGGGAACAAACACTATGTTCCTGATTTAAAAAATAAATAAATAAAATAAACAAGGTGGCTGGAAAAAGAAACCAGTTTCAGTAAACAAAAACAGTAGACTGCTACTCATTAAATAATTTAGCTCTAAATAGAATGCTCTAAAATGATATGTACAATGGTAGAAGTACAAAATTACTTTCAAGAGTGCATAGAGATCAAAAGCTACTTCACAGGTGTCTCAATGGCAAATCAACATTTCCACAGATTAGTGAGGAGAATGATGGTTATTACCTGAGTGAGCTTTCCAACCCCTGAAACATCCCCTTCTCAAGTTCCAAAGGGGAAGCCATGTTAGTCTAGTTCAGCAAAACAAACAAGGAGCTCTGTGGCACTTTTAAAGACTAACACATTTTTTTATCTCAAGCTCATGCAATAAATAAATTTGTTAGTTTTTAAAAGTGCCACAGGACTCCTTGTTTTTTGTTTTTTTTAATCCCCTTCTCAGTTGCAGAAGTCAGATAATTTTTATAGATACTAAAAGCTAGTTTAAACAATCCTGTCTGTATTGAAAAGTTGCTGGCATTTTACTTTTATTTTTATCCATTTTTTTTCTTCTATTGTGCTTACAACAGAACCACATCCCATTGCCTGAACTGACTACTGCTCTCACAGAGAGGAGCTTTGTTGCAATCTGACCAATCATGAGGATGACAAAGGCATGATGCGAGGCCGGGGAGGTGCGAAAATATTTCTTACATCTCTGCTTGCAATCCTCTGAGGGAGAAAGAATCTGGCAATCTCCAAGTCAAAGCACCACAATATTTGGCCCTGATTCAATTCTCACCAAAATTAATGGAAAAGCCTCCATTAATTTCAAGGGGCGTTGGGTCAAGCTTGTAAAGTGGATTAGGGTGTTGGAACTATGACACTTTATAGCTCCCACTGCCTTACCCCACATATATCTGGGTATATATGTGTTTTATATAAAACAAAGTGAGCTTCATTGAAAGTTAGCACGCATCCTTGGTTACTGCATAGCTATTTCTGGACCACTAATACGATTTACTATTCTAAGAACAGGAAAATAAAGTAGTATCCCTGATGCCATGGAGTAGTAATTGTGGTTATATGATGATTTTTTAAAAATGCTAGCCAGTGTATGAAAATATCAGTATACAGTATAGATAGTTTCAAATATAATTCCTTTCAGTGCTCAGTAGCATCAACATTATACAATGACTCTAAAAAATGTTTTAAGCAAAGACTGAATTTAGGATTAACAGAACAAATCTTTTAAACATCATACATACCATACCACAAGAGAGTTTTTAGTTCTTCATTATCAGTTTTGTTTGCTTCTTGACATCCTTTGTGTAATAAAGATGCTTTCAGCACGAGAGTCCATCAACGTAGGCTCATATTTACACTCCCAAGGCAAAACCTGTAGAACGGAGACAGAAGGCCCAGGATACTCCATGAGATTTAGCTGGTGGAACTGAGCTTTCAGCCAGTAAAAAAAAGTGCTGTGTCAGTCAAAAAGCAACCTCTTCACATGGCAGCTCAGGCAGTGAAAACTGCTAAGCAATCTGTGAAATTTCAGCCTTGACTTACCAAGGGCTTATGTCAGTTCCCACTTAAATCAACAGTTTTTAATTTTAATTAGTGTTAGACCAGGCCCCCATAAGCGCTATTCTACCAACTGGACTAGTTCATTGTCTTTGCATCAGGCAATGCTATTCAATCCAGAACTACCAACGCCTTTACTGTTACCATATACTGGCTGTAAAATAATTGAGATTTATCGTACTAGCAACCCTTCCCTCTAGATCATAGTTCACTTTGACTAGGGGCACATAACAACAAACGCATTATAATTTATATAACTAATTCTCTTGAATAAAGCTCTCTGGATGCAATTAAACAGTTTAAAATAGTTTTAAAATGCAGAGGTATTCTGTTTTCACTTATTCAGCATGTGAGTAGGGAAACCTTGATGTTATAATCTTGTATTCAAGAGTCCTGTTGAGATAGCAGCATGACCCATTAAGACGCAACTTCCTCAGCACAGAAATTACTACCCGTACATAATTATAATTTGTTATTGTGATGCATTCCCAGAAGGTAAATAAGCATAGCAAAGCATTAAGTAAGGAATAGGACAGAGTAGGAGTTTGACATGTGGGCACATTTTTCTTGTGAAAAGAAGCACAGACTAAGATATTCTTCTTTATTTTTAAAGATATATGTGAACTGAACATTCGTAACATGCTATCATACCTACCTTTTGACAAACTAAGAAATAATAAGGGGAATATTAGGTAAACTCTTCTAGTCTGACTGTGCTTTCCAAGTGACTACAGCACTTTTAAAAATCAAAGCATTTTGTAACTATTACTAGAACAGCTTTGGATCATGGAAAGGCTGATATCCAATCTAGAATGTTCCCAACCTGAAGCAGTCTTGAATATTTCCTTGCCGTGAGGAGTTTTCTACTTATTTAGGAATAAGATCAGTTGGCCTTCGACATGATTGGCTGCTTTAAGTTATAAGATATATGTCAGGTAGATACAGCATTGTCAGGGGTGGCAAATGCAGTGTCTTTTCTGAGTGCCTTTCAACAGGACTCATTTATTGAGTTTCTGGCTTTGTGGAGGGAACTGCGGCCTATTAATTAAATCCATATTTTCCTTGGCTAATAAAATCTAGTGGTGTCCTTTGTTGCTGGAGATGGACAATTGTGATAATAAAAAAAGCTTTTCAGTCAAAATTTGAAATATTTCAACTAGGTATACATGTCAAGACCCTGCGTCAAAACCTGGTCAGGCCAAGAGAAATATGTCCATTGGCTTCCATGGGCTTTAGATCACCCTTTGTGTGGGCAAGGTCCATCAAATGACTTAAGTCTCTGATAAGAAGGTATCTTGTCATCCTGACAGTCTTACCTACTAACAAGTCTTTAGCCTTCCTTTTTAGGGAAGATTGTTGCCTGACAACTGAAATATTACTTTAATCTTCTGCAGGGCTGGTCCAAGAGTTTTTGGTGCTCTAGGCAAACTCTGACTTTGATGTCCCCACCCCCTCATGCAATATAGAAAAAAATTATAACATATTAATATATTTTTAAATAGAGGAAAAAATTCATTTCCATCTAATTTGGCAATCCTTAAAGCCTGGTGCCCTAGGCAACTGCCTAGTTCATGTATATGGTTGGGTTGGCCCTGATTTTCGGCCTGGCATGATTTATTTTAATCCAGTTTTAAAATGGAATTGTAACAGAGACTGGATTAGCCTTACTGGCAAAAGACACTAATTGACAAACATTGTGTCCTTGCTGATGTTTTTAGTTCAATCAGTGACCTTTCATATCAACAACCAAAGGGTGGTATTGACCATTTGAAGAGTATAGCCACATTTTTTCCCCTCTCAGAGACGGCATAATGCTAGGAGAGATAACATCAGGTAAAATGGACAGTGGCATGTTTACATTGTTAGTTTTCATGAAGTATACATTATGTTAGTTCCTTTTATTTAAAAATAAATAGAATTTTCAAGATTTTAAGTTGGACCTGAAAAGAATTACATAGGTTGAAATTCTCCCATGTGCAGAGGACAAATGCCACTAATATTCTTCTTGTACATTGACCATCAGAACAGGAGTAAATTTCAAACTTCCTAAACTTGTTTTAGAAAGAAAAATGTGCCCTGTTTGGAAATGATGAACAATATTTATAAAAATGCCAGTGAGTTAAAAGCATGCTCACCACAAATTCAGAGAAAGAGCTATTTTATCCATAATGTTATGTTTCAGACTGTATTTAAATATATTACCACTTATCACTCACTGACAATTGGAAAAGAAATAAGATGGAGATGCATTACTTTCTCAGCAATAAATTAGAGACTATTATTAAGATAAGTATTTATAAAGATGTGTTGAAAGATAGTTTATGCCTCCAGGGTGATTTTCTGTGTTCCATATATGATAATGCTTTTTAATCATTTGTGCTTTTAGTAAAGTATCTTTTCTTTTCAACATTTTTGTGTTATCTTAGACTTATTCTGATATTTAACTTTTGTAAGGTAGGGTCTGTAATCTCTAGGAACTGATATATTACTTTGAGAAGAGCACTGTATCCTAGTGGAACATTTAGGACAATGTGGATAATCCAAGAAGTAAAAATGATTCCCCGCTATCATCTCACCATATCTCCTCAAGCCATCCAATGCTGTCATACTGTGTTTATGCCCTGACAGAAACCATGCTTGACAGAGTCTGAATGGCTCCATTCCAGTTAATTCTTTTCTTGGTGGAGAAATCAGATTTCCCCCTACCCTTGCAGGTTCAATGATTGAAAATTAATAGATAGTTTAAGTTACCTAATGTATAAGAATCATGCTGAAATCACACTTGAGAAAGATAACAGGAGGAAAACATGACATGGGATTGGATAAGAAAGGGTCCATTTAACACAGCATTTATAATACTTCGTAAATTATAACAAAAGACACTATTAGAAGGCAAAAGCATCAGAAAGATCACCAAAACCTTCTTCAATAGATCAAGAACCTTTAAAATGTACGTCAGAGAGAAATCATTAAAAATAAATAAAAAGGCAGGCTCCACTGTGCTGCCCAAAAGGTCATCTCCTCTTAAATAATTGTTCTTGGGGACTATAATCGGTCTTGTTCTATGCATGTAAAATAACCTATATGAGACTAAATGCATTAATTCCATTTAATATAAAAGGAAAAGTGTTGTCAGTTTTTTTGCTTTAAGATGGAGAACTGGCCCTGACCTTTATAACTAGGGCTTTGCCTCAGTCAGAATTAAATTGCAAACTTTCTCCAAGTAAGACTTGAGGAATGTTTATTGAGTCAGTTGATTTATTTAAGGCTTGCAAACTCCCATCCAGTTAATCAACCAATTCCCTAATTTCTTCACAAACAAAAACTGGTTTGACAGATGTCATAAGATAGAGATATATTTTAAGAACTAGAATGGAATCATGTGTAGAAATGGTTGAGTGAATGGTTAGATGGGCAATTAATTATTTTTAGGGAATTTCTTTAAGTCCACTTGAGATGTGTACACTGTATGAGGCAATCCCACACCTTTTCAGTGGTATAGAAGAGTATAATTTGCCTAAGATATTGCCTCATGCTTTTCTTTCTTTGTCCACAGTTAAAGCCATAGACATCTGCCAGAACTTGTTCACTGGGATTAGACTGAGCCTTATTGTCCATACCAAGGGTGTACTGAAACCCATGATTTACCCACAGCTCCAAAAGGAGAAGTTGCAAGATGCAATAAAGGAGAACCATCCCACAAGTTCAAGTACACAGATAGTACACAGGGTCACCAGCCACTGCAAGGAGACTGACCTGCCAAGACACTGAAGCTGATCAGCTCCGGCAGAAACAAAGACAACACTAGCACCTGCTACCAGTTCTTCTTGTATCCAAAGTCCACTGGTGAGGAACACTAAGTGCCAGAAGATATCACCAGGTCTATGATTACACTAAAGCTCTTTATATCTTGTGAATCTGAAAATAAGAAGCTGAAGAATTTCAGTTCACCTTACTTTCCTTTTTCTCTTTGACCTAATTGCCATTTACCTTACTGAGTGAACATGTGTGCAGGTGAAGACTTGTGTATCTGATACATGTTAATACCATCAGGGAAAGCACCTAAGAGCATTCCTAATATAACCCTAAAATTTACCCTTAGAAACTGTTACTCTGTGTATGTGCAAGTTCTTCATAGAACCAAAGCTGTCATTAATTACTGAAAAGCTTCTAATAACTGCCTAGTAACGCTTATACTTGGGTTGGCAGGGAAGGGTGGGTGTGGGATGGAGGTGGACCCTGGTGGCCTCAGGGCAGCTCTGCATGCAATCCCTCACCTCAGTTTTCCTTCTTGGATCCCTCAAACTCCACGCAGTGATTTTCTAGTCCAATCAGAACAGTCCTCCCTCAAATCTCATTTATTAACATAAAGTTCAAAACTAAACATAAAAGACTTCCCTCCAGCCAAAATTCCCCAGGTCTGGTCAGAGTCCTTCCTGCCTCAGCAGACTACTTCAAGCCTTTCCTGGCTTAAGCAATTGCCCGTAGGTTCTTCCCGACAGAAGCATGTCATCTGCAGTCTCATAATAGTCTCTTGAGCTTTTCTCTCAGTATAGT
The DNA here is from genome assembly GCA_007922175.1 of Pelusios castaneus. Classification (NCBI taxonomy): domain Eukaryota; kingdom Metazoa; phylum Chordata; order Testudines; family Pelomedusidae; genus Pelusios; species Pelusios castaneus. Next base: position 17,808,069 of record ML685786.1, read on the forward strand.
TACTTTCTGCTCTTTGTATGAAATTGATTCCCCTCAGATGGGGCTCATTCTGTAACCAGGGTTCAACTGGGCCCCAGGTTCTCCAGCCCAAGCACATGCCACCCTTTTATGTGGGCGGGAGGTGAGAGGGGGGAGAAAAACCCCAAGCAATTAATCACTGTACTTACAATGAAGTCCCAAGAGGAAAGCATCAATTTAGCTTCCGTACTGAAATACCCAGATAGAGATTGTTTCATTGTTGTGAGTAAAAATCGTTTAGCTGTAACTTGTAATTAATTTAAAGAATTGCCTCTTTGAACTTCCTGTTTTAGGATTACATTACTACTTAATTTAATGATTTGACTAAACTAATGATTAACACTAATATTGCTGCTAACTTGTTTGACTGACATTACTTTGTCCTTAGTTTGATAACTACATTTTGTAATCCTTAATTGATTTAAAGAAATGTGTGATGATTTTAGTTTTACTAATGAGTTCTTTTGATTTTATTCGTATGTGTTTATTACTTTTAATAACATTCATAGTCATTTATTCTTTCAATAAGCAATTTGGATTAGAAGTATTGAGAACCTAAGGGAATCTGCCACTCCACCTTTTGAACCTAGATACCTTTTCTTAAAACTAAATCTTCTGGTTCTCCCATCTATCAACACTTGCAGTATATGTTTTGTTTGAATAGGTGGCAGAAACATTAAGAAGCCCTCTAAGGGGAAGCTATTTCAATTTCTTCCTTATCCTCAATTCATTCTTTCATTCTTCTACAATTTTTCCCAATATAATGATATCTCATTTTGCCCTCTCAGCAAGCATGACTGCTGAGCATTACTTTCAGCTGGATGAGCAAGTAACAACCATTGAGACTCAAAGACAATCCAGAGTGAGCCAACAGAGCTACTTAATTCCCCTACCCACTGTACACTCAACCCAATGACCCAGATGCTGAATGTTACCTGATGATTTTCATATCTCCAGCTATTACCAAGAGACACTCCTAAAGATAGACCCAGGGCTAGTCTACTTTCATCAGAAGACATCATGTAGTGTCAAGGTCTCACCCTTTAGGCTAGTCCTTTCAGAAAACATTACATCATTAAGCAAAGATTAGGGAGCACATTGAAACTTAATTTTCAATACATTGTAACTTGGTTTGCCATTAACAAAATAATTTTTACAACTATTGGAAAAAAAAGTTATATTCACTAATGGATAAATTAGTCAAGCAGCTTTCTCACTTGCTCCTAAACAAAGTTCCCAAACTGCTTTGAGCTCAAACTCAACACCACTCCTGAGGGTTGCGTTTACTAGCAATAAAGTTCATCTCTTGCCTTTACCCTGAGGCTTGCTGCTTTCTGAATTACTCAGTTCAACTCTAGTTTTTCCTCAATTCCTCCTCCTTTTATTCTATTTAAAACCTATTCTATTTGAGTTTTTATATAGGTGAAGTATATTATATAATGTATGCTTAGCAGGCTTTATAATCCCTTTACTGTGATATAAATTGACCAATATCTTGAATAAATGTAGACAAAAGTAACTTAGAAAACATCAATAGCTTTGCAAGGTTTGTTTGTTATCATCTACCTTTATTCAAGGTATTGGTCAATAAAATATTTCCATTCTGCAACTTCTAACTGTGGTAATAGCTTTTTCAGTGGTATTTGAAAGAATTCCTTCCTCTTGCAAGTCCTGAAACATTTTCAGGAAGGTGAGAGCACACTCATTTTTAAATTTACTATAGAGACGCATCCTAGAAAATACAGTCCAGGAGAATGGAAAATCTGATATACCAATGTGTGTTTCACTTCTTAGATAACTGCTTCAGACATTGCTTGCTGCTCAGGTTAGATTTGTGATATATACAATATACCCAGGAAACTGATTTTGCAGATATCTGACATATCTGGCTTTGTGTTATTTCTTCTTCTCTGTTTGGCAAATTATCCTCTCTGTGATGGTAGGTCCCAGTCTTTGCTCTACTGTGGCAATCAAGGCACCGCTTGTTGACCCTGTCTCTGGGCAGTTGGTACCTTTGTAGGCTCAGTGAGGGGAAGGGGGGAGGCCCACCCGCCATTGCAGGCCTCAGCCCAGGGGCCCTATGAATAGCAGCTATGCACTACTGACACTGCTAGTGGCCGTGGTTCTTTCCCCTGAGCTATTTCCCTCTCTTTATTCTTTTACCTTTCTCGTGGCTCTGCTCTGATTCCTCTGCTTTGCACTACTCTTAACTCTCCAGCCCCCTCTGACTGGAGCATGGGTTTTTATCAGGACTCTAGCTGGACCTTAATTAGTCTCAGGTGCTTCTAATTACCCTGAAGTAAACCCTGCTCAGTCTGTAGGAAACAAGGCCCAATTCATTCTACCTTCTAAGACCCTCTTTCTGCCATCTGGCCCTGTTGTCTCACATCTGGGTAGCCAAGACGAGACTCAATTCTGAAATTCCACCAGAATTTGAGGTCATTGGGATATGGAAATTATCTCCTCTTGCTCTGCTGATATAGATGAGCACATTTCTGACTCCTCATAACCAAGTCTTGATGTTTTTACTTTTCTAGTAAGCAGCATCCCCCGTCCCCACATCATCTTTATAATACATTAATCTGCATCATGTCTTTAAATAATATTTACATATTATGTTATCAGTCACAAGAGGGAATATATATGAATAGAATCTAATTCATTGAACATTAATATCAGGATTTGTCTTGATTTCTGTAATCACTGGTTCAAAAGTGAAACTGCCATTAACACAAACATTAGAAACACAGTCACTCAGATCCAAAACTTAAGGGCCATAAATATACATATAAGTATATATTCATGATTAAATAATTTAGTCTCATTCTTAATACTTGGCTACAGTGTGCACTTTTTATTACTGCTAAAAAGTAAAAGTCTTACGAATGGAAAATGACTTATAATTTGACCAAATTACTGGATGTACATTTCCCTTTGACAACAGCAGAATCTTTTATCACCTCCCTCTTGCACAAGACAGTACAAGAGAAAAGCATTATTGCAAACATTTCCTAATAAATGGCACCTCTTTAACACATCAGCTGAGTGCATCTTCTGTATTAATTTAACACCAAAGCAGCTTTATTACTAGACACCGCCCCCACATAATATTTCAATGCCAAATGGTGGCATTTCCAAAAGATAAGCAGGACAGCGACAAATTCTTCACCTTTCTTGGCCTTTTATTTTTCTTTCAATTTGATATTGAGACACCTTTCCAATCATTACCAAAGAGCATTCAGAGCCCATAAAGCCAACGATTTTCAAAGCTCTATAAAAGAAGAATTCTTGCTTTCACCTTTTTAACAAAAGTAGGCTTTTGCTTTGTTCAACTGAAAGCAGTTTCTTGAATGAGTTATGAAGTCTGAATTTTTTAAAAAAGATCATGGGTTAACAAATCAGTTTGGAGGTCCTCCTGAAACCCACTATAATCCTTCCCTTTTAGCTTCCAGAAAGGCACACAGACCAATTAAAAGTTGTGTGAGAAAATGACATTAGTGCACCCAAGATGGTACTAAGGATGCTGCCAAGCTCCCTTCCAAATGGTTGTCTGTAGCTAAAGCTGCTACACTGAAGTATGTCATTAGGGTCTGTAGCTACATAGCATGAACAGCAATATAGTCATCAGCAGAGGAATAAGAGCAAGAGGAACATTTATAGTCTAATTCTGGCTCTCCCGGAGTGTTCTCAGTCAAGTCACTTATTTTCCTATATGTAAACCAGGCATAATATTTATCTATATCATAAGGATATTGTAAGAGCTAATTAAGTATAATGCACACAAAACCCTTCCAATAGCTGGGAGCCTTGGAACTCTGGAGACGCATAGCTTATTTAGATAATTGTACCTTAAATTACATTTTTAAAAGTGCACAAGCAAAGAGGTTTTGCATCTCCTGCAGAAGAAGACAGGGAGGCCCAAATGTCCCTTTTTGTAGAATATAAAAATTAATCAGCTCACCAAAATCCTAAGCAGCCTTGCACAAAATGGTAAAATATGATCACAGCAGATAAAAGTGTCATGTTTGGAGGTGTGGAACCTGAAATTTTTTTCCCAGGTAAGCTGTATAGCTCCCAAGTTTACAATCAAGGTGACATTATAGACTGGAGTCTTTGCTAGTAATTAAATCCCAGAAATAAAAGAGGGAAAAGAACTAGTTGGCCACAGCCATTTATCTGGGAGCACTTCTGCTAACACTATTATTTTCTGTCTTTAAATATAAGGTATCTTAATATTTGATGTCTTTGTAAATCCTGAGCAGTGTAAACCCTCTATCTTCCTGAGCCCTCTATTAGTCTAACTAGATTGTAAATTTTGATATTTGTGTAATCAATTCTGTGATCTTTTAAAACCTTCTTTTGAATATGCCACATTTGCATATATTTAAAATTAAATGATTTTTCAAATAGGTCTCAAAGGATATTTATGAACATAACATACATATTGAAGTAATATCAATGAATCTTCCCCACTCCAAATATTAATGGGATAATTCTTCCCCTCACTTTCCCATATGAAATGAAAAATCTCAATCTGAAAAAATGGATAATGAAAATACCACGTAAATACAGCACTATTATGAACCCAGTTTCTTATTCTTGTGAGCCAAGTGAAAGGGAAAACCTCAGGATACGCAGCAATTTCCGAGACCTCTTAGCAAATACCCCTGACTCCATTAATTTTAACCATGAAGTGGGGCGCGATAGGAAGAGTTTAGTACTTCACTAGGTCTCTCTTGGAGCCTGGAAAATACAACATTTTGCTGATTTTTTTTACCTGACTATCCTGAGTCATGAGGGATCATTTGTTGGGCTGAACTGATAGATTTCATAATCTTAAAAGTACTGATTAAGCCTACAAAGTTTCACACAAATTCCTTGTTACAGTACACCAGTTTTCCCCCTCTACATTACAACTTCTACCAGAAATTGGAGAGAATGCTCCCCATCGCAACATTTAAAAACACAACACCCTGTTGCCCGTATTTTTGTGCACCAGCAATTAATGAAAATAAGTTGACAGCCTAATTTTTAAAAATTGCAGAAGACAGTGTGAAACTCAGTTGGGTCCTGTTAGTGTTAAGTGCACATCTACTAATTCCAATCTGTTTTGTTCTACTACTGTATAATTTTACATTTGGAATGATTTTAGACTGCTAGGAAGAAGTCTCTGACGTAGAAAGCCATGAAATTAGAGAATGAAGATGCAGCTAATTGTGATATTTCAGAGTAACCTGTGAATGCTCTATGAACACTACTATAAAATAGATCATCATTCTAAAAGCCAATCTGCAGCTTCAGGCATTCACAGCAGATCCTTGTTTATTGCTGCAAACATATCATCTTGTGCTATGATGAGAGACCTGCAATGAACACACACTTGCTTCTCTAGAAGGTGGCATGTTTCCCTCTCAATCAATACTAATACTATGCAGCCATATGGCACTAGGGGACACTGTGCTGATAGACATGTTGGGCTAGTGAAACAAAATTATTTAGGCACCTAAATTCCAGAATCAGGCAGGAATAGGATTGTGACAGGTTCACACCACTAACGATTGGACTGGCACCTCCTACTGGCCTCCTGCTCCTCCCTGGGCATTTGCTTCAAGCCAATGCCCACATCTCCAATCTGCACACTATCATTCTTCCTCCAAATTCAGTTTATTCTTTCCTGCAGCTGTTAGCACCCACAGCATCTTCTTCATGACTTGGCCATCCAGCAAAGCCACAATCCATCCCCTGCCCCAGGAAGGTTTGGCTCCTCAGGAATCATCCACTTTCCCTAGGGGCTCCTGCAGAATCTCATTCATCACTTCCTCAGTCATGCCTACAGCAACTTAGGCCTTGTACACACGATCAGATTATCGCGCATTAAAGCTCATTACCGCGCGATAGCAACAACGGCGTACACACGTGCAACAGGGCTCTTGCGCGTTAAGTGCCTTGTTGTCGCGCAATCCAACAACCACTCCGACGAGAGTGGTAACAGCTGTTGCGGATCATATATTGCGCGTTTGAGCTCGTGTGTACGCTTACCGCGCATTGACTGGAGTCCGGAACTGTCCCAGCATTCCCAAGTCGTCCTCTCTGGTCTCCCCCCCCACCCGCTCTGTGGCCGTGACGAAACTGTCCCCGCCCTGCCCCGAACTTATTCCCGGGATTTTCAAATTTCAAGTCTGTTTCACTTCCTGCTCTCTTCCTCGTGGAGTGTGTTTGTGCTCCGATCATCAGTAGCAATGGCGGCCCGCCGTGGAAGACGCGCACCCCTTTGGAGCACGGCAGAGGTGCTGGACCTGATCAGCATCTGGGGAGAGTCCGCCGTGCAGGCGCAGCTACGCGGCAGCAGGAGGAATTATGACACATTTGGCATAATTTCTCGGGCCATGTCAGAGAGAGGGCATGATAGAGACACAGTGCAGTGTAGATCAAAGGTGAAGGAGCTCAGAATTACCTATCACCGAGCGAAGGAGGGAAACCGCCGTTCTGGATCAGCGCCTGCAACATGCAGGTACTATAAGGAGATAGAAGCCATCCTCAGCGGGGACCCCACAACCACTGCCAAAAGTCCCGTGGACACTTCAGCCCCTCCTCGTCCGGTGATTGCCAGAGCCGAGCAGGATGAGGACGTTGTTGAGGAGGAGGAGGAGGAGGAGATGGAGGATGACACGGAGGAAAGCGCAACCGCGTGTAGCCAGGAGCTCTTCAGCAGCCCCGCTGAGACGTCCACCCAAGGCTTGAACTGCAGCTTGTTCTCTGAGGCGGCAGAGGGGGGTTCAGGTAAGTTTCTCCTTCATTCAGCTCTGCTCCTGCTAAAATATCATTGTCTGGGGTGGGGGTGCTTGCGGGTCCCCGCTGTGCACACTATTTACTCTGCATTCATTAGCAGGGCATCAATACAAGCAGTGATTGTAAAATAATCATCTGCATTTAGGTCAGAAAAGGTTTCCTCGATGTACCTCCAGAGCCTAATACTCAGGTTAGATGGGAGAGCGTTTGTGTCTGCGCTCCCAAAGACGGACACTCTGCCTCTCCAGCTGCAAAGCACAGCCCTGGGAACCATGGCAGCACACAGTGCAGCAGCATACGGTCCCGGCCTGCTACCGGCGGCATGTAGGAGATGTATTCTAGATGGAAGGGGCACTCTGAGGAGAGGGATATTGGGTTCCATCTGTGTGCCCTCTTCCGATTCTTAGCCCCCGGTAAGCCGTCTATTAGAATGTACCTTGTCTGCTTCAGCGCAGCGTAGTGTGTTGACCGCCCTGTACCTTCCGGTGGAATGTGCTACTGGAAGGTTACATTGGCTATCTATGCTATGTGTTAACAATGTCTATATTGTTATTTTTGTATTAGAATTGAGCTTCACAAGGCCGGTGTCTACCCCAGCTGACCGAATGAGAAACATTAGGCGGCGTTCTCGAAGAAACAGGGAGGATATGTTTAATGACCTGCTGAAAGCAACACAAGAATCCGCAAGGGAGAATAGAGCCTGGAGAGAGGAATCCCAGCAGAGGAGGCAGAAACACAGGGACGAACTGATAAGCGTCATGAAGGAGCAAACAGAACTGCTAAAGAACATGATAGCTTTGCAGTCCCAGGCGATAAATGTCCGGGCTCCACTCCAGACAGTTCAGCCGTGTATGCCTCCCACACACCGCAGTCCCTCAAAGCATTTCTTTGAAGGCCACCCTCCACCCCGGTACAGGACAACATCCCGCCCCCCCCCCCCCCAAGCTACTTTTACGAGACCCGGAGCTACACCAACCTGTAACCCCACCCCCATCTTTCAGGTTTCAATAAAAACAGTAACAAATACTTTGAAGAATGCATTTATTTATACACATTACTGAAATGATCCTAAGGTGCACCTCATGCGTCATGGAACTTAACTAGGGAAGGGCATCATTGAAATGCTCCCTGAGTGCCTCCCTTATGCGAGCAGCTTCTCCTTGTGCCACCCTAATACTCCTAGTGGCTGGCTGCTCGAATGCTTCCTCGAGGCGCTGTGCCTCCGTAGCCCACGTAGGGGAAAACTTTTCTCCCCTACTTTCACAAATGTTATGGAGGACACAACATGACGCAATCACGGCAGGGATCTGGTCCTCCGCCAAGTCCAGCCTCCCATACAAACAGCGCCAGCGCCCTTTTAAACGGCCGAAGGCACACTCCACAGTCATTCTGCAGCGGCTCAATCGGTAATTGAACCGCTCCTTGCTGCGATCAAGGTTCCCAGTGTAGGGTTTCATGAGCCATGGCATCAGTGGGTATGCTGGGTCTCCGAGGATGACTATGGGCATCTCCACCTCCCCCACTGTTATTTTTTGATCAGGGAAAAAGGTGCCCCCTTGCAGCTTCCGGTACAGACCAGTGTTCCTGAAAATGCGGGCATCATGCACCTTTCCCGACCACCCAGCATTGATGTCCGTAAAATGCCCCTTGTTATCCACGAGTGCTTGCAGCACCATGGAGAAGTAGCCCTTCCTGTTTATGTACTCCGTCGCGAGATGGTCTGGAGCCAAAATAGGGATGTGTGTGCCGTCTATGGCTCCCCCGCAGTTAGGGAATCCCATGGCAGCAAAGCCGTCCACAATCTCTCGAACATTGCCCAATGTCACTGTCCTCCGCAGCAGGATGCGATTGATGGCTTGGCACACTTGTGAGAGGGCTAATCCGACGGTGGTCCTCCCGACTTCAAACTGGTTTGCAACGGACCGATAGCAGTCGGGAGTCGCCATCTTCCATACAGCAATCGCAACACGCTTCTCCACGGTTAGGGCTGACCTCATGTTGGTGTCTTTCCGTCGCAGGGCAGGGGCCAACTCTGAACACAGTTCCAGAAAGGTTGCTTTCCGCATTCGAAAGTTCTGTACCCACTGCTCGTCATCCCACAGCTGCATAACAATGCGATCCCACCACTCAGTGCTCGTCTCTCGCGACCAGAAACGGCGTTGCACCGTGTGCAGATGATCGGTGAAGGAGCTGAGCAACGCGGTGCTGTTGCTCTGCATGGCATCGATCAGCCCCTGCTCCTCGGTGTCCTCATCTGACTCGGAGCTCATTGCGTACTGAGCAACAAGCCGAGATGTATTCAGAATGTTGAAGGCGACAATGGAGATCATAGCAGGATCCATGCTGTCGCTGTAGCGATTGATTGCAAGTGGTGCGTTGCGTCACTGCAATGTTGAAAATAGGCGCGAGTTGCTATTGGCAACGAGGAAGACGCTAGGGGAACACAAAGCACCATGGGAAACTGACACTTTACCCATGGCGCTTTGCGTTCCTTTCCTTCATCCCATGATTCATAGCGCCAACTTAGGGGAAAATGGAACGATGGGATAGGTGCCCAGAAGTCATTGCGCTCAACCGCGATAATGCGTGTAATTTTGTTGCGTTGCAGGGAGCAACGTGTGTACGCGTTGTCCCGCAATAAAGGTCACGTGAGTTTTGTAGCGCGATTGCCTTGTTGCGCTTTAATCTGATCGTGTGTACATAGCCTCATTCTGCTGTTTCCACAGAAAATGGGTGGAAGTGGAGGGACACCCTGGCCTGTCCACTATTACAGGTCCCAGCCCAAAGATCCTGTGGATAGCAGCCTCCTGCTGTACCTAAGATTCCTCTCCCTAGGCCACTTCCCCAAGCCCTAATACCTGCTCTGGCCAGCCTCAGAGCCTGCTACCACCTCTTTCCAATATTAACACTGTCTCAAGGCCATAGGCCTCTCAGCCTGCAAGAGACACAATCATCTCTCTTTGAGCTCCAGGCAATCATTACTTTGCCCTGCATCAACTTTTATATAGCCCTGTTGGCCTTTGATTGATTGGCTGTTCCTCCCAGTCTTTCTCCTATTGGCTGCCACCCACATAGCCTCCCTAGGACTGTTTTTAACCTCTTAAGTGCCAGCATGGGAGCAGAGCCCCATCACAAGGATTCACAAAATCCCCATTCAGCTGCTATCCCATCCTATACGGATCTAAACCGAGCACCTAATTTTTTTTTTTCAGTGAAAGCACTCATGTTTCTGTGACTATGTGTGTTCACTGCTGTCTTACACTATACATCCAGACACCTAACCATCAGAGCAATAAACAAAGTAGGGTAAGCTAAGCAATGCTCTCCATAACTTGTCTGTTGAGCCCAATCCGCTAAACATGCTCATAGCTCACCCCATATGCAAACTCACACAAAATGGGATTCATTATTATTAGGCCATAAGGAGAGAAATAACAAGCATAAAAATGACTCTGTAGTCTGGTGGTTAGCACATTCTGCAGGCTATGGGATTCCCAGACTCCAGTCCCCTTGCTCTAAGGACTCTCTACTTATCAACCATGGAACAGCCTGAACAAGAGACTGAGAATGCCCCACCTCAGATGTACCATAGCCCAGTGATTAGAGTACTCACTTGAACTGGGTGGGGAGGGAAATCTCCCACAAGCCAGCCAAGTACCCCAACTACTGGATTAAAAGTTTGAGGAAGAGCCTTAGCTTCTTGCAAACATTACACAGGCACTTAACTCAGAGAAAGGGATTTGCAGGTGAGAATCCAAAGCACAGGGGTGGGGCTTTGGCCACTCCCCTCCCTTTGGCCTCTCTCATTGATTAGTGTAAGCTGCTCTTTGCCAGTTCTGAGCCACTTACCTTCCTGAATTCATTGTATAGGGAGCCCGAATGCCTAACTCAGGCTTTATGAATCCCACTGACTTTCTAGCCAGCTAAGGATATGTCTACACTGCATTAAAATGTCTGTGGCTGGCTCCTGTCAGCTGACTTGGGCTTGTGGGGTTTGGGCTATAAAATAGCAGTGCAGAGTTTGGGCTGAGCTTGGACTCCAGCCGATGGCCAAATATCTATACTGCAATTTGTAGTCCTGTAGCTGAAGACTCATGGGCTCAAGTCAGCAGACATAGGCTAGTTTTAGGTGTTTTACTATAGAGCAGTAGCATTTGACACAGGCCCCCCAAAATGCCAGTGAGTACTTTGAACCATGCCTGGGAGCTGGGAATGGCAAGGCCTTTTTAAATCTCCTGCCCTGCTGTGCTCCGAGGCATGTGGCCCAGGGTGGAAAATGTAAACACCTGAGGCTCTGCATCTGGAGGCTCTCCCATGCCAGCAAGGGTAAGTGCTGTGCTGAGCCAAGGGGGCTGTGGGAATTGGGTGTAGGATCGGGGAGAAAGGAAAGGGGCTCTGGGCCAAGAGGTAGGGGAAGGTGGAGAAAGGAGGGGCCAGAGGAAGAGCGTGGGTGCTGGGACTAGGGAAGGTGCATATGACTGAGGCAGGGAAAAGTGTGCACAGCTATGGAAAGCGGGGGGAGGGCTGGGGAAAGTGAGCATTGCTGGGGGAAGGAGGGCTGGGGAACATGCATGTGGCTATGGAGGGAGAATTGGATCTTGTGTCCCAAATATCTTTTCTGAATAGCAATGCCCCTGCTACAGAGTAAACATACATTCACGAAGGAATGTGAAGAAGGTATCCCAAATACAACAGGCTCAGCAATAACTATACTTATTAAAATGCATCTTATGGAACTTTTTTTGGAAAAATAATCAGTTTATTTAATGGAGTCCGACTTACACTCCACCCTGAATAATTGCCATCTGTTAGTTACATCCACTGGGGGACAAACTCAGCATTACAGCGTCTACTGTTGAGGTGACCTGCCATTTAGGGCATGTCTACACCGCAAATGGTCTTGAGGATCCCACCCAGGTAGACAGACTCATGCTAGCCAGTCTCTGCTACCACACTAGAATAGATGTGCTGATGTTGCTACAACAGCAATGGCTCAAAATGGCCACCTGAGTTCACCCCCACCTGACTGCTGGATCTGAGCTGAAGTGGCTATCCAAAGCCTCTACCAGTGTCGCAACGTCCATACAGCTATTTTGAACTAGACCCGCTAGCATGAGTTCTCCATGTGCCTACCTGCCATGTAGATATACAGCCAGTGCAATTCGTAGTCCTGAGCTAGGTGACCAGGTTCCTTCTGCAATGCATTGGAGAGTTAGGCACCTAAAAACACTATTCACAAAAGCCAGCAAACTGAGCAGGGAACTACCTAAGCTAGCCAGTACACAGTGCAGAGGAGAGGAATGGGGTCTAAACTTTGCCCGTCAAAAGGGATATAGACAGCTATCTCCACCTGAGATTCACAGCCAAGAAGCCAGAGAGGGTAAAGGGCCCTTGTATTCTTTAACCCAGTTCTAAGCCCACTCACCCAGCACATAAGAGCCTTAGGCTCAAATCCAGTCTCTGCCTGATGTGGAACAGGAACTTGGGGCTCCCGCAATCCAGGTGAATGCCTTAACCACTGTGTTATTGAGTCATTTTCATGCTTTCCTAAATTCCACATTCAATGTTAATCATCTTTGGCATTTTTCATTTCTTAGAATCATTATTAACACAGGTTAGGATAAGAAATAATAAAAAATTTCCACATAGCTGCCAAGAGGAGCATGACTTCTGATGGATGAAGTGATTTGGTATCATTTGGGAAGAAGGATGCCTTTAATAAATATATATGCATGCAACATTGTCTTTAGGTCATTTTTCTGTGATGCACAGAGATTCTTTAACTGCAAATGATGCTGGCTCGGTAATTAGTAGACTTGATTACCATCTTTCAAGTGTTTCTAAAAATTCCTGCCACACCTTAATGTGTTTCTCAAACTTAATATGATTATAAGACTAAAAGCTCAAAAACTGAGCCAGCAAGCTCGGTCATTTAGACTGGAGTCATACTTTCCATTGTTTTTTAATTTCCTACAACAAGCAGCAAATAATTCTTACTTGGTAATTTTCATGCTGAAAATCAATTACCCAAAGGTCACCCTTCACAAAAACACAGAAAACACAACAAATTAAGAACCATTTTTATCATTTTATGAAGTCTTTCGAATTTATTTGAAGTGTTTAAAAAAAATCAATGAGGAAACCCACTCTCCGGAGGAATGCCAGAGAGTAATCCATAGAGGAAGCCAAAACACATTATTGCTTTATAACAGCATCCAACTTTAATTCAAAAGGAGAAACAAGGTACAAGAAATGTAGCTGAACATTTCAAAAGTGTGACAAATTATTTAGAATAGCTTGATTCATAGGCAAGAGTCTTGGGGATAAGACACCCTGGGGATTCTTTTTACTCTGCTGGCAGGGACTGAGACCCTAATAAAGGTGATGTCTCCCCCTCCCCCACTTCAGAGGAAAGGAGCAGCAGCAAAGCTTTTCTCATTGATTACAGGATGGACTAAAATGCTGTCCATATTGGCTATGAATGACATTTCTATGATTTTAAATAGAATTGCCTTGGTTTCTGTTTCTCTACCTTGTGTATCGTAAAAGCTCCCATGTCGTAGTAGTCAATGAGGAACTCATTCCTACATGTTTCAAAGGACTTGCACAGTAAAATCAATTTTGAAATTCTCATAATACTAGCTTATGCTTATATAGCACCTCAGTCTAATGCATCTGGAAGGGAGTTACATGCTGTATAAAGAGAAAATATTCTACTGATCACTGTAATACCGTCACCTATGTGGTGACTGGCAGAGCAGTTCTAACAAAATCAATACTTTATAAGGACAAGAAATTAAGACGAAAGCCTGTTCCATCTTCAGTATATGCAATACATGTATTTTACAGCTCAGTCCATGCCGCAAGCTTGTTCATCAGTAATTACAGGCAGAGATAAGAGTCTTCTCAATTAAGATCATGCAGAACATATTTTATCTAATGTCCTGAGATGTAATACATCAAAAAGCAGTTAAACATAGAAATTGTAAAACTTTCCAGTGTTGTAAATTTATTTGCTGCTTTGAAATTTAAAAAAAGGTTTCAAAGAAATGTCAAGTTTGGGCACATGGTAGGAAAAGTAGTTCAGATGGAAAAAAAACAAATACAAAAAAGCCCCTCAACCCTGGCAGTTCCCTCGAGTTGTACAGATTTTTGATGGATCTACTCAAGAAATAACTGAAAAATTAATATAAATTCAGACATTGTCCTTTAGATAACACTTTTATCTCAACAAGTGAAATTATTAGGAATTAGATTCTGACATGGTTATGAAAAATCCCCAGATATGGCACACTACACAAAGGATTTTCTGTCAAGTTTTTCAATTATTATTCTGTTCCTGGATATTTTTTTATTTCCTTTCAGATCATACATAGATGTCATGCAGCAATAAACTAATATTGCTTCAGAGGATTAGTTTTGCAGCTTGGCCCCCCAAGTAGCAGGCTTCTTCATTATATTTAAAGGACATTTAAAAGCTTTTATGACTAGCTAAGGGCATTTTCTCTATTTTTTCAGGTTGTTACATATTTCACTGACTCTGTCGTCATGTCCTTTTATGACATTTTGGGGTTCAACCCAAACCAGTAAGGGGTTTTGTCAGCACCTGCCAGGCAGCTCTGGGTGCTGTAAATGTATGCTGCTGAAGCTGAAAAGTACTGGCATCCATAGGTGCTAGGTTTGTATAATTTTGGTGGTGCTCACAAAAGAGCCAAGTCACACCCCCCACACCTGCTTTGTAAGCCCTTGGAGCGTAGAGAAATTGCCAGCCGGGCCCACAAGGGAGAGGGATGGGACCAAGAGATGGGAGCAGCTATTGTGCTCCTTGGGGTGAGGGTGGTCACCATGTAGTTTGTGGTGGGAGAAGCTCCTGGCCAGGGTGCTGGATGCACGTCGGAGAGCGGTGGGGGGGAGAGATGAAGCTGGAGGGGGGGGGGGAGCAGGCACTGTGCTGCTTGTGGGCCAGGCAGATGCCCAAGCAGCTCTTGGCCAGTTGCGCTGAGTGTGTCAGGGGGAGGAAGAGGGCAGAATGGCGGGCCACCCTGTGCTGGGGGCCACTGCGCTCTACCACTGCACACCTGAGTGCCACTGGAGGCTCTTGGCCAGCTCCCTTGCAGCACAGAGATATTGACAAAGCCAGGTGGAACACGAGCAACAGAGGCTTATATAACTCACCGCTTGGGCTGACACCAAGGAGCACATGAGTCATACCTGGCTTCCACCACTCAGTTTCCTTTTGCAGAGTGACACCAACACCTTTCCAGTCCCAAATTTCCCCAAAGTTGTCTGCTAGTATGATAATCTGCTGTAGCTCTCAGAATTGTGAGTTACTGTGTTACCATTCTCAGGCTAAGCAAGTGAAGATGTGTGAAAGCTCCCAGACACACCAGCTTGTCTGCCTTGCCAGCAAAGTATCCAGGCGTCTGACAGTCCATACAGTGCCTTGCAGGAACTCCAACTCTTGAGTTCCCCAGAGATGTCTCCCTGCGGTGTCTAGCCCTCACCTGGAACATTTCTAGGAGTGTATTGCTCCTTTAAAGAAACAACACCCTGCAGCTCATTAATTTATCTGGAGTTTGACAAACATTCTTATTACAATCACAGCACTGAACTGGTTTATAGTAAAAGTGGAAAAAGTTTGTTAAACAAAAGGTTGCCG
Source organism: Pelusios castaneus (assembly GCA_007922175.1). Lineage (NCBI taxonomy): Eukaryota > Metazoa > Chordata > Testudines > Pelomedusidae > Pelusios > Pelusios castaneus. Next base: position 17,823,535 of record ML685786.1, read on the forward strand.
GTTTAAGTGATATCAAGAATAAGAAGTAAGGATAGAAATGCTTATAAACAAACCCAAGTAAAAATACACTTTTAAAGCCAAAACTTAAGTTCAGCCAGTTACAATATTTGCCTAAATAGGTTTCTCACTTATACTCAGTTCCTAGAGACTTCAACTTCCTTAGGTGAAGGATCCAGAGTTGTGTGATTTCAGAAGCTCTAGCCCTTTTGGTCCCTCAAATGATGGTTAATTCAAAGGTCTTTTTGTTCCCTGTAGGCCATCCCAAAGTTCATTGTCGCTGTTTCAAGAGCCATGAAAGTTTCCTGATATTCTTCCTGTGGTGTGGCCTTCCTTTTCCCTTGCTGATTCGTATGTAAATGGAGCTATCACTGTTTTGATCGTATGTAAATAGAGCTACCATTGTTTTGGTTCCGTACTGCTTCATTTACATTGGAGACAGGTAGATAACTGCCTTCTCCCCTGTCTTGGAGAAAATCTGGTACTCCCTTTGTTTGAACACAGACTTTAAAGAGTAATATCAATTAGTATAATTCCAGTACATTTCACAGTGATATTAATTACTAGGGGGTCACAGGCTTTCATAAAAGACCTTACTCAATATACTTACATAATACAGTAATACTGTATAGAATCAGTTGATTCAATTGCTTATTGTTTGAGGTTCAGACTCTCTCTCTCTACCCCCCTCCCCCATCTTTACAGCCCAGCAAATCCTTGAAATGTAAAGTAAATCCAACCCAAGCTGCTTTCTCCTGCTTGGGTGCAGACACCATTCTGTCTTCCCAAAGTTCACTGGCACTGCTTCAAGAGTGTCTCTTCCCACTTGCTCTCTTAATGGTTTTGTTTATCTTGCATGTCAATGTGCTTTTCTTAGTCTGTGGTCACCCCTTGCTAATTTATATCAAACACACTCCAGCAGGTGGAACCACATTCCTATGTCTGAAACAGACATGGCTCAAGCACTGCGTGTCAAGCACATTTTAAGAACATAATTCTACCATAATCACCACCACCGACTCTGGAGACCCACCACTAGCAGTGTTGATGGTCTAGGCCAGGGATGGGCAAAGTACGGCCCGGCTGACTTTTTTATCCGGCCCGCAGAGCTGCTCGTTTGTTTTTGTTTTTTTTATATAAAGAAATGGCTCCTAAGCAGTGTTCCCTCTAAGCTGCGCGGGCGCGCGGCCGCACAGCAGCCGTTGCAACCCCCGCGCAGCATTGAGGGACCCCCGCGCAGGCCGGCAGCCCCCACCGCTCCCTGCAGACTCCCCGGGCTGCGGCTTTGCCGCGGCATTGCCGCGGCAGACCCAGCCTGAGCCTGGCCTCTGTGCTGGCCCTCCCCGCCCCCAGGGCGGAGCAGGCAGGCTTAGGGCCGGGGCATGCGCACGTGCCTGCCTGCCTGCCTGCCCCATGCGGCCGGGGCAGCGGGGTGGCCGCAGCTGGGGCAGGCTGCCGGGCTCCCACCCGCCGGCCGCCTCGACTTCCCGGCCCGGGGCCGGGGTCGGCCTCCAGTGCCGGGGTCTGCTTTGCCCTGCTGGGGCCGCATTTGGGTCCCCGCCGCCAGTGGCCTCGGCTTTTTTCTTTCTTTCTTTTTTTTTTTCCTCTTCTTTCTCTTCTTTGCCTTCCTTTCTCTTCCCTTCCTTTTCTCTTCTTTGCCTTCCCTTTTCTTTCCTTCCTTCTCTCTTCTTTGCCTTCCCTTTTCTTTCCTTCCTTTTCTCTTCTTTGCCTTCCCTTTTCTTTCCTTCCTTTTCTCTTCTTTGCCTTCCCTTTTCTTTCCTTTCTTTCTCTTCTTTGCCTTCCTTTTTCTTTCCTTTCTTTCTCTTCCTTTTTTCTTTCTCTTCTTTGTCTTCCTCTTCCTTCCTTTCTTCTTTCTTTCTCGTCTTCCTTCCTTTCTTCTTTCTTTCTCATCTTCCTCTTCCTTCCTTCTTTCTCTTCCTTCTTTCCTTCTCGTCTTCCTCTTCCTTCCTTTCTTCTTTCTCTTACTTTTTTCTTTTTCTCCTCCTTCCTTCTTTTTTCTTTCTCTTCCTTCCTTCCTTCCTTCCTTCCTTCCTTCCTTCCTTCCTTCTTTTTTAAAAAGCTTTTTAAAAATTAATTTTAAATAAAAACCTTTCTAAAAATTAAATTTCAATTCAAAATTCATTCAAATTCAATTAATTAAACACAATTAATTAATTCTGTTCTACCTTGAATTAAACTAAACCTTTAATGTTACAAAGTTTAAATTTAATTTATATTAGTTCACACAAATGCCCCATCCATCTGCTTTTGGTCCGGCCCCCGGTCCAATATATGAACCCATTGTGGCCCACGAGTCAAAAAGTTTGCCCACCCCTGGTCTAGGCCCATGTGTTGTACGGCACTCGGGAGAAGTAATGGTTAAAGGGTAACTATAGGGCAAGGATGCAAGGTCAGAAAAATAGCTGCGGCATGGGAAATCAAGGAACCAGCCTGGTAAACAAGAACACGGCGCAGCTGCATGATAAGGAACTGTAAGTGGGCCAGGAACTAAAACTTTGCTAATTTGGATGTAAGCCTGTGAATGTGGAAAATTACCAAGTACACTATCTGTAGGGTATAAGAATGGCTGTAAGCTGCTAATAAAGTGATTTCGTGCTTGCATTAGCCGGAGTCCGTGCCTTCTTACACCACAACCGACCCCCTTTCTTAAAGGGATAGCTCAAGGATGTAGTAAGCAAATCAATCGCAAGCAACAGCTCAGCATTTGCTATGGATTTCCAAAGCACTATTATCAATTCATTCTGAATCAATTCACTTATTGGTCACACTCAGTGCACCATTTCAGGTAGAACGAGTGCACCGTGAGGAGAGAAGAAAGTGTCACAGAAGGATTCAAAGACAAAAGATGGCACAGAATAAAAACAGAAGTGCAACAGTCTTGGAGAGGAGACAAAAATGGAATAGAAAAGAGAGATTAAAGACCAACACAGAACAAAAGAGAGAGAAAGAAGTGGCAGACAAACAAAAGACAGAGATCAAAAACTGACAGTAGGTGGTGAGCAAAGTAAAAAAGCAAAGAGAAGAAAGTCTGTTTTGGATGTACAGCACCAGAATACCACCCTTTCCTTTGGCTCTCATCCTGTCAGGTTAAAAGTGGGGGAGAATGTGTTCTTTGCAACTCTCTCTCTCTATGCTGCCTATAGGTTCAGCAATTTTTGCTAGCTAATGGGTGTTTCCTACATTATCCTTTTCCCCCACCTCCATTTCTGATGGAACAGTAATCACCTTCCCCTCATTATTTGCAGCCTGTCTAATCAGCTGTACATTCTATACAGCACTGTAATGAAATTCTCAATAATGTGTGTGTCAGACCTATTTGTTACAGGCTAAATCCTCAAATGCTTACTCAGGCAAAACATCCAGTAGATATTAATAGTTGTTTAGGACTGCTGAGAAAGAACGGCAGGATATGGCCCTTCTTCATTGGCTGTAATTCCATCATCATTATAAAGAAAAATACGGAAGTGAAAAGATACAGGTAACCAAGAATAATTAGAGAGAGAAAGCTTAAAAAAAGGGGGGGGGGGGTTTGGTTGCACCTAGAGATCTCATGCAAAGTTAAGGTTCAGATTAAAGTGCTGAGCATTGTAAAAGCTCTTCTGCTCTAAAGAGTTTACAGTTTAAACTGACAAGACCGACAAAGGATTGGAGGGGAAATAGAGGCACAGAGCATTGAAATGATTTGTCAAAGGTCACACATCAAGCCAGTAGTAGAGGTTGGAATAGAAGCTAGGTCTCCCAATTTATAGTTCAGTGCCCTAGCCACTAAACCAGGCTGTCTCTCTAGATTTAATTAACAATAACTGTTTAGAAATTTCCAGAGGGGTAGCTGTGTTAGTCTGTAGTACAGCAAAAAACAACGAGAGTCCTGTGGCACCTTATAGACTAACAGATTTTCTTTGGCATAAGCTTTCGTGGACTATAACCCACTTCACCAGATGCATCTGATGAAGTGGCTTATAGTCCACAAAAGCTTATGCTGAAGAAAATCTGTTAGTCTATAAGGTGCCACAGGACTCTCATTGATTTTTGCAGTAACTGTTTAGTTACTATATACAGTTACTTACTTATTACCCTCTTGTAAGCAAGTGCTCCACTCTAGTTAGGCTTAAGTGATTCCATACCTCATTTCATAATAAAAAATACACAGTTATTTGGGGAATTCTACCTGGTCTAAAAAATCCTGAGCTTTCTTCATCTCTTACTCCTCTCATTCAGAGGAAGTCTTTCTCAGCATCAGCAAAACATGAGTAACTGAAGTGAGAGGGTAATTTCATTGCATACACTATTAAACGGCCATTGCAAAGCTTACTGGAGCTCTCCCTGCAGTTTTCTCAGGCAAAACATCCATTTGGTTTCAACAGTGAATCTAGTTTCAGTGGGACATTTACCTGTATGTGGCTCAGGAAATTCAATAGTGTGATTGGGAAATATTTCAATTTATTCTCCTCTCAGGTATCAGAGAAAGATTTAGGTTTAAAGGAAGCTTCTCTCCCATTTGAATGTCTTTCCATTTCCCTGACACAGTACTGCAGAGCTGACAATACTGTACAGAGATGGATCCTATTCCATGCCTAACTAGCCCTTCCCCCAGTGACTAAGCTCCCAAAACAAGACGACATTGGTGATTTTTTCCAATGGCCCTTCAACATTGCATGCAGTAAAATGTGACTTCCACTTCCTAGTACAAGGAAGATTCATGCTGTTCTGATTCTTCTATGCTTGCCTTATAGCATAAGCAGACACAAATATTAGAGGGAAAGGGGGAGAATTTCCCACTGAGTAGTATTAGCACGAACAGCAGCAAATTTCACTGTTGCAGATTAAAAATGGACCAGTGGACCAGATAAGTTAGAGAATAATATTTTATTAGTTACTGGAGGCCTACTCTAAAATGGCAGCTATTCATATCTTGCTGTAACAAGATTTGGTGCTTTTTCCATAAAAGAATTTGTGTTGTAACTTGAAAGGGCCAAATTATGCAAAAATGGAGCAAAACCGGTATAAAGGGGATTTATCTGTAAGAAAGTGAGCTGAAGTCAGCAGGGCACAGGTAAGGAATCCTCAATTTCTTTTGCTTCAGTGTTTTCAACCCACATAGCTAGCCTGTGGCCTTAACTACTGGTGTTGGAGACCTGGTGGCCACTTTTCCCCTTCCATACAAAGTTTGGCCATAGTGGATTAATATTGTAGATCCAATCCTGCAAAGTGGTGAACATCCTCTATGAATTGCTGGGCTCCTTCAATCAATCTTCATTCTCTGAGTGCCTTGCGGGCTGTCCTTGGAACCTCACAAGACCTGATTCTTTGTGAAATACTGAGCACTGTGGAAGGGCTTCATTGAGACATGTAGTGCATACAAAGTTCTCTTGTGCAGATTCTCCACTGCCCTGGTAACACAATGGCAATGCTGCATTTGGACATTACCTGGAGTATGGAAGTGTACTCAGGACATGACTCTAAAAGAGGAAAGGGGAAGTTTTCCATTCCTCATGCTTTATTATCTGCTCTGTCATACAGAAACAAAGGTTGCATTCAGTTTGGTTTTCATATTCATTCCAAGTATATTCCAAACAATACTTAGAAAAGCATTTCAAATTCACTGAAAGAAGAGATCACTCCACAGCAAATAGTCTTAGAGCTATATTCTGGGCCTCCAGCTCCATCCACGGATGGTGCAAAGGGTACACAGCAAATGAAAGTGCAGCGCAGGTAGACATGCTAATTTTAATCTAGCTAGTACAGGAAACAATAGGAGGGAAGATACGACAGTGCAGGCTAGCCATATCAGTTAAAGCCCACCCAGCAGTTAGCTGGATTGCTACCACACACTGAAGTCCATGTCCCCATGTCTTCATTACTATGGTTACCTATGCAAAACAGATTAAAACTAGCACAGGTATACATACCCACGCTACACTCACACCTTCTGTTCTAGCTAGAATAATTTGGAACAGCCTTTGGCTATTGTAAATTATGCTGGGGTTTATTTCAACCCTTACGGAGCTCCAGAATCAGGCACCAGAGATGTATTTTACTTTTACCTCTCTCTTTCCTTTAGGATTCTTATACCAAGTGCTGTTTGGGTGGATCCAATAGTTGGGCCCTAAATTTAAAGTACAAATATTACAGCTGTCCTAAAAATGTTGTTCTGGATCTATCCTCCGTGTTTTGAAAAACATTAAAGCAATGAGTTCAGATACAGATTGGCAAATCTATCCAGCTAAAATAACAATTCTAACCCAGGCCAGATGAGTATAACCCAAAATTATAGCTGTCTCATAATGGCTAATGAGAAATGAGTTTGGCAGTCTTAGTTCAATTTACAATGAACAGTTGTCCAAATCACCAAAACCATCAAAACTGTCACCTTCATCAGCAGTCTTGGCAAAGAGGCCAATGATACAGTGATCCATGACTGAGTTTTCCATTGGTTGGGTATCTTATTCCATCACTGCCTATACTGTGCTTCTTTTACAGCTAAAGAGAATTTCAGTTTGCAGAGTTATCAGGCCAACACCTTTATGTTGCCTATGACCTTGCCCTCTTATTTTCTCCTACCTAGTAGACTGCCAATATCTTTTTGGCTCCTACCCTCTTCCCTAAGGAGGTGGCCATTTCTGTCTTTCTGGTGAGGACCTATCAGGGTATGTCTACACTGCACACTAAGCCTAAACTCTGAGTTAGCTTTGAGCCCAAGTCCCTCTTCAATCATTTTAATTTGAGTCAGCAGCACTCAGGATCTAGATCCTAGGACCCTGCTAGGGAGCTTGGGTCAGACACCAAATCCCATCAGGTCCCAGGTTAATCCCTGTCATTTTGCAGTGTGGATGCAGATGAAGCTGCAAACCTGAGTTAGGTCTGCAACTGACAAGTTAGCATGGCTGTGAGACCCAGGGCTAGCAATAATAAACCCAGGTTTACAATGCATTATGGATGGTCAAGTATGGCCTTGGACACAGCAAGTACACAAGCTTGGGTTCCAGATACCCAGGCTCAGGAGGGATATAGCCCCTGAGGATAACTTATCACCAAATGATAAAGTTCAAGTACAAATCAACCTAAACTAATCTTCAATATCACACACACATATTCCTTTCTACTTCCTGGGTTAAAACAAGGACTGACAATACAAACAATGTTAATGGTATTTTAAGCTTAAGGCCAGGACTCCTAAAAGTCTTGCGACAAAATAATTTCATGAGCTGTACAGCCTATTTCTAAACCAAAGAAGAACAGATAGAATTTGGATAAGTCTTTGCAGAGTTTTAACTGAAGAGAACCTCTAACGTTCACTCTTTATTGATTTAAATGGCATATATTTATACATGTGTACAAGTTAGCTAACTATATATGTGTCTCTTGCTAAAAGGATGTATTCTATATTACAAGCAATTCAGCTCTTGATAATAAATTGTTCCTCAATCTGCAGGTGGTGTACTGTAAGTGATTGCTTCTGTAGGTACTAATCATCTGGTGCAATTACCAGAATTATAAATCCCCTCCAGACTGATTCAATTTTATCAACAACAGCCAGTGAAGTAAGGGAGGGCAGTGAAGAGTCTGCACAAACCTAATATTAGAAATTTGTGAGTTGGAAATTAGTGCCTTTCTCTTGAAGTCATCCCTTTATTGTGATTGAGCAGCTATCAGAACCATTATCTGTTTTTCAGAACAGTCTCCTGGACCTTGATCTATTCTAAGCAGATGCAAAGATTTAATGAAACTTTCCCCACTATAGTCTCTCTGACATCTAAAACGTCATATTGCTCCAACCCACACATTGCTGTCTCTGACCTTTCCATACTGGTCTCCATGCCCTGAGAGTGGAATTCACAGGGAGGACTTTGATGCTGAAAGGCTCGGCTTAACTTTTAGGTGCTCTGCTGTCCAGTGGAATTAATAACTTCATTTAGGCCCATGGAGAGTGTTAGAGCCCCAAAACAGGATTCATAAAAGCCAGCATGGTGAGCGGGGAGTCACCCAAGATATCCAATAGGAGAAACCAAGAACAGGGATGAAGATAAGTCCCACCTCTTAAAGAGAGCTAGGTGTCCCCTCCACTCAGGATTCACTGCCATAAATCCTTTTCTGAATTTAGTCACATTAACCAGATTAATGTTTTTTGGAAAAAAAATTAGGGGTGGAAGGAGAAGATGGTTTCTTTACCCTAATGGTTAGAGTGTTCATCTAACCAGGTTTAAATGCCTCCTATTCCTGATGTAGAACAGGAACATAAACTTGGGTCACCCCCATTCCAGGAGATCCCTAATTAATGACTAAGGTATTCTGGGGCAGGCTCCCCTCAGTTTCTCTGACAGAAGCTGCTCCACTGTGTACAAACAATTTACTATTAATTGGAGCACTGAGAAAGTGAGAATGACTGTATATCTCAATAACCAGAGGGGTAGCCGTGGTAGTCTATTTCAGCAAAACAGACAAGGAGTTCTATGGTACCTTTAAAGACTAACAAGTTTATTTATCGCATGAGCTTTCATGTGGACAATCCCTCTTTGACAAATGAATGAAATGGAAAATATAGTATGTTAGCTGTAAATACGTATATACAGAGAAGGGTGGGGCACAAGGTTAACTGAAACAGATCTAAAGGGATAGAATGCTAGCCTATCTCTTTAAAGTAAATAAGATGTTTGGATTCAAACAGTGGAATAGTGAGGCAGGAACTGAGAAAGGTGATTTAAGGGAAATTACTGTTTGTAATGACCCAGCCATTCAAGAGTTTTATTCAAACCCAGTGTGAAGGTATCTAGTTTGCATATGAATTCCAATACCAACATAGCTCTACCAGGAGCTCTTTAATGATCTGGAAATAAAAAAGCAATCCTACAAAAAGTGGAAATATGGGGTAATTGCTTAGGAGGAGTACAAAAGAATAGATAAAGCATATAGAGACAAGATCAGAAAAGGTAGGGCACAAAATGAGTTACATCTAGCAAGGGACATAAAAGCCGGTAAGAAAAGGTTTATAAATGCATTAGAAGCTAGAGAAAGACACGAAGTGGGATTTTCTCCCACAAAAGCTCATGCGATAAATAAATCTGTTAGTCTTTAAAAGTGCCACAGGACTCTGTTGTCAATAGAAACTATAGTTCCACTACCTAGTGGGAAAGGAGAACTAATAACTGGGGTTGTCAAGAAGAGTGAAGAGTTTATTTTAATGCTTATTTTGCTTCAATCTTTACTAACAAGGATAATAGTGACCAGATACTTAATGCAATTAATATTAGCAAGGAAGAAGGAACACAAGACAGAATAGAAAAAAGACAAGTTAAAGAATATTTAGATAAGTTAGATGTATTCAAATCAGCAGAGTCTGATAAAATTCATCCTACAGTATGTAAGAAAGTAGCTGAATCTTCCTTGGAACTGTTAGTCATTATCTTGTGTGCAGGGTACACAACCTTCTGAGGCCCCTCAATATGCTACAGAAACTCCATGACCTACCTGTATCACAACAACTGTTTTTCCAACTATCCAGTAAATTAAAAGCCAGGGCTGGTGTTAAGGAGGAGCAAGTGGGGCAGTTGCTTGGCTTCATGAAATTAATTTGCTCAGGCTTCAGCTTCAGGCCCATGCAGTGGGGCTTGGGCTTTAGCTTTCTTCCATGAGCCCCAACGACTCTAATGCTGGCCCTAATCTCTGGTTTATTTTGATGGACCACTTGAAATCTGCTCATGGCTCCCCAGGGGGACTTGGATCCCTGATTCAGAACCACTGTTCATGAACTCATGGAGGATTTGTGAGGTCCCAAAAGACTGAAGAAGGGCAAATATGGAACCTCTTTTTAAACAGAAACAAAGACAATCCTGAGAATTAGAGACCAGCCAGCCTAACTTCAATCCCTGGAAAGATACTGTGATAAATTATTAAACAAGTAATTTTAACCACAGAGAGGAGCCAAGGGTGTGGCTGGGGGTGGGGAGGCCCCAGCGAGGCTGACAGTCTGGCTGGGCCACTGGTAGGCAGATTGGGGGGCCCCATAGCGGGGCTAGGGGGGACAAAAGTCAAGGATGTGGCCCCCCACATGAGGGGCCATCCTTGACTTTTGCCCCAGGCCCCAGAAACCCAAAGACTGCCCCTGGCGAGGGGTATGTGGTCTAAATGAAACTACTATAAGGTGGATGCAAAACTGGTTGAAAGACCATAAACAAAGTAGTTTTCAATGATCTGCTGTCAAAATAGGAGAGCATATCTAATGGGGTCACACAGTGCTCTTTCCTGCATCCAGTACTATTCAAAATTTTCATTAATGACTTGAATACTGCAGTGGAGAATATGCATATAAGATGGGATAAAGCTGGGAGGAGCTGAAAGCACATTGGAGGGCATGGTTAGAATTCAGCATGACCTTGACAAATTGGAGAATCTGTCTGAAATCAGCAAGATGAAGGTCTGTAAAGACAAGTGCTAAGCATTACACTTGGGAAGGAAAAAAATCAAAAGTACAATTACATAATGGGGAATAAGTGGCGAGGTGCTAGCACTGCTGAAAAGGAGCTGGAGATTATAGTGGATCCCAAACTGAATAAGAGTGAACAATGTGATGCAGATGTGAAGAAAGCTAATATCATACTAGGGTGCATTAACAGCAGTATTATATGTAAGACACAGGAAATAATTGTCCTGCTCTAATCAGTGCTGGTGAGGCCTCAGTTGGACTATTTTGTACAGTTTGGGGCACCACACTTTAAGAAAGATGTGGACAAATTGGAGAGAATCCAGCGGAAAGCAACGAAAATTGTAAAAGGTTTAGAAAACCTTATCGATAAGTAAATGTTAAAAAACAAAACAAAACTGGGCATCTTTAGTCTTGAGACAAGAAGGCTGCGGAGGGCACCTAATAACAGTTATAAAATATATGAAGGGCTGCTATAAAGAGGATGTTCTTCATGTCCACTGCAGGACAAGTAATAATGGTTTCTTCCTGGGCCTATTGTAATTGAGAGCCTCTACAACCATTGTGTCTTTAATGTTAAGGAAGCTCCCAAGTACAATGGGCCCAGGGAGAAATCTGATGAGCCATTAAGGACACAATGGTTGTAGACAGCCTCCTGTCTGGGGCGTTTTCACAGAATCACACAAGTTAAAGTATAGATATAACACCAAATTCCTAACTTCTAATACACATACAATTTCTATACATAAACTATACAATAATTCCCAGCAAATTACTACCTTTCTATTGATACCAAACATGACATAGTTCCTATGGATTATAGCATTTATGAGATATTCATAGAAAATAATATCATAAATGCTTTCTGAAATCCAGACAGTGTCACACTGTGCTCACATGCCCTGCCCTTTGGGGGGCATGCCAGGCTCCCCCTGTGCCCCCCCCAGCAGAGAGGGCATTGGTGTAGTCCTGGGGTAGCCCTAAGTCGACGTAGGGCTACCCCACGTCTACACTGGCTTAATTCGACTTTAAAAAGTCGAATTAAGCCTTAAATCTAATTAAATCTAGGTTTAATAAAGTCGACTTTATTTTCCTTAAGTTGACTTAAGCAAGCTGCTTAAGTCAACTTAAGAAAACTGTAGTGTAGACACAGGGTAAATTAAGTCGACTTAAGCACGCTTAAGTCGACTTAATTTACAAGTGTAGATGCAGCCTAACAGTGCAATCCAACAGGTATTTTTACTTCTACTTTTCAATTTGTGCCTATAAACTTTAGTTTCATTGCATTAATTGATTATGGTATCTTATCCGCAGACATCACAGGGGAATAAACAGAGAAAACCCTTAATACATACAGTAGTAATAATAAATTAGAGCAGTGACTTTCATTTTCAACCCACTTTACATAAAACGTTTGAGGGCATCGGAAGCTCTAAAGTATGGAGTCAGTCAGAACTACCTTTGAAAAACAGACAACTAAGATCAGTCTTAAATTAATAACATTACCTAAAATACATATTTATAGATTACTTTTCAAATATGAAGGCATTTAAGATGCATTTTTACATGATATATGAAGAAAGAACTTGTCTCATTAAAAGAAATAACTACACAAAGAAGTCATGCTCATTTCACATATTTTGAACATGTCATCTGGGTGTCAGAATCCATGTGTGATTTTTTTCCCCCCCAAGGATGTAAACGATGTAAATAAGGGAGGTCAAGATACCAGGACAAAATAAAATGATGGCGCATCTGATTGGACTGTTGCACAGGCCAATGGCTCTCACTCTCATTACATATTCCGAAATATGCTGTTAAAATGTTTCTTTCTTTGTTTTCATTGCATCACAAATAACTAAAGTCCTTTGAATCACTCTAAATACTCCTACATTCTCAATGATACACAGACTAACAGAAATGCATGCGGAATTATAATACTTCTCTTAGAGCAACAATTAAATTGAGGAGGGGCAATTGTGCATGGCTAGGATTAAGAACTCCATGAGATCTCCTTGCAGAGTTTACTTCATGTTTTTGCCCTCAAGTGGGAAAGGTTATAGTGTCAAGTCTCAGTGTTCCAGTAATAACTGGTATCACTATAGTAGCTTTTATTAATCAATAACCCCACATGGGGTGAAATAACTGGCTCCAGTGAAGTCAATGGGACTTTTATCACTCACTTCAGTAAGGGCATGATTTCAGCCCTAGCCTTTAGTTCTTGGCAAATTAAATTAGTTATTTATTTATTAATTAATTTAATTAATAGTCAGTCACTTCCCAAGCCTCCTTAGTATTTGATAAACATATTGTGGCCTGTCTCTGCAAGGAAAAGGGCTGGATGTTGATTTTTTTGTTTTAATGAAATCTAAGAACTCCTGCAATCATTTGACATCCATATTGAGTGATCCAATTTGGCTTTTCCAGTTTGATTATGATCAAGTAATCTTTGGTGTAGTTCACAAGATTTCAGCTACAGGAAACTAGGTTCTCTCTCATCTCTTCATTTTATTTTATCCCTTTTTAATAGCTATAAACTGGGGGAAGTGGGGTTAGAAAATGAACTCTAATGAGCCCCTATCATTTTAAGGTGTCATTGGCCATGAACCCTTTGTCCAATTCACATCAACTTCTGTGGAAAAATTCTACCTTGATCCTAGACCTAACCTTCCCATTTTGAAGACTATATGTTTAAATATTTGTTTCTTAAGAGAAAGAAGGAAGACCATCAGAAATAAATGAAACCAGGTTGGAACCTTAAATATCACAGAACTACTGCTATTCAATAGTAGCATTAAGCACTGTAGGATCTCACAGTACTTTCCAGCACTAATGAACACTTTCAGCAATCCCGTGAAATAAATATCATACCATTATTCCCATTATATAGGGAATATATAATGGGTAATTTCAAGTGCAGAGCAATTAAGGTTAACCCTTTCATGATTAGGCAACTAAATTAGTGATCTAATTTACATGGTGCTATGTATTATGGCTCCCACAAACTCTGACACACAGAACTTACCCAAGTTCACAGAGCTAGTCAATGGCAGTCAAGAAGAGAACTGGAGTCTGACTTCAAAGGCCTGGTTTTCATCTTATATTGGTGCAAACCAAGAGGAACTCCCATGAAATCAGTGTAAAACTGGTGGGAGAGAGGAATCAGGCTGTAAGTCACCTGCTCTAATGAATAGAGGACACTTTGCAACATAAACATATTCCAACCCAATATAAGTTAATGGTCAGCATGATCTGCAGTGTTTGTATGTGTGTATGGTGCCTTTTGCAGAGTTTGGAACATTCAGATTATGGTGATTTGTCCCATTCCTACTAAAAATACATTTACTTCTGGAATTACCTAGACTGTCAAGTGAGGTCACGTTTCTTCCTAAAACAACAGATTCAATTCAGGCTTAAGTGATCTCAATTAACGTTGCAAAGTGCTTTGAAGAAGAAAGATGGTGTATAATTGCAAAGTATTATGATTATACTCAATATCTAGACTCTTTACTTTTTTCTGTAATAATAAGCAGCAAAAGCAGTAACTAGTAAAATTTAGAGACTGTTGTTTGAAGTGGTATCATTTCTAAAATACTATTTCAACAGAATTACAGTGAAAGTAAAGGAGAAGAGGAGAGATTCTAAATGAAAGAGAAAATGTTATCACTCTCTCCAAAACTAAAGAATGAGTAAATTGAAAATATTTAAATGAACTTTTTGAAATCTATTCAAAAGAGCAGACTTAAAAGCCAGCTATATCTGTTAAATTGGATTCAGCTGACATTACCTTTTAAAAATTTAAAGGCATTTGAAAATAGGAGATGAGATGGGAAAAACAAAATGGATCAAACAGAACGGTCAGTAATAAAAGGCAAGGACTTTACAGAATTACGTGAAGGCCCCCCCATACAGTTCCATTTTTGGAAGCACTCCAATTTTTTTTTTAAATTTTGGTCATTCCTAATTGTTTCTAGAATAAAGACTTGTGGTGTTTATTTGCTGGAGGCCTTCTTTTCTTTCTTATTGTCTGTGGGAATAAGATTTTGAAGACCTGTACCAGAATACATGAAAACTTGGGGTAGATCCATATGGGATGGTGATCTGATTTAGCTGCTTCATAGTCCTTGTCATTAGGGTTAAAAGACTTATCTAGCATATTTTACTACCTTTAAAAGAAAACCCTTTCTATATATTTCATCTGTTTTATTATAAGCAGAATATTTTTTGCCTCAGCTTACATGAAACCCCCTTACCACAGTACATGTCAACGTATAGTGACTCACTTAATGGATGGGTAGAAATATATGACAGATAAAATTTGTTAATGGAAAAGTTAATGAGACTATCAAACGAATTATCTGGTAGGATTAGGAGGGAATGAAATAACTTTTAAAAATATGATTAATAAAAGACAATCAACATATTTAAAGATAAGGTACAGAGTAAAATATAAGGTGTGGAATAAAATGGAGACTGTTAAAATTATTTCTCTATAGAAAGATGCTGTATAATTTAAACCTAATTTATAAAGGATTTAGACAAGAATATTGTGGTTGCTTTAGGCTATAACCATCTGCAAGGCTTCAGGGCTGCTATAAATAAGGTTTGTTAAAGTTCTTGAATAGAAAGATAAAACAAATAAGAAAGTTTAATGTAGGGAGAAATAGTGTTTAAACATTATAATTATTGAGACCAGTTTTTAATATTGTATTATGTTAATGACCTCATTTATCAAAAGACTTATGAAGAGGATGACTAAACCCTAAACGGAGAGAGTTAAATGTATTCTGCCTAAAACAACAAAGGATTTCAGAGTTTCATGGCTCATGTTTATAACCCGACACACGAAGTAATCTGACTCATAATTCTCTCCTCTGTAACATTAAAAACCAGGGGAGATGCTAAAAATGTCAAGCAATGCTAGGAAAATCAGAAGAACTAATAAAGCTTGAGTTTAACTCTTAAGGGGATGGATAAGTGGCGCTCAATCAAAATTTGACTTGTTTTGTTTCCTTTTCTCCCATTTTAATATAGGACATCACTAGATTAAACAGGAAACTTTTTAAAATGAAAAATCATAAACTCCACAGGAGAGAGAAAATACAGAAAATTATGAAAATACTAGTAGCGTTCATAAAATATAGGCAAGAAGCAAAACCAAAGATTAAATTCTCCTCGTAGTTACACCTATGCAACCATGTTGACTTAAATGGGGTTGTGTAAAAGTAACTGACAAGAAAACTTGATCCATATATTTTATTTAAAAAAAACAGTTATTTATGTTATACGGGACCATCTGTGTATTTCATACAATAGCGGCATTTAAAACATTCATTCCTAGTATTATTACAGGTTTCAGAGATATTTTGTGTGCTAAAAATGGGAATAATGCTTGAGCTTCTAATATCATTACAAATAAGTAATATTCAAAACTAAATGAAAATTTAAGAGTAGCCACTTAAGTTTGAAATCTATTGCATAGAATGGACTGATGTGAAAGACAACAAGGAAATTGATCTGAGAGGACTTAATTTACTTTGCATTTCTAGAGTTAGCAGCATTCATTAATATTGATATAAATATCGTAACTAAGACTTTGGGTTTCCTCTTCAAATGATGCATGGAATGGTTCTTTTCCAATTCACACTGGAGCTGTTTTATCTAAATATAGCTCTCAGCAGTACTTTCTGTATCCATTCTATGTGCAAATATTAGTGCTGCTATCAATGGTATCTTTTCAGGTGGATCAGGAGAAGAATGGGTATTGCCAATAAGACAACTGCAGTGTGAAATGAAGAGAACTTTGCATCAGGAGTAGTACAGTCAATTTATGTATTAAACTTTTTTTTTTTTTGTTAATAACGTTCCTTTAATTTGAGGCACACTTTTCATATACATCCCATTTCTCCTTTGCTTGTGTTGATGGACTTTGGAAAAACATCTGATGAAATGGATCAAGACATTCTGTTTCAAATCTTACATACATTTAATATGGGTATGGAATTTTTTTGTTGATGTAACAGTTTATAGCCTACTCCCACAACATCGGGTATGAAAGGGTACATTGAGAGTGGTTCACTTTATCTAAGGAAACAAGGAACTTTGTCCTCTGTCCCATTTGCTATTAGGTTTAAATCTAGAGCCATTTGCAAAACAGATGTGAGTGGTTTAAGTAAATAAAAAATAAATGTATTTGATTTTGATGATTCTATGCCTCTGATGATATCTTGCTGTACTTAATGCATTCTTAATTGATAAAAGCCTTGGTGGGGGTAGGTATTTTATTTTTGGTACAGCATTTTTCCAGGTTTAACATTAATTTTAATAAATATAAATTATTTGATGTGGCCAGTCTGTACTCTAATCACATTTGTAACTCATAATTTCAATAAAGAAGTGAATGTGGTAGGCAACAAAGAAGTAACCCACTGGTTTGGGGTTCGAGGCAAAAGGCAGGTTGTGAACAAAAACCACTAAATTAAAGCAATTTAACTGCCTGGTTTCCCACAACCAAAGTCTTCTCATTATTTCAGGATGGGTTTGTTCCCTGAATAGGCCTTTTCCTCAACAGAATCAGACATCTCCAGAACTTGTATTCTTTTATAGTAATTTACTCCAATCATATTTTCAGTCATGACCTGTATTGCTTCACAGTCCCTTAAGTGAGAGCACAGACAACTATGACAGATTTTCTACTCAGGGAAATATAGAACCCTCTTCTGAAAATCAGTGTACAAGCTCTAAACACACCCTCATAAGAATATTAATATTGGTACTTTACGAATATCGTCAGCATCATTGTGCACCACGTTAGCATTACCGTTTCCATTTTACAGACTGAGAAACTGAGGTAGAAAGGTTAAGTGACTTGGCTGAAGCCACAGAGGAAGTCAGTATCAAAACCGGGTGTAGTGAAGGGGTTTGGCCTCCCTCAGAGACAGACAAGGAGGGAGGGGCCAAACCCAGCTGGGAGGAGCCAAAGATGGCCTGTCCATCAGGTTGCAAGTTAAGGGGAGGGGCAGGAAGGACAAAAGGAGGCCGGCCTAAGAGCTCACTCTGCCCTGAGCTCCCAGACGGGAAAGATCTCTCTCCCCTCTGTCAGGAGCTGCCCCAACCCTGGGACAAATACCTTCAGGAGGAGTTGCTGGCAGATTGGGAATGGATTCCTGCACCCTGCTGGTCCGCCGGCCCGAGCCACAGCGATGGGCTGGGCCTCCACAACCAGAAAGAGCCTCTGAACACCTGTGACCTGGACTAATTACCAGAGGCTGAGGATACGGAGGCACCCCCGCTCTGACCAACCTGAAGGACCTGGTGGTCCCACCCGAGACCAGGGACTTGGAGGAGCTACCGGATGCCAGCCCCGGAGAGGAGACCCCAGTGAGTTACCAGACCTGCTGCCGCCAGATGATATAGAGGGATTCTGCTGCCTACCCCAGGGGTACTGCCCCGATGAGACCAAGGACAGGTACCGCTGGGAGAGGGGGTAAGAAATAGCCCAGGGGAGCCGAAACCCCAGCACTCTAGCCTGGGCCCGTCGAGTGAGTCAGCATGTTGCGGCTGGGACCCGGCCAACTCCGCGGTTGAAGCCGCGAATAGGGCCCTGGACTGGGACACAGTGCAGACAGGTGGGCCTGTGTCCTCCTCCTTGTGTCCCCTACAGGATGACCCTGTCTGTGTTCACCTGCTCCCTGAGGCTGTCTACGCCCCTGAGCTCTGAGAGAGTTGCCCCCTAATCTGAGAGACTATTTGCTTGGGCCTGCCGCACCCGAAGGGGGCCAGAGGCTGTTTGGCAGGTCTGGGCCCAGGAGACCCCCACCTGCACTGGGACGTGATGAGACGTGATCACACCCTACACTGGGATATAGAATTTTGGAGATAAATCATTGTCCTACTAAAATCAATAGCAAAACTCCCATTGACTTCAATAGGGCCAGGATTTCACCCAAGGGAATCACAGCTCTGATTCTTCTATAACAATCTTTTTCTCTCTACAACACTGCAGTGTTAGTAAAAATAAATAATAAACCAAGATGTCTATTTTTAATGCTTTTTTTACTCTGAGTTGATTGTGACGGTTCCTCAACAGTGAGAATGAAACCAACATCCCAACAAATGAAATTCATCATAGTGCTGCAGTCTCAGACTGTGATCAATATAGCACATACACCAAAGATTTATGGGGTGATTGGTCTGGGAGTTCCTTTTTTTATAATTTAATCTAATGTCAAGTAAAATGGAGAGTGCATCTATGTCCCTTTTGTACAGAGAATATTAATAAACATCAAGAAGGCCCTGAAAAAGGCAATTTCACTGAGCATCCTTTTGCTCTATCACTATGAGGGAAGTATAGTCAGTTTTCACTAGCTCTTTCTAACTTTGAACACCTCCAGCAAGTTCCCTATGCTTTTTTCATTCCCAACTTCTAAACTTTACACTTTCCAATGTCAAATGCTAACAATGTCACTCTAGTAGCAATTCTGTATATTCTTGATATCTTTCTTGTGTTGAGAGCACCAGAACCGAACATGGTGCTTCAACTAAATGTTTCATGGTGGGATATAGACATGTTCTATATTGCTATCTATCATTTTACAGCAAAAATGAAACTCTAGCAAGTAGAAGGGCTATTTGATTAAGGGGTTATGCTGTGCCCTCTTCTCCGATGGGCTTTTTTAGAGATTTAGTGCAATCTACAGCACAGATGAGAAAGCAAGCAGTGTGGTGCTGGTTTTTTGGTTTTATTTTTAAATTATTGCACTGGTTTGTGAAATTAAGCTCAGCAGGAAAGGAAGATCCTGTACAGATTTCCAAAGATATTGCATGCTCTGGTTAATTGTGCCAGCTTAGAGTGTGTGATTAGCATAATTAATTTAAACCTCTGATCACCCAAAGGAGGGAGATGTTCCTGGATGCACAGGTGAGGTGATTCTCTGAGAGGCAAATATACTACAGCTAATAGTAAAGAATTCAGAGGCTTCTTTTTGTTTTTGATATTTTGAAAATGGGTTTGGAGGAGAATTGAGACAGTATACAGAGAGCCAGTTTAAGCCTAGTAGACAGTAAGATAGAGGATTGCATGGTGCTAGTCTGGGGTGTAGGAAGAATGACACTAATAGGACAAGGGAATCATGTCTAAAGGCCAAGAACCCTATTGAACATCTGTATGTCAGAGCCACCACCAGAGACCATGGAGAGTGAGCTGAACAAATAAAATGCTTATGAGTTGTGTATGAAAATATTTTAGTATTATTACTCATCATTTGTATTATAGTAGCATTAGATTCACAGATATCAAGGAAAGAAGAAACCATGTGATCATCTAGTCTGACCCTTTGTATAATACAGTCCATAGAACTTCCTCAAAGTAAGTCCTTGAGCTTATTTTTTAGAAAAACAGCCAATCCTGTTTTAGAAATTGTCAGTGATGGAGAACCATGATGGCTGGTAAATTGTTCCACTGGTTAATTGTTCTCACAGTTATTTCCAGTCTGAATTTGTCTAGCTTCAACTTCCTGCCATTAGAGTATATTATACCTTTCTCTGCTAGATTGAAGAGCCCATTATTAAATGTTTGTTCCCACGTAGATGTACATTGTAATCAAGTGACTCCTTTACCTTCTATGTGTTAGACTCAAAGATCTCAATCTATTTAGTTTATCACTGTAAGGCATGTTTTTAAATCCTTTAATCATTCTCATCGCTTTTCTCTGAACCCTCTCAAACTTATCAATTTAATGGCCTCAGTCAAGAATGGTCCCTCATGGAGCTTGACAGTGTGCAAACATATACTGACTCAATTGCTGCTTTAAACAATTTTCAGTCTAAATTGTCAAAGCAAGGAAAGGGAAGCAGAGGCCCAGAGGGGTTACATGATTTACCCAGGTCACAAAGTAGCAGATACTGTAATAGAATCCAGGCCTCCAGAATCCTAATCCAGCACCACCATGAGCATCTCCAAAGAGTCTCTGAACAAGACCTAGTCAATTATGACGATCTTCAGAAGAGAATCCACTAACTGTGAAGAACTGTCAATGGTCATTCTCAAAGGCCTTTGACTGTGGTCATCTTTAAAACTCTTTGTTGAGAATCAGAATTATGTGCCCAAATTCCCCACTGCTACAAATCAGGGCAACTCCATTGACTTCAGGAGAGCTATAGAACTTAAAACACCTGAGAATCTTTCCACTTTTTTTAAAAAAAATATTTTTTAAACCAATGCCTGTTATTGATAGGCAGTTGTGCCAATCCTTCCATCATGGAAGACAGCAGCAAATACTTGTAAAAAATTTGGTTATTGGGCATGAAATTTTATAAAATGAAAATTAAATTTGATCCCAGATGAATAATAGGCCCAAGGAGAGTTTGCATAATATGGTTAGATGCTATATAAACCATATGGCCATTTGATCAAAAAACTAAGGATCAAACAGACAGTTTGTAAGCAGGTGGACTGCCTTTCTGGTGAAAAGTATCAAGACATAATGCTGACTAATGCAGATGGAGTAAAAGGCACTTCCTCAAACTATAAAAAAATCAGCTATTCTGAGCACCAGCAGCAGGAAAAGGAATACAGCATTCTGCAATAAAAATTGACAAGATGACTGAGTGGTTCATTAAAATGTGGAAGTGTTCTCCTTATACTCAGGCATCAGGTTTCCCAACCTTGACCAGCTTGAAAATTTGGCAGCATCCTAGAAAAACTTAAAAATATAATGCACTTTGTATTCTAATGTCCAGGAACTTAAAGGAAGCAGTGGATATTTTATTAATAATCTGCTTTCCCCAAGGCTTTTGAATATACGCTATTAATTCACCTTCAAAGTTCTTACACTGAAGCATATAAATAATTACCTTGTAACAGCACTTTGAGATTCCTTGACCAGACAAAGTGCTACCTTAAACTCAGTTGAAACGTATGATTAATTCATTGTAGGTAAAGCTAACCCCTGGCGTTGGGGAGAGGAGGTATGCTTCAATAGCTCTCTCTTTATGGATGAGACAAATGTGGAGTGTCCACACAGGGAAGATTGCGTGCTTGCTGCACAACATGAAGGTGGGCTCTGTACCAATCTATTCAGAGTGCTGGATGATGGCTGGGGAGAGGCTACTGGATCCATATAAATGAGTAGCAACTGGAGAGAAGATTACACATATGGTTTACCAGTCATGTAGCACATAGGCTGTTAAAGAAGTCACAGATGGCTGTCTGCCCATGAGCTGGAAGTGGGAGACTGCCTCCTCTGAAATACACACTTAGTTCCCGGTATATAGTTCCTACATTTGTGTTCTGTGCAGTGAGGGGTGAGCTGGACTCGGCATGCGTTATGCTGAATGAAAGGCAGACAGGTGGGTGTGTGGGCAAGTATCAGCAAGTGTTGCTGATGGCTGACTCAGTGTTGACTTCATCACTGCAACACACAATCTTTAGTGTTGATGGTGTACCTTTAAGGCTTCTCGAAAGCTGAAAACCTAATGAATCCATTGCTCTCAGTCAAGAATGAACCATACACAGCTCTTGGCTTCCAGGGGAAGTAAATTTCCAATCCTGTGATTATTAAGAAATCACAGAGGGCAGATGGTCAAATCTTTACACACACAGGTGAGCAATAACTCCCATAAGTAGGCCCATTGACTTCTCCTTTCCCGAAGAACAACCCCCTTCCAAAGTACAAATATTACCATCATGGTCCCAGCTGACAGCTCATCCCACCAGTGGTTTATTCGTAGGAGGGGAGTACTTGTCTGTTTATTATGCAAATTTCCTATTATTTTCCTTAAAGGCTCCCTGGGATAGATGTGACTATTTATGCAGCATCCTCTCTGTGCTGCTATTGCTGCTCCCAGAAAGGAAGATTGGAGAAGAAACAGGACTTGCTGGGATTGGCAAAAGCAATCTGACCAGGAAGGTGCCATGCCATTGATATGGATTTTAATTTAATTGGGTTTCTTGCTCAACAGTTCAGCCTTCCCTTTGTCTCAGTGATTAGACAAAGAATGATGAAGGAAATATTATTTTCCATTCTATAATAAAATTATTGTATTTTTGAAAGGTATAACTCCAGGGCTAATTAGGATGGCATGGATGTTTTTAAAAGGGTTAAAGCAACACAAAGCTGGTGTGAATACATGAGAGCTGCAGACAATGCACTGATTCCCTGTGCACATCAGAATCTGTTTTAAGGATCTGGTCTTGATTTTCAAAGATTCTCAAGGGAAGGAGCTAGAGCTTCAGGGCTAGAACCCTCAGGCACAATGGAACTCTCACTAACAATGGGCAGTCTAGTGGGACAGAGGACAAACTGTTCGATAGTAATAGCTTACCCTTCTACCAGAACAACATGATCTCAGAAGTTACCTCCAATAAGACAAAACATAAGAATACCTCTTTGTTGAATGTTTCCTGAAATAAAACCAGCAATGGTAATAATAAAGATGTAGTCATTTTAATTAAAAAATAAATAAATTTCTGTCTATCCTTGTCCAAAAAGTAGAGTACACCTGCCTAAAATTCTAGGCTCAGACACTGGATGGATTAATATAGTGTTATCAGCAGGAATATACTGTTAAAGACTGATGACTTAATGGTGGGTGTGGTATAAATACCTACCTAGATTAGACAAATGATTTTATGTTCTAGGTGAAAATCATTTTAGATATGTATCTACACTTACAGTTCAATAGTCACTACTGGTGAATAACTTAAGCAGTCACAGTTGGAATGTAGGATGGAAGGGTTAGCAGAGAGACACCTTATCTAACTTCTGCCTTATAACAGATGGTAATATCTGATAGCAATTTTGTTGTATTTCCATCACTTTATGTGCAGATATTCACATGCTATGAACATTGTAATGTGCTCGCACTTCAGAAAAATCACACATCTTGGCTTTGATGTCAGAGCCATGAATTCTTTTTTTTGCTAGCTGGCAGTGTGACGTTTGCTCTGTCTTTGTGGCAGATACATATGTGGAAAGATCTGTGATACTACAATTACATTCAGTTTCTTGTTCATTAAAGAAGAGTGTTTTCTCTCATTGTAATATACACTATAGGCTGGTCTGCACTAGAAAATTAGCTCAACCTGGCTACGTCACTCAGGAGTCTGAAATATCCTAACCGAAATCCCTGTGTATATAGCACTAGATCGATAGAAGAATTCTATACCTGACCCCAACTGTAGCTAGTGCCTCTCTGGGAGATGAATTTACTACAGAGAGGGGAGACTCCTTCCTGTCGCTATAGTAAAGGCATATCTACACTACAAAATTAAGTTAGGTACCTAACTTACATCAGCATACAGCTGCTGCTGTAATTACATCACTTGTGTGGGTCTATACTTTCCTCCTTGTGTTGGCAATGCACTTCCTCGCCAGGAGTACTTGAATTGATTGTGTTGTCATTGTGAGGCATTGTGGGACAGATTCTGAAAGCCAGTAAGAGTTGACATAAGCAAAACAATGTTCACATTGACACCGCCTCAACCTGACTAAATCAACATTTACTCTCTTGTGGAGGTGAAGTTATTAAGTTGGTGTAGTGGGGCAGTTCTGTCAGCAGGAGCAGAATTTTTGTGTAGATACTTACATAGTTAGGTTGATGTATGTTGACTTATGCCAACCTAGCTATAGTGTAGACCAGACCTAAGTGTCTACAGTGAAGTGCTGCAGTGTTTTAAGTATAGTCATATCCTGTACCTGTCTATATATTCTGAGCAGTGTGACTGCCCAGCAAAGATATAGCAACTCAGGGCTGTTTTCCTCAGAAACGTTCACTGTGAAGTGAATCAGTACCCACAGCTATTATTGTCACTGATTCAATAAGGCAGCTTGCTATATTTTTCACTGTCAGTCCTCTAGCATGAAACCATTTACTTTATTTAATTTAACTACAGATCAGTGTTCTGTGTTTAAGGATCAGGCTACCCAGGTGCTGGTACCATTTCATTAAAACTCTGCAAAATAAGACAAAAAAACCCCCTGCATGTTAAGATTGTAATTCTTGTTCAACAAACTAAGGTTATATAAAGTGTCTAAAGCCATCTGAAATGGCTCCAAATTGTTACGTTTAGGTTCAGATTCCAGCATCTTCAAAGTTGTTCAAGCCACACCCATCTTCTCTTATACTTTCTCTCACTCACACATTACTTGGTTATTTTCTTCATGGCAAACTACTCACTGAGAATGAGACTGTGCTTCAGTCTGTGTGCAGAACACGCAATGACTTGGGAGAGGATTGACTCAAAGGGAATTCTATCCATGGATACAATATTCAATACAGCCCATAGCACTAGACATTTGCTCCCAGGTTATAATACGTCTCTCCCGTCAACTTAGTTACTTTGACTTACCTCTGTGTCTTCACTCGGCTGTGTCGACTTGAAGGGCTCTCCCTTTGACACAGCGTTACTCCACTTGGAGGGACAGAGTTACTGCGTCAGTGGGAGGGAGCTTCCGGGATCAATTGAGTGGGTCTACACTGGCTGCTCAATTGATCCAGAATTTTCAGTATAGACAAGCCCTTAATAACTAAGCAGTGCACAGAGGAAAGCCACAAGACTCTGATGTAGGGGTTCTCCCCAACCCTGAATAGCAGTAGTCCCGGCAAGAGTTTCACCCACAACTGAGAAATAATAACTTGCAATTTTGTGTAATTATAGAACACCTTTTGCACTCATTAGCCCCCACTCCACATGTGAGCCCCTACAGAACATACTTCTGTGGCACGCAGGGAATGAGAGCCTTTGAGAGATCTCCAAACATTTTGAACTCTCCCCTTTTCTCCCTACAACAGGGTAGTGACACCAGATTGACCATCTGGGCTCTCTGCAGCAGCAGCAAAGGAGCATACATAAGTCCTCTAGAATATACAGATTTATGAACAGAAAAAAGTTGGGTGTCCATTTGCTAGTAAAAGCCAAACAAAAAGAAGTACCAAATCCCTTATGGCACCTATAAAAAGACATAACTGTAAGTGTCTCTATGTCTAATAGCTGCATATATCCAATATAACACAAAATTCCTCTACATTTAGAAAGGTCATTACTATTTAAAGAAAAGTAACACCCTTTTCAGCACAGCATATCACATACCATTCCCATAACAACTCTCAACACCCTAGGTGCCTGAGCTCAAAAATCTGTATGAATGTTGTCAATTGTGTGCACTTGTGGCATTTGTTTCTATGGTAGATTAATACTGTGAACCTTCAGGGAAATTGTGCATTGTAATTCCAGTCTAAGGAGCAGCAAGAATGAAGTGACTTTCTACTTAAGGTATGAGTATTACTACCAATCTTGTAACATCCACTGTGACATACGGAATTCATTTTGCAAGATTTGAGCCCATATTTGAGACCAGAATTAAGCCTTCTTGGCCAAACAGACATGCGCTCTATTAAAACCTGTGGGTCCTAGTCACTATAAAAGAGCTTTTTATGCCTTTTCAACTCTAAAGCATTCAAATGTGCCTACATTCTCTGTGGCTGAAGAAACAGGAGGAACAAGAAGCCTTCACAATGGATAATAGGTTGAATTTATTTCTTTCGTCTTTTTCCATTGTCTAGCCAAAGGCTTACAGATCAAGATCTAAATGAAATGATACATACTGTTTGAATGCTTCAATTACAGAGAGATGTATGGATGTTCTAAAGTGAGCAGAATATTAATCCTTTCTAGTAGAGAATCTTCCAAAAGTATGAAGTGTAATAATTGACCAGTGGATCAGGCTTTTACAATAAAGAATGTGGTATTAAGATTGGACAGAATAAAATGGAGTGTTCCAGAGATCTTACTAATTAAATAACTATGATAATTGAAATAATGCTCCATATTATAATCATTTTCCTGGAGACTTCAAAAAACAGTATATTAATATCTGTGGATCACTCTATTCAGCTTCTAGATGGAGTTGTCTTTGTACCAAATTATTTGCCATCTGTTTCTGCTTACCTGCTCCTTCTGTTGGTAGTCCCAATATACCTGAGCAGAAAGAAATAACAAAAAAAATTAGTTGAATGTTTTTTCTTAAAGAAAATGCTTAACTAGGATAAGATATTTCCTTGATTTTATGCTTCTCTGTTTTCCAGATTTGTAAAATAGTATGTTACTTGAGTGGAGACTAGCCCAAACCTTTGTATATTCACCATTTTTCTCATTCTGTATCCTTCAAAAAAATGACTTCTTACATTTGAGTTGCTCTGAGATACCAAATACAAGTCCGGGGAGAAAACATGCAGATTGGCAAGACTATATGATATTTTTTCCTGACGAATGCTTCCAGGTACAATCTCAAAGCCTTTCCATGGTGCCCTTTTGCACCAGCATTTCACTTTCTTGAACAATGAAATTAAGATTCCTTTTAATTGCATGCCAGCAGCTAAACTAAAATTTTAAAAAATTAGTCTGTCATAAGACAGGGTGGGAGCAAAGTGGATGCTATGGTAAAAAATAATTACAAGTTATCTGTATATATAGGGTGATTCTTATTTTAAAGTTGCTTATTTTAAGAAATATCTCCTATTTGGTATTAAGTGTGTCATATATAGTCAATACAGGACATATGTTCCATATTATACCAATGATGACTGAAAGGATCATCAGATACAAATGTATGATTTTATATCACGAATAAAACATTCCTTTGGTTTTTCTCTCTCTCCTTTATTGCATTGTACATTCTGTATAAGGAACAGTACTACTGCTGAAAATATGCATCATGATATATGCATCATATTATATATATACATAACCCATGCTTGAAGAAATTTGTTAGCCTTTAGGAACCACAGGACTCTCATTGTTTTTGAAAATATATACATACTTATATCCATAATGTAGGGACCATCTAGTAAATTTTACAAGACATAATATTAAGTGCAAGTACTATAAAAAAAAACCAAAATGGATTCATCTTTCCCACATGATAAATATTTCCTTCCAAAGGAATTTATTATAACAAGGCTTTTTCTTCAAATGAAGTAACAGTTCATCAATAAAAGAAAACACAGTTAAAACGAATAGTATATACCCAGCAAGATACTTTTTAAAAACCAAGCCACTTGTCAACACAGGTAATATTTTAATGAACACCTAACTTCACAATTCCTCTCGCTGTTCTATATCTACCTTTAAATGCAAAAGAGCATAATTTACAATCGTATCATAAAAATGTAAGATGAAAGTGACAAAGTTTGCCTGCATATACTTTTTTTCCGCCTCCCATGCCCGCGTCCCCCCTCCTTCCCCCCCCCCCAGGACTGCTTGCATCTAATTCAGTGGGTTTTGACTGATTTTCAGTCACAGAACAGAGGAGTGTATTTATTTATTTATTTGAGACAAACAAGAAATTACAAAAGGGTTCCTTAAAAGGAGAATTTTCCTAATTCCTGAGTTTGGCTCCGTCTTGATTAAGTCCAACAAATCTACTAAACTTTTAGTCATCCTTTTGATCTCATCTCTATTCTAAAGAGCCTGCGGTTTATTTCTGAATATGGTGGGTGACAGAACTGATTTTCCCTTGAACTTCAAAAATCAGTGAGTTGTTCTGGAGCCGATATAGGCAAAAAAAGAAAATAGTAATTGTGAATGCAAATGGTGAATTGCCTTCTAACTCGGAAAACTTAATACAATGTTAATAATGAAACATGTTTTTAATCTCATATCTTTTCATAGAAGCACTTTATCAAGTGTTGACTGAACCTGATTATCAATTTCTATGTGAATGGGGTCGCAGAGCTTTTTCCTAAATGCTAGCTGCTGCTGACAAGTGCAATGAGGTGATTTAGTTCACGGTGCTCACGTACCAAATACAAATTAGTTCATTTTCTTCCTGCTCCATTTTACAGACTTTTAATTCCCAATGTGTGGGAAACCTTCATAGGCCTCATCAAACTAGAGGTAAGCCAATCACTGAAAAAAGTGAATATATTTCCTACCTTCTTCCTGCTGTTAAACATACACTGGTTTTTAAACATAAAACAAATGAGGGGGAGATACAAGTTAAAATACAAGTAAGTTACCTGGATCTATGAGCTAGCCTATCTGATTATTCCATGGTGTATTTTCTTTGCTCAAAAGAATGTTGTAAGGCCCCAAATTCCCATTTTGTATATGCTGATTTTTTATAGTTTGTCACTTCCTTCTTTCTGTGGGAGAAAAGAAAACTTTTGAATAGACAAGGTAGGTGAGGTAATTCTTTTATTGGACTAACTTCTGTTTGTGAGACTAAATTTTGAGCTGATACAGAGCTCTTCTTAAGCTCCCTTCACACACCTTGTCTCGCTAATATCCTGGGACCAACATAGCGACAACTCTTCATACAAACCTTTGAATAGTCAGTTCTTCTAAAATCCTTGGTAAGCGTGATTCTAAGAAGTAGGATGAAAATTCTATTAATCTTGAATTGTATTGGTACATCATTCTGCTATGTATAGGAGTCCTTTCTATTATTATTACTAATTTTGGGAGTGCTTATATAGATAAAAATCAGTAACTAGAAGTTCAGGAAAGAGTAAAAACTAACAGTGATATTTCATCACTAGGATGGTACGGTAAACTTTATGTAAGCAAGGGCACTTCTCTTGCTTAGCAGCTGAGCAAAGAGGGCACCCGATTTGCATGGGCTTTGTATTTGCATGAGTACAATTACTCAGCATAATGTCACTGTATATGGATGAATTTGCCCAGATGCTGAGCATGTTGGGAAATTGCATGTGTAGCTGGTTTCAGTTACAAATAACTGTATTTTAACTGACGGGGGGAATGAAATATTATATTTTCATTGTATGCTATCCTTCAATTTTATAAACTGGTTTAACGTGTTCCGATGGAAAAACCACCATCAGCAACAGAGAGTTCAGCAGAGTGACTGACCCTGTGTGACGGTCAAGTACGGGGGGGGGGGGGCGAGGGGGACGGAGGTGTGGTATTAGCTCTGCTCAAGAGCTGTGTCTTAGGCAAAGCCTCATGCCCCTCCCATTGTTAAAAGATAGACTTAGTGACTCCTTGTGGAGTTTTTTGTTATTTTGATCAGAGAGCAGTTTGGAACTGAAATCACTAGAGAGTAGAAATCCTCTCTAAGGCTATGTCTACACTTGTTAATTTAAGTCAACTTAGCATGTCTACACTTAAATTTTAAGTTGACTTTGGGGGGAACCTACAAAGTCGACCTAGAGTGTCCACACTGGATGCCTAGGTCAACTTGTAGTGGCTAGGTGGATCTGGGACTGGTCCACGGTGGCAGGGGGGGGCACCCCTTGCCAAGTGCCAGGGGGCTCAGCCTTTGCCCCACTGTACCTGGGTACAATGGGGCAAAGGGGGACAGGGACCCTGGCAGGGCATAGGGGCAGGGTGGGCAGGGCTCTGCCCTGCCCTGTGGTGGGGCATGCCAGGCTCTCCCTGTGCCAGCCACCCTGGCAGGGAGGCAGTGGGGAAGTCCTGGAGAGCCCTAAGTCGACTTAGGGCTACTCCACGTCTACACTTTCTAAAGTCGACTTAAGCCAAAAGTCGACTTAAAACTAGGTTTTATAAAGTTGACTTAACTTTTCCTTAAGTCGACTTAAGCAGCTGCTTAAGTCGACTTAAGGAAAGTGTAGTGTAGACACAGAGTAAATTAAGTCGACTTAAGCAAGCTTAAGTCGACTTAATTTACAAGTGTAGATGCACCCTAAGAGCTGAATTCACTGAAAAGCTGACTGAGGCCCAGCAAGAGAGCATCTTGTGAGCGGAAGGTGTGAGTGACCAGCAGATGGTGTGAGCAGCCAGCAGACGGTGCCAGCGGATGGTGCGAGTTTCCAGTGAAAAGAATGAGTGACCAGCAGGTGATTCCAGTGGCCAGCGGGTGGTACCAGCAGACAGTGTGAGCAGCCAGCAGACAGAGCCAGTGTACAGTGCAAGCAGCCAGTGGAAAATGTGAGTTACCAGTGGGTGGCATGAGCGGACCCAGAGGTGGCAGAAGACTACTGGAGTGGAGGGCTGGGGACCCTCCCCTCCCCCCTTTGAGAGGTGGATGCTAAACCTATGATGGTCAGTAAGGGGATAGTGAAGAAGTGAAGGTCACACTCTATGTACACTGGGGTGGAGTGAGTTCTGTTTATTGGGTTTTGTGGGAATCCTGTGTCTCCAAATCAGTGCTGGTTTTGATATTGCCTCTATATAGTCTCTTTATATTACTATTACAAATATTATGTACTACACTTTAACTCGTGCTTGCGAGAGGGGAAGCATTGATCCCTCCCCCGCTTGCTCCACTCCCAGAGGGCTGCACAGAACATGCTCGCAGGCCGCATGCGGCCCAGAGGCCACAGGTTGTGCACCTCTGCCCTAGATATAGAACCTGGCTGTTTGCTGATGCCATCTTGGCCTGGCAGAAGCATTACATTTGTTCATAATCTGAGTGGTAAACAGTGTCATTCAAACAATATTTCTATGTGTGGGGCATTTTTTTAAAGGAAAGCAAGTTCCTCTGTCTTTTCTTCGCACACCTGTGTCCATCCTTCCCTCTGATTTCTGCTTTTAAGAAATTTATGATAATAGCTCCAGAAAGGAGCTCAATCCAAATGTATGCACCAGATAACAAGATGCTTTTCTGCCTCTTTGAATACCTCTATGTTTTAGAAGGCTTCAATGAAACTTTCCTCCCATCACTAAAAACGGAAATATTGAGGTCATGGATGTAGAGAATATATCAAAGAAAACTAAAGGGAAGGATGTAACAAGCACATAGGCAGATAAAGAAAACAACATTTGCTGGGTTT
Source organism: Pelusios castaneus (assembly GCA_007922175.1). Classification (NCBI taxonomy): domain Eukaryota; kingdom Metazoa; phylum Chordata; order Testudines; family Pelomedusidae; genus Pelusios; species Pelusios castaneus. The sequence continues at coordinate 17,854,724 of ML685786.1, forward strand.
TTTTCCCCCCAAATAAAACTGTCTTCAAAATTCACTTTTTCTCCTTTAAAGAGCCAACATTATTTAAATGCATTGTTCTGTTTGGGAACATTAACACACTGGATCTAATTTACAAATTTTAATGCCAGCTCATTATTTCACTGGTTAGACAACAGAGTACATGGACATGATTAACAAAAGAATACCAGAAATAATGGTTGGTATAGGTAATGAGGTCCAATTTTATGCTCTTTCTTGTATTTCTCTATAAAAAAAATCTGTAATTAGACTGGCAAATAATGATTTGTAGATATGTTATTTCATGTAAAATCATTAGTGGTATTCAGTAGTATTTTTATTATCGGAGCTCTTTAACAACTCAGAACAACAATTTACTTATCTTCAGGAAGCCAGATTATTTCTTTAGATAACATAAAAATGATCTGAAACCATGGTTGCTATAGATACAGTAGAACACATCAGCATTGTGCTAAAACACACCTGTTTTCTAGAGACCTTAAGAATTAAACAGGAAGTCAAATTTCTAAATAATACCAGGGCAGTGCAAACAATGCTCTATTCCAACCTCATCTGACCTGCTGTTTTCCACACCATATGTCATGCAGGCTTGGAAGAATCAGAAGAATGGAAAAGCGAATTTAACCCCTGGTAATCCATCTATGGCTAAATGGTAGGAAAAAAATCTGTTAACATTTCTTGGATCATGTTTACTGTCTCTCTTCACTACTTTTCTTTGATGATTCATTTTGTTCACATAAATATCTAGCAAACACTCACATTCAAGAGAGTGACCTATTCATGCCAATCTCCCATTTTTTAAAGGCTACAGTCATCCATCTGGGGAAAAGGAAATAATACCATGTGAGTAAAGTGACCAATCAGACAGTTTGAATATTGAACTGAGGGATATCAAAGCTCATGGCAAACAATTTGCAAGCAAATACACTGGCTGAAATATGATCACATAAAATACATTTTCTGAATGATGAATTGGTATATTTGCTCAGTTAAAGACAAATAATCAGTGAATAATGACTAATTAATAATTAATAACTAAGGGTAGAATTCGGGTCTGAGTTGAAAAAATTCCTCCCTGTAAGCTTAATGGCAGATTGCTCTATCACTTCACAGAGATCTTATTGGTAGAGCTTGTCATATATTTTACATCAAAAGATTTTTGACAGAAAATGCAGTTTCTGTAAAATCAACATCTGTCACAGGGAAATTTCATTTTTGCTGACATTTATCAATTTCCATTGGGAAAAACTAAACATTTTATTTCTGATCAGTATGACCTGACTTGGAATATTTCAGTTTGTTGAACTCAACTGAAACATTTAATTTCTATTCAGTTTAATACTAAATTGCATTTCCTTCATAGTGGCCTAGTGTTACCAACTCCACATAATAGGAAGTCACCACAGTAACCTTGAAAAGTCACTTGATATCAGTGTGAGGCAGTCTATGAGGAATGGGGGGGATGTGGGAGTAAATGGCAGGGTCTATGTGACGGAATCTCTCCCCCACCCCCCGCCCCAGCAAGGAGGGCCTCTATGGGTATGTCCCTGTGAAATGAGGGAAGCCGTACTCACTGCACCAGTTCCCAGGGCTGGACAGGTGACATCTGGCTGAGTTGCCCTAGACGTCTCTCCCCCCATCTGATCATCTCCTGAAGCTTGTGATGAGCCAGGCTGAACCTGTGGAACAATGTCTTTGGCTCCCATTGCTCAGGTCTACCTTCGCTTGGCACTGGCAGGTTTGCTGTCTGCAGCCCCGTGCTGTTGAGCTGCTTGTGAGTGATTGGCAACATCTTTCTTTGAATGTCACAGCACTTGGCAGGGAAAAAAAATCACTTGATTTGTTGATCACCACTTTGAGACTGGTTTACTAACCAGGGATACCAAAAAGTTGCTAAATCTAGCAACAAAATTGCTAAGTTGGCAGTTCATGTCTGACTCTCTTCCTCTCCCCCTTTCCCCAGCCAGTGTTCTCCCCTATGGGCTGAGCTCCCTGGAAGACTACATTTCCCATCTTGCAACATAGACTCCTCTCCGACCAAACCGACTCCCTTCTGACCAAGCTGTGTAGAGCATCATGGAAGTCGTATGAGTACAAGTGTATCATGGGACACATAGGGCAGCCAGAGAAAAATGAATGGGAGCATCAAGCTCCTGAATCGAAACGGCCAATGAAATAACACACTGCAATAGGGAAATGAAGATAAAAAACAGCAAAATGAAACATTCTGATTTGGGGAATGTCAAAATATTCCATTTCAACTGACTGTCAAAACAAAACATTTTACCAATTCCGAGTTGAAATATTTTTGTTCCACAAAATAAAGAAAATATATTTCAACATTTTATCCTGATATGGAACATAATATTGACATATTGGAATTTCCCTTGGAACAGTAATTTCAAATTTTGCTCAGCTGTATTTATTTGCTTTCATGGCTAAACCCTTGCTTCTTGTGCAAAGAGGCAAATTGTGCCCCTCACAACGAATTTGGAATAAAATCTATGAGATTTCCTCTCCAAATGGGTTTTGGGATAAGATCTGGTTCAGTACTGAAATTTTAAACATTAAAGTCTGGAAACAAAAAAAGTTAAGGTTCTCAAATTATTAGTAGCTTTAATTCACCAAGCACTGAGCATACTGGGTGTAATATTACTGAAAACTAGCAGTTAAGTACATGTCTGATTCTGTTCTCAGATCTGCTTATACAATTCCAGTTGGCTTTGATAGGAATGATGTGGCTCTGTATGTATGCAAGATCAAATTTGAGCCCCCTTTGTGCAATATACATAAATTAAGATTAATATGACAAGACTCTTGAGACCTGCATTTCTTACATTTAAGGTTCCCTTAGGAACCTTAAAATGATAACATTAATGAAATATGCTATTGTATTTAATTTAAATTGTAGTGGCCTCAGACAGCTTTTGGGTCCTTTGAAAGGCATAAGAAACCGATAGTTTGTGAGGCTGCCAAAGACAACATGGGGCTATCATATATTGGCCTCTGAAAGGATTGACGGGTATTTTCCTGTAAGTGTGGGGCTTTAAAATAAAAAGAGCTGATCAATGTGTGTGTCCTAAATACATGAATAGGGAAAAGGGAGAGATGACATATAGGGAAGAGGATTTGTGGGGGAAAGTTGGGATAGGAGTGAGGAAGTGATAAGAATAACCTCACGAATAGCCCCTAAGTCCTAAGAGCAGCCCTTGAAACACTATCAATTTAACTAGAGCTGTGCAAGAAATAAATATCTGCTGCCTGTAAAAATCCAGGTATACTGTGCACTAAGATCTGATGTCCAGAAGTGCTGAGTATCTGCAACTCCCAGTGACATCAGCTGGGGCTGTGGATGCTCAGCACCTCTGAATTCAAACTCTATACAAACATACATGAAGGGAGAAGCAAAATTAAGAAGAGTGAGATCACCTTTATCAAGGACACTAATCAATGTGTATGCTGTACTTCAGGGAATGGCCCCAGATCGCCCTTTTTTTAAAAGCTTTGTTCTTTCTGTTAATTATATACACAGTACAGTGATAACTCTTACTGATAGGCAAATAAGCAGACGAAGATAGCATCACATTTCTCTACTACAGAGATTATAAGCAAAAATACATTTCTCATAAAACTTTAGCAGAAGGATTCATGGTACCAATTATCATCTAACTCTCGTATATCCATTGCAATCCATTCTCCATTAGACAGGGCATAGGAAATGGGAGGCCTTGAACAGTACAAGAAGTTACAGAAGACAGACAATGAATCAACACAATTAAGGGAGCATATAAGAGAGCAAGGACACAAAACTCTACTATCTTTGAATCTGGAAGCCTTCTATACTGCAAATCAAATGCATTAACAAAAATGAAATGTTTTTCTTTCTTTAAAGAATGGAAATCACTTTCTCAGTATTTTCAAGTTCCAAAGGGTTACCTGTGTTAGGACAGCAAAACAAACAAGGAGTCCGACTCCTTGTTTGTTTCAGTATTTTCAGTAGAAGTTTTGATCCAAGTCCCCAACAAATAACCCATAACAATAGAAGCAAAAGCACATTTATTCTATCCCTGGGGAATAATTAACTGTAACCCTACATCCCCCCAAAATAGTGTACATTTCAACCTAAAATAAAAACATTACCAAACACTATGCTACACACACAATTCTACTCATGGGAAGGGGATGAAAGTGAGAACAAACCACATATGACAGTGCTTGTCATGTTGACTAAAACACCTGGAAGGTGCTCAGATACTATGATGATGTATGTGATAAAAAAACCTGAACAGAACAGAATTTATTTCTTCAAAATATTAACACGTTCCCCACTTTGCATTAGAAGAATTAGACAGTGAAATTAATAAGCCCAGAATTAATCAAGAAAGTATCACATAGTTCTAGATCCTGAATATGATCTCATTTAAGTCAGCAGGAGAGCTGTCATTGATTTCACTATGAGTCAGATTAGACCTTTACGGTGAAATTCAAGCAAGAGCAAGACCTATACATGTAAACTCTAAGGGCTTAACTGAGACTTAAACAGTTCTTGGACTTTGAGTTGGTAAGTGGGTTTCACAATTTCACTATTAGAGGGCACAAATCCAGCATAGGTGCTGTCAGATACAGCAGTGCAAAAATAAAACAAAATAAAAACTAAACAGAAAGGTCCATATGCAGAATGATTGGAATGCTTAACTGGTTTAAAACAGGTATGAATCGTTTTACAATCACATCACCATATATCATCTGTCTTCTGTTTTGAACTATAATGAAAGAAGAGCCTTGGTAGTTATCATATGCCCTATAATATTTTTTGTACTTAAAACATGTCTCACATACAAGTGCTGCCAACAGCAGCTGAAAAGCTTCAATTAAAGAGTTTAAATAAAATAATTGAAACAGGAGAAAGGGACCCTGGGCCTCCTACCTCGCAGATTAGTGCCCTAACTAGCAGGCGACAGTCATTCTTGCACTCTCTGGCCCAATGATTCTAAGTAGTTACTGAAAGTGGAACACCTTCAGCAGGAGAGATTTAGGGAATCCAACATCAGAATATCTCAAAGCTCAGTGATATAGCACTCACTTAAGAAGAAGGAGATATGTTCCAATAGTTTCTTCTGGCATAGGGGAGAATTGAAACTGGGTCTCCCATATCTCAGGTAAGTTCTCTAATCACCAGAATAAAAGCTCTAAGGTTTACAGCACTAGCACCACCACCTCTCCTTTGAGTGAGGTGGGTGCTTCACTCATTCTCACAAGAAACAACTTAGGCACCAAAACCACCTGCCTCCAGGAAAGGGGTTCCCAGCTATGGATCACAAGCAGAGATGGGCACCCCTCTGCAGCCCAGACCTAGGCAACCATCTCTGAGAGAGACACAGAGCTTTAGGACACAACCCTCTTATTGACATCTCCCATTGATTAACATAGGCAGTTCTCCACCTGCCATGCTGGCTTTCGTAGATCACATTCTTCGATATCTATCTCTCCGCGTACTTTGTATAAAGCACGTAGGTGCCTACAGCAGATTTTGTGGACCACAGTGTTGTTCCAGTGAAGTTAGCCATTGAAAATGTTCAGCTTTGCAACTCCTAAGCCCCTTTGTGGATCTATGCACACTTAACACCTCATAACTGGTTTTAAGTAGATATATGTGGTAGATAAACCTGGGCCCAAGAGCGAATTTCACTCCAAGCGAATTATGAGTAGTGAATACTGATAGTACTATCTCTTGTAAATATCATCTGAGGAATCCATAGGCTAAAATCTATTTGCATCAACAAACTGCATAAAGCAATTCTGATCAAATAAATTTGTAAAATAACAAAATCTGTTCAATTCACAAACCAAGAAAGGGGCTGAACAAACTGTCCGCTACAAAGAGTGCCCAGCTCTAGAGTAAAACATAAGACTTTTCTTATTTAAGAGCACATTTCATCAGTCACTACTGGAAAATATTACATAATTTAAGTGAGAGGGACACAAGGGGCACTTGCTCATGTATGAAAAATTTGTTATTAATATTCATTGGAAATGTGATCTAATATCTGTCTTAGGCTTCTCCTTATAAGCCTTTCCGTGTTAGTTGTATTGTTTATATAGCGTTTTTCCTGATGGTCCCGCCTTTTATATTTTCCATCTGTTTTAAAATCCCACTAAAGAATTAGGTGGAGTGGGTTGTCTCCTAAAATAGACTGAGAGGTCTTTGTACCATAAGCAGATGAATGATTGTCCTCATGGGGATGACAGCTTTTAACACTCATATCGGGAAAAGGTGTAAAGGCTTGCATGGTTGTGCACCTCAAATTATTGTTGAAATAATGAAAGCTGGATAATTTTTTCCATTCAAACTGTTTTTATTTTTAATGAAAAATTACCATTTTTAATAAGTGAAAACTTTTACATCAAAAGCTTTTTTCTAAATTTTCCCATCAACATTGAACATTTCTAGGTGTTATTCCCACCCCCTTTATATTTTCTGCCATGGAGTGCAACAGAGTGGATGTCTAGAGTGGTTCACATTCCTCCCAACCCCCATCCCAACCCCCATTCCTTTTCAATTTCTTCATTCTTCTTTTGCTACTCTAATTTTTCAAACTTTCCTCAATGTTTGGAGATGCTACAAAGCAGCAAAAAGAAAACAAACAAAACTCTGCCATTTTACATTTTCAAACGTTGGAGAAGTTTTAAACAGTTATACAATAGCAGAATTAAAGTTTTGTTTTTTCCACTCTAACTTATCAAACATATGAGGAAGATTGGAGAAAGTGGCTGACTTACAGTTTCATTTTTGTTTGCTAATTGGTAGCTTTTCAAAAACTGGAAAAGTTTTGAAAAGTTAAAGAGTACAAAAAAGGGGGTGGGAGCACTGGACATCATTAATTTTATTCCAAAGGGGTAGCCATGTTAGTCTATTGCAGAAAAACAAACAGAATCCTGTGGCACTTTTTGGCTATGTCTACACTGGCAAGTTAGTTCGAATTAAGGAAGCTTAATTCGAAGAAACTTAAGCCATGGCTACACTAGGCTTTCATTAGTTCGAATTAAGGGCTTCCTTAATGCGAACTAATAAATTCGAATATGCTATTCGAACTAAGGGTTAATTCGAACTAGTTAGTTCAAATTAATGAATGTAGCCATGTTAGTTCAAACTAATTGCATAGTTCGAACTAACCGGCCCATTGAACTCAATGCAATTCACTAATTCAAACAAAGCAAGTGCCATAAATGGCACTTGCTTAGTTCAAACTAAATTTTGCTAAATTCCAAAGGGGTAGCCGTGTTAGTCTATTGTAGAAACTATTGTAGAAAGACAACAGAGTCCTGTGGCACTTTTAAAGACTAACAGATTTATTAATCGCATGAGCTTTCATGGGAGAAAATATGATATATGCAAATTTGACTCTGTTGTCTTGGGGTTAAACAGGGACTATGGATTTTTCTCGCATTACAACAAGTGATTTGACCTCCCCCTCCTCTATGTGCTGTTCCCCAGTGTTTTGAATCCTAACACCTATTTTGATTTGCTGTTACAGCCTGACCTGATGCTATGTCATACACTCCCCTGCATTTAATTTCCTACCACTCTGTAACTTTCCTATCTTCAAAGCGTCTGACGAAGTGGGATTTTCTCCCACGAAAGCTCATGCGATTAATAAATCTGTTAGTCCTTAAAAGTGCCACAGGACTCTGTTGTCTTTCTACAATAAATTTTGCTAGTTTGAATTAAGTGAATTAAGTTAATTCAAACTGACTAAAATTAGTTTGAATTTGTTAGTTCAAATTAACTAATTCTAACTAACTTTAGTAAGTGTAGACATAGCCTTAAAGACGAACAGATTTATTTATCGCATAGGCTTTCGTAAGAGAAAATCTCACTTCATCAGATGCTTTGAAAGCTCATGCGATAAATAAATCTGTTCATCCATAAAAGTGCCACAGGACTCTGTTCATTTATTTTATAGCACTCAGTGGTAAAAAGGGGGGAAGAGGGAGAAAATATTTTTTTCCTACAAATAGATGAGATGTTTCATTTCAAAACCTACAAAATGGAAACAGCTTTGAAATGTCTAAATTTGGGGGGAAATCATTTGTTCACTTTTCAGCTAGATCTAGACATAGGATGGAAGTGGGACCATGTCTTCTCTACTAACCAGTTTCAGTAAACATATTCAGTGTGATGCTACCCATAAATAAAGCCACAGAGCTGAAATGGTGTAGGTCAGTGTTTTTACATCAGAAAGCTCTGGCGTCTGACCCTGCTGCTGTTATTAGTGTCTGGATTACAAGAGTTCATTACTTACAGAAGAGGTTTAGAAGTACTAGGTCAGCACAGGAACCACATAATGCTTCTCGAAGTGTATCTCTTTATAAATGTTTGCTTAATACATTTGTTAAAGCCTGAAGAGTGACCATCATACACAAGCCTGCTCTTGGCCCAGCCACCCACATATTGACTGATACCGATACCTCATCTAACAATCTCTCACTGGATAATTTGACTTGTATAATATTTTTGTGTTCCTCAATTGAATGAATACTTCACAATGAATAATTTATCTTCAGATCTTTACCTTCTCATTTTCATGGCTGCCATCAGCCATCATGTAGTTCTCTCAAATTTATCCCACTCCTGCCCCTCGTTTTTGCTCCATAGAGTAAGTGAAAGCAGTTTGTGGAAATTATCTGATATTTAAGCTCTATTGGTTAGTATCTATTGGATGTGTCAGTAATACTCTGCAGCAAAACTGGGCCCATGCCCAACTGAAAACAAATTAAAATGTGCCGTTTTTCTAGTAAAGATGATTATTTTATTGAAAACACATGCATATTTGCATCTTTACATTTTGAATGTGTAAATAAGGTTGTTTTTTTTTTAAAAAAAAAAGTGCAAATAAAGCAAATTGAAAAGGGGAGCAAAATTGCAAAAATGAAAGTAAGAGTTCAAGTGAAATTATACGATATAAAAATTCTGAATTTGGCAGATCTTGGATTTAACTTTTTAATTGTGGATGCTGAATATCCTATGAGTTTATATTTCTGGATTCTCAGAACATTTCAATAAATGTTTTTTAAAAACTCATTCATTTTTCTCACAGTGCAGCACAATGCATTTTGTCATTATTACTGAAATAGCAATACCCACATTGTTGTATCTTTAAATAATATATAATGACAATCCATAAGACTGACAGCACTTGATCAAAGCATTTTATGTATCGAGCCACTTAGCAGTAGTTAATAGTCCAGCTGTTGTACATAATTGTGTTTATGAATCATATATTTAATTTTAAATTAGGTGGTTAAATATTTGTAGTATTCACTTAGATGATAAAGGAAGAATATTCTGTTTGTGGGTTTAGTTGTTTAGTTGGAATTAAATCTTTTTTCTTCATCTAGAGCCCAGGGCATAACTTTGAGAAAGATAACTAAGGGCTGAAGAAAAACATACTATTCTTTCTAACACAGTTTAGAATTTTAAACTAGAGAAAATTCAAGCATAGAAGCCCTATAAATATTTGGGGGAAAAAAAAAACTTAAGGTAACAAGGATAATCTTCCTTATGAGAATCACAGACTAATCGAATGATAGGGCTAGAAAGGACCACCAGAGGGCATCTAGTCTATCCCACCTGGATAGGATGAGAGAGGCAGGATTAGATATACTTAAAACATAAAAGTTAGACAGTGATGCCTGTTTTTTCTATTAATATTTTCTCAAATGGAGGTGCACTAGTCTGTTATACCTTTTATTTTATTTATTTATTTGGCGGGTGTATTAGCAGTCTCAGTAATTTTTACATAGGCAAGTTCCTGTGGTACCATCACTTCAAACTTCTACCAGACAAAGTTCAGGTTTTAGAGAGTCTTATGAAATCCTGCCTTTCATCTTTGCTTCACTACACTTACTGAGCCATTCCATAGACAGTTTTTCCAATGAATTAAACTTGGGCTGAAGAAAATACAATGTTTCAACTGAAAACAGGTTACAAAGCATGCTGGGGTTTTTCATCATTTTAAAGAAACCTCAGGACTTTTAAACAAGCACAAATCAATGTTAATTTAAACAGCTTAATCTAATATGCCACTTTGGATTTCTGTACACTGATATTTGCTCAGTGCCTTGATTTGCTTCCAGTGGTTTAAAATAACCACCTTGATGACTTGGTGCAATTTTCTTGGAAGGTTTAAATTAGAAAGCTGAGCTCCACTGAAGCCAACTTGCACAATGAATTCTGTTATATTATTAATGTCATCTGATATCAAGATTAGCTCCCACTCAGTACTAAATCTATTTTAATATCACTTGTCCTCTCCTGAATGTGTCAAATTCCAACCTGAGATATACTGTATTGAAGTTTTATTACAACTTTTACAGATTTATTCAGAGGATTCCATTTGCCTTATATAATATAAAAGACATTCAGTGATAGGAAGAGAAACAGAGTGTCATGTAGTACAATAGCACTGCTGAATTTTCTCTTTTCCTGTGATATATAAGGAGTTCTCCAGGAAATGCTACGTGATCATATAATTGGGACTTTTAATCATTACTTCTTCTGTACTTTTTCATTTTTTCTTTGGCCATTCCAAAGATAGTCTCTTCTATTATTTTTGGGTGACTGGACTGGTATGAAGATCAGAAGTACTGTCAGGGACAAGTTAACTAGTGAAGCTCTTCTCCCACATGATCACCATAGCAGGTGGATGTCTTTCTAAGAGACAGAGCCCACAAGTTTTTACACTAGATGTAGGAACCACGGGGTGAAGTCTGTGCCCTATTTTATGTAGGAGGTCAAACAAGATGATCATCATTTCTCTTCTGCCCTTAAAAATCTATTAAAATGATGCTTGAGCATTCAGAGCCAATACAAAATCCATTGAAGTCACTGTCAGACTTTCCAAGGCTGCAAGCCATGCCTGCTATATATAAAGACTATGTTTATAGGGAGACCAAAGGGCAAGGGAGGACCCAAGAGTGGGGCTTTCCACGGTAGGCAGGAAGGGCTACAAAACAGTAGGCTATGTCTTCCCTCTTCTTAGCTGTGGAAAGCTGGAAGGGTTCCTGTCCCTACGTGTTGCATACTATTTTGTGCCATTTGTATATTCTTTAGCTTAATAAACTCTCCTTGGGGAAAAGATGTCAAATATGACTCAAGTATATGACTGTTATTTGGGCTTCTCCAGCTAGCGAATCTGCTCACTGGCTTTTGGAGGTAGTAATATCAGTAGAATTCCGTTTTTAGTAACTGATCCCACCTGGAACATCATTATATAGCTCCATGCGAAGTCAGGGAGAAAACCTATGAGTGGGACAAAAATTAGGAGAGGAAAACTAAACTGAAATTGGAGATTGAGCCCCAAGAAAGAAAAAAAGTAGGGAAAGATTAAATTCTACCTAAAGAACTAATCTGACACATGGCAGGGGCTGGGTCTGCCCAGCAATACGGAAGTGAAATTGGGAGGGGGGATTTTCAGATTTACAATGATTTCTAACTATTCAGTGCCACTTTGGGATTTCTCTTTATTTCTCGTACATTTTATTTACCATCAGGAATCACCACTGCAGCTGTTCTTGTTGCATTTGCTCAGGGCAATGTCAAAATGTCACCATCCGAATGGTTCATCAGACTTACTCATGCGGCTGTCAGTCATGCCAGGAGCAGATCACTTATTATAAGGCAAGACAACCTGCAATATACTTTTAGCCATATATCCACCCTAACAGTGACAGGCTGATATCTTCACCACAGTCACTGCAGCAGCTGACAAATTCACAGTTCAATTGTTGCCCAGCTTTAACTGCTTCCTTGCTGTAATCAAGCACTAAGTATATGATGCTTGATGTGAACATGGGTCTGCTTGGAACACCCCATCTCAATTCACTAATGATGCCATAGGGAGGTTGTAATGATGATTGGTATGGAGTAGCTTAAATAAAATTTGAAATAAAATACAGCAAAAGTGAGTAGATGCAGGTATTATTGCAGCCTGTGGAATGTTCTGTCCAGCACAAACATATTCATTCATTATGCATGGACGTTATGCAATTGGATTGCAAACAATTTACCATCTGCCTCCACAGGAAATGGCATCAAACTCCCAACACGTGGGATAGCATCAGGGGGCTTCTGCGTGAATACTTTGCCTGACAATCATTTGAATGAGATGTCTCCCTTGCCTCGCTAATTGCATACCGTAAGTCAACTTGATTGTCATATACTTAGTTAGCCATAACAATAAGTTGAGGCTAGTGAAGCGTGAGTACAGATCATCACTAGAGAGCGATAAGGAAACTTGAACTGATAAATAAATTTAGGTTTAAAACAATGATCACAGGGAGGCAGGAGTCGGCCGGTCTTGACTAGGTCCAATAAATACTCATTTATCTTGCAATAAAAATGAACACCCAGGAGTACAAAATAGAGAACTGTGACTTTAAATGGACATTAAATAGGAGTCGATATGCCACTAAGCAAGGAAAATCCTATTTTCATGGTCATGACCCTTGCAATAAAATACAAATACTTTAAAAATGCACAAAATAGAACACTGTATCAACAGAAAATATCTATGTGTCACATAGAAAGTTTATAGGGCCCCAATTCCATAAGCTTTCTCCATAAATATTATTTAGATAGCTAGGCAGAGCTGCATAAAGGGTTGGAACCTAAGTATTTTATCAAGTGAGTCATAAATCAGATGATTTGAATGGCATTACATTACACTGAGAAAGGACATACTGGATCCAATCTTGCACCCCTAGTTCAGGCAAAGCTGCCTTGTGACTACATAAATACAGTACACAGGCTCAGTATTAGCAGACACTTCCGAGGGCCAAGGCAAAAGGAGAGCAGGGAAAAAAACAGAAGAAAGGAGAAAGGAGATGAGGTAGGGGGACATGAGATGAACTCAGAGAATAATTTGCTCAAGGACAATACAACTTCACTACTTGGAGCATACAGCAGGGACACTGCTCTAATGACTCTTCCAAAAAATCCTGGAGCAGCTGAGGAGCAGCAAAAGAGGAGGCATGAGATCAACTTTATAGGTCAGGAGATCCTGACCCAAACCATTACCTGAATAGTATACATGAATAATTCCATTTATTTATTTTAGTTTAAAAAGAAATGTCTATAAATCTCAGTGGGTGCCTTCACAATAAAGAACATATGCGAGTCTTTCCCCACACACTACAGTACCAAGTCAGGTGAGTAGTGGCTCCTTTCAGGTTCCACCCCTCATGAGCTGGACAGTGATAGTTGAAAGGTGGAGAAGATCTCATCTTTGCTGTCAGCAGACCAGTGAGGCTCAGATAAGGCACTGGCCCCAGTGATGAGTCAATGGTTTATGTGCTAAACCCTTTCTACTTGTTCCTTCCTTCAGTATTGCATAAAAAGGTCACAGAAACTGGTACATGGATGTGCAGAAATATTAGTGTGCATTTGTCCAGCAGACAGGTGTCTGGTTCCCCTGTAACTTCACTGCTGGACCTCAACTACAGGGCAGATATGCATTGGCATGGATGGAGGAGTGAGGGAATAAGGTTTGGATCTGCATGCATTGAGCTCATATATAAGCAGCTAGTTCCCTTGGCAATTCACAGCTGGGCCTCCGTGGTGAGGCAAATCTGAGCTGGAATGACAAGAGATGTTCTGGAACCAGCCGAGGCCCCTCTGACACTCTTTAGCACTGGGGAAGGAACCACCTGAAATGATTATTTTACACCTGGATGAAATGCCTTGGGATTTTATTTAGTGGATTAACTTAAATGTCAGAGCACAAAGAGATTTTGGACAGAATCAGGACCTTTTCCCATCAGTGATTGTAATGCTGTAGTGATGGATATGGCAGGGAGTTGTCAGGTTTCCATGGGCTGACAAGGCTAGAAAACATATGAAGCATTTGGTAAGGGGACATTTGCTACCTTAGTCATTCAGAATAATGGGGTATATTTCTCTGACGGGAGAATGGATATATTATTGGCTGACATTAGGAAGGGAACTGTTAACTATGTGGGAACCTGTCTGGAGGCGGAGGTGAGGGCACCCAAACTCATTGTTGGTGCCTCTTGTGTCAGGTGTCTAGTGGAGGTTCTTATTCCAATGGGGGTCTGGTTCTCTGAAAACCTGGAACTGGAAGGCTGGGTAATGGTATTGAGGTTCTTCATTTCCGATACAGCATGGAGACAACCTCCTTCCCACATCCGCTTTACTCTCAGATAAAAGAGGGCTGAGTTTAAGTTTGAAACAGGGATCACAAGGAGGCAAGAGTCTCTATCTCAATTAGATCCAATAAAAATGAATATCCAGGTCTGGAGTACAAAACAGAGAACTGTGACTTTAAATGAGGCATTTCACCCTGCCTCACTAACTGCATACTGTAAGTCAAATTAACTGTCATATACTTAGCTGTAACAATAAGTTGAGGCTAGTGAAGCATGGGTACACATCATCACTACAAAGAAAAAGATGAGGAAACTTGAAACAAGGATCACAAGGAGGCTGGAGTTTGGCAGTTTCAGCTACACCCAATAAATAATCATTTACCATGCAATAAAAATGAAGAGTCAGGTCTAGAAGCAACAGGCTAGGGTCCAGCTGTGGAAGGATAGGGGCTAATGGGAGCCCTCTACTACATGGAAATGGTGAAGGAAGAGTTGATGACCTGCAATTATTGCCTGTAGTTCCTAGATGAGTTAAGTGTATAAAGTTGCAGCCTAATTAAACCACATCCCTTGTACCATGTCTCTTTTTCCTTGTGTTCAGAACAATTATCTGTTCGTGTTTAAACACTACAGCCCTCAGCCACCTTATCCCTCAAGCCCATCCATGCTCCTTGAAGGCCTGGGACAGCAAGTTGTATACTTTGAAGGCAACTCAGTCACTCTGCCAACTTTCCCTCCAACTGAACTCTCCACCTGCAGAGTGTTTGCTGATTTCCACTTCTGATAATATAACAATAGGTGGTAGAATTGCTATGCCAGCAGTGATGGGAAACTTACTGGGCAAAATTCTCCCTGATTCCAGTGCAAAATATTGGTCTACAGAGATATAAACTCAGTAGGCAGTAGCATTCCTGCTTCATTTTTTCCCAATACTTTGTCCTGTAAGTGCCAACTATACATTTCAATTCATGGTAAGGAAAGAAAAAAGAGCAACTTCCAGTTTTGCAAACTAATTCATTTTTCCTTTTAAAAACCTCCATAATTTACCTTTAGGTTAATGTGGAAAAGATTTCTGTCAAGACAGAAAGTTTCAAAAAAGATCAGTTAAAAAGATTAAAGTTTCTCTAAGTATCAAGCAAGCTTCTCATTAGCTTAGTTAATCGTGTGTGGAATCTTGATAATGTTAATTAGCCTTCCCAGACACATTATATAAATGCTGTGACATAAATAAACATAGAGTGATACATCATATTTTATTTTCATTTCCCAAATTAACAAATATTCTTAATGTCAAATGTAAAATTTAATTACAATATTTACATTTCTATCCCTCATTTCACTCCAACCAGAGCACAGCAGAACTTTTTTTTTTTTTTTTTTTTAACTGTTTGAAAAATTAATTTGGGTGCCCAACTTGACACACCGGACCATCCACCTTTGGAAAGTCAGGCCCCTTTTTCCCCTCAATTTGGATATCCAGAAATCACAAGTTCTGAAAAACTCAGCCTTAATGGACTACACCCAACACAGTTGGCTGAATGATATTCAATTTATCCCTCTCCGAAGTACAGTGGTCTGAATCATCTATGTTGCTATTTCTTAGATTGTAAGATCTTTGGGACAAAATCTATGTCTCCCTATGTGTTTGCTAGTCTCATTCTAATCCTAATCCCATAATTTAAAATTCAGATATAGGCTGATATCTCAAGCTGTAACTGCCTCCCTTCTCCATCTCTGAGACACCTGGGTGTAACACTTCAATTTCTAAGCACCATGGTGTTATTTATTGAGTCCCCTCCACTAGTTCAGCCCTATAGCCATGTGCAGTAATGTACAAATGGAACTAGAGTTTCCTTCTAGCCCACTCACACAGAGCAAGGTCTCACGCTTCTGTGATCCTGTATCACCTAGCCCCTGCCAGCTCTTCCCCCCCCCCATACCCACTTCCTGTTCTTTAACTGTTCCCATTTGATAGGTTGATTGCTCTCATCAGCTTCCTGTCTAATTAAACCATTCAGCATACGTCCCACCAGCTGAATCCACGGTGGGAGGGGTATAGGTAGTTCATTAGGCTATGTCCACACTTACTAAAATTAGTTCGAATTAGTTAGTTCAAACTAATTAATTCGAACTAATTTTAGTTAGTTCAAATTAACTTAATTCGAACTAACTAAAATTAATTCAAACTAAGCAAGTGCACTCAAGTGCACTTGCTTAGTTCAAATTAGCGATTTCCATTGATTTCAATTTCCATTGATTTCAATAAGAAATTAGTTTGAACTAACATGGCCACATTGGTTAATTCGAACTAACTAGTTCGAATTAACCCTTACTTCTAATACCCTATTCCAAATTATTAGTTTGAATTAAAGAAGCCCTTAATTCAAACTAATTAAAGCCTAGTGTAGCCATGGCTTTAGTTAGTTCAAATTAAGCTTCCTTAATTCGAACTAACTTGCCAATGTAGACATAGCTTAGTGACTAGAGTGTTGGGATAGCTAGCACTCTGTTATACACTTCCTATTCTTCTTCACCTTGCAGTTTGTTCAGATCTAGGATTTTCAGTTCAGCATTCATGAATTGGCATAGTATTATACACATATTTTATTCAAACCAAGATACTCACCTAAGTACAACACACCTAAATACACGTTATGATACAGACTTCCTGTAACAGATTTAGAGTCACTACCTAAAGAATATACTATTTAATTTTATGTGAAATATACCAAAAACAAATGAATTGCTCACTTTGCTACCCATAGCAATAGCGGGGTTCTGTAAGTCACAATATTATTTCCTGTTTCATCTTACAATCATGACCCCTGAATTCACTTTGGTTTAAAAAATAAAGTACATGTTCAAGTATTTGTTTTGCACACTATCTATACAGCTGTACAAAAGCTCTTCATGCTTGCAGTTTGTATTGCGATTTCAAAAGAAAAATATATATTGAGTGAAGCACATTTACTCTAAAACATACTATATCAAAATGAAGAGACTGACTCAATGGCAAAACAGAGATGAATGAAGTTAGGAGGGATATTAGTGAGCTACTCATATAGCAAACTTCTCTTTTGAAGAGTATTCACAGCTGTTTTGAATCTACATGCCCCCAAAATGTTGCCTTTTCTTTTGCAAAGAACAATTTACAGGTAAACTGGGAAAGAAAGAAAGAAAGAAAGAAAGAAAGAAAGAAAGAAACCATAATTCTCATACTCATAAATAACATTCTAGGTGTCCAGCTGTCATCATAGAATTGTGAATAACTGGTTTTGCTTGGAACACGCTCCCTCTAACATATGGAAAACTTCAAAGATACGAATTGTACAAACATTGGCAGCTCTTATAGCACTAATGGATGCAATGGGTAGGATAACAGGTATGGCTGTCTAAAAACAAATACATGTAACAGGAAGAGCTGAATGTCTGCTTGTTAACATTAAAATATATTTATATAGAGATATTGTTCATTTTACACAGGCATTATTATTTATGCCCACAGGATGTCTCTGCTTGCAATGCATTGTGAGAAAATCTGAAAGGCAAGCCATGGAATACTGTGCTCTTTTATAACAACATGATCGTACAAAGAGGGCACCAGAGGAGGCTAGTATAAAGGTTAACTAAAACCTTAGTATCTACATCTTTTTGAAAGCCCACATTTATACCTGAAGTGAAATCATGGTTTCAAACAAATAGACTTTACCTCAGTTCATCTTACTTCTAAAGAGAGTCATATCTTATAAGGAAGCAGTGCTAGGTGTAAAACTTTGCCTCATTTCTGAGGATCCCCTATCAATACACTCACACACAACTCTCCTGATGACAAACAGTCCACTGCAGCACATCAGCCATCATATAGATTTGCCTCTAGGCACATGTGTTTCCTTCCTCCCCCACCTCCCTCAACTCAGTACTTATCTGGCCCTCAGAGCTACACTACCACATAAAGAATAGACCATTGTGATTTCCTGCATTCTCTACAGGCTACCGGAGCACTCTCTCCAAGAGTCGGAGTGTGCTACTCTTGATCCTGTTAAGTAGTGTAATGCAGAATAAGGCATTACTCAGTGCGAATAAGAGTGGCAAAATCAGGCCCTGAAACAATTCACATTTGTGTGAGTTGTAAAAAGATTTGAGCTGCAGAGACTTTCCATTTCCTCATACAGACAGGAAAGGTTTCAACCTGCCATCCCCCACTGTCTGTTGCTATTAGACATAGTGCAAATAGTCAGTGCTGGAGGGAAGCAAAGGGACAGCAACAAGACGACACGAGACACTAGAGTACTTTAAAATGACAGAACACATTAATTGGTAGACTCCTGCAGCAGTTCATTCAAGAGTTTTAACGATTAATCCAGATGACACTAGGCTAGTCTTCAAATGTAGGAAACTAAACAAAATTCCTAATAGCCTGTATGTGGCTTTATTATCTTGAGGGAGTGAGATATTTATATTCCCTGATTTATAAGAACAGCCTTCATTCAATCACTGGATTATTTTGTCCTTCAATGTTCCCAACTCCCTGCTACAAAACAAAAAGCCAGAAGGGATTCTGAGCATGTGAGGACTGCAAGAATTTTACTATCTTCTGAGAAGCCATAGTATCTGCATTGCTCTTGCTCTTCAAGGATTAGCTATGCTGGGAGTTAGAATGGAGGAAACATCCTATTCTGTGTGGCCCACATTAGACTATCTGCCCTAGCACATTCAAGGGAGTACAGATCTTTTCTTACAGGAGTAACTGATGAAGAGCGTAAGAAGTATAAATAATGCCCATTTTTGAGCTAGCTAAAGTAGATGGATACTACTATGCCCCAACTCCTGGGTAATAGTTGGGTGCAGTAAATTACTTCCTATAACAATCCCTTTCCCCACTGCAATAGCATAATAGGGGCAGGGTAGTACCCAGAGGCATTCTTGAGGCACAGTGTCTCTTGAAACTGCAGCCCTTAACTATGGGTCACATGTTCTAATTACTATCTAGCTCTAAATCCATAGTGCAATATGGAAAAGAGCAATGTGAAAAATAAACGCAAGATTTGTGTTTCTTGACACAACTACCAGCAGGGGCTCTCTGTTTAAAAATGAATTCTCCAGAGAAAGATACAAAACGCAGAGCTGTAGTGAACGTTGATCTTCTTATCCTTAAGGCCCAAATAACTGAGCAGCCAGAACAACAGTGTCACAGTAGATCTGCCTTCAGACAATATTTCTGCATTTCTTTACCACCTGATATTCACAAAGCATTTTCCAACCATTAATGACCTGATTTTGGTGCCCTTTACTCATGTTGAACATACCATAGTGGGCTAAGGCACTACATAATGTGCAAAACGGTGGCAGAATCTGACCCTAATTTATTCAGCCTCACAGCTAGAGTTGAATCTGATTCCCAATTATCAAACCATTAGGCCACTTAAACCTGTTACTCAACTTCACAGATTAACTAGAATCCTTTCTGTGAGGAGACAGAGTTAATATATTTTGTTCGTAACATCATAAACATCTTAAAACCTTTAAAACATCGATCCACATAATATGAAGGAGAAGATATTATGTTTCCATTTCCTGAATGAAGGATTATGATAAATATTGTTTTTAATGCTGCAACAAGCTTTGATAGGTGCTGATAAATAATTTACTTGGCAAATTTAACAAAGAATAAATGTGGTGCTTAGTATAAGGAAGGATAATCTTTTTGTATGTTAAGATCATTCACAGTGGCTCTCCTATCCTGCATATTCCTTTTAGTTTCAGTTCAGCATATTCCTTTCAGTTTTAGTTTAGCTCTTAGTTTTAACTGCTGTTTCTTTTTTCCTAGGCAGTTGGATCTAATTTGCATATTCTCATCATAATCTCAACCCAAGAGAATTTTGTGGCATTGTAGCTGGAAGTTAATGTTTATGAGAAGTGGGCATTTTCCTATTTCATATAATCATCCTTATGTAGTAAAACCTCTCACCCTTCATCTCCAAGTAAGATATTAATTGCCACTGTTTCTCTTCTTTCACATTACTGCCTTTGATTTCATCTAGACCACTCACTTCATTCAACAAGCAGTAGTCTCCTGGGTACCAAGTTACCTATATAAAAACAATACCAGATGGTGTCCCTGAATCACTTTAAGAGTAACTGGAACCTTGACTACATAATTTTACAATGGTATTTTATCAAACTCTGAATTTTTGATATTTACCTTTTCATTTCCAGAGGGGTAGCCGTGTTAGTCTGTAGTACAGCAAAAAACGAGAGTCCTGTGGCACCTTATAGACTAACAGATTTTCTTCAGCATAAGCTTTTGTGGACTATAACCCACTTCGTCAGATCGTGGGTTATAGTTCATGAAAGCTTATGCTGAAGAAAATCTGCTAGTCTATAAGGTGCCACAGGACTCTCGTTGTTTTTTGCTACCTTTTCATTGTTCTTCACATTGTCAGGGATAATTAATTTAACATTATCACTGAAGAACCAGTTTAGTGCTCAAATCCAAGTTCAATTAGCAATATTTTAACTTTTCAACTCAGTGTGATTTTTGTGTGGAGGGGGCTGAAAAGTGCTTGCCTTTCTTACATGAGCAGTCCCAATGACTTCTCCAAATAGCTAAGATTTAATACACATTAACTACATTGACAATAGGTTTATTATCTGTTGACACCAGCCATCATCTTCCTTGGGTGTTACACTCGATATGTATCCACCTGACTAGATGAGAAGAAAAAGGCAGCATCTCAAGAGTCAGTTTTTATAACAAGTTAATGTAACCAGAAAGAAAATCAGGAAAACTTCCTACCTTGTGGTTCATCCTATTTGGTATGCTAGCCACCCAAAAGCACTGTCCAAGCTGTGTCTCCTAAGCACAGTTCTTCCTCTGAGCATCTGTGCAAGCAGCAGGGCACATCAAGCTGGAAATAAATTGTTCACCAGTGACCAGGTACTGACCCTACACCCTGTCACAGAGTATTTAAAAATTATTTCACTTTTGCTGGTGCAAAGAGTTGTAAAATTGTACTTTCCTGATTCATCGCAACCATGCCTCAAGAAGAATACATCCACTACCTGTCCTTCCTCTGACTTCCCATTTGAGGGCAGGTGAGGCATTATCAGTGGAGTCTATGTCAGTGAGTCTAAATAAATACATCAATCAGCCAGGGCTATCCTAACCTCTGCTCGCAAATTCCTGCAGCTTCCCACGTAAATACCTCCACCGCTGGATTGTCTGCCACTGGAATCCCTGCACCTGGGATGACACTGAGCATAGCCCTGTGTCTAGAATATATTTGTAAAATTCTTATATGCTTTATTTCACATTTTCTTAATTAAAGAGCAACTGTAAATAATCACAATCAGATTGTTAGTGGGTCCTCCCCATGATGGGGAGCCCATTAACCATACTCAAAAAGACCCTCCCAACTTATCCATTTAAAAAAAACCATGTGATATCAAATCCCCTTGATCATTTTTCGGAAAGTGGAATACTGTGTGTCACACAGGGTAATAGCTTTTTAAAATGTTTTCGTTCACTTTAAAATAATAATTGTGACAAAGTAAGAAATAAAAGATTCAAGGCTTATTTAAACCCTTCACACTGCCTACAGCTGGAGCATTATTTAAATAGCCTTCTACTCTGTTCCTTAGCGATTATAACCACGTAGGCATTTGATTATAATTTTCTTCTAGGGGCTCATTTTATAACCAGGGCCAATTTGATTCATTAGCTCTCTGTCAGCCTCAGAAGACTTGAAATCAACTATCATTATAATATCACTTCCATTTTAGGGTTAAAGGAAAAGAAACAAAAAAAGTCACCAGTGAGATCACTTTCTAGGTTGTAAATTCATGAACTTCATTAGAGACTTCATGCTGTTCCCACAAAGGCATCTAAACTCATAGAAAAAAAATCCCTGCTGTGTCTGATGTTCAAAAACCTCATCTCCAGTGAGCTTTAGGGTTATTTCCCCCCTATTTTTCTTGATGACTCTCATATGTGCCATTGGAAATTTTAAGCAAATCTTTACAGAAATTATCTTTTAAAAAGCAAAAGAAATAATATTCCTGAATGAGAAAAGAGAGCTATGGCAAAAGAAATATTGTACTGAAACCATCACTTTTTAATCTATTGTTTTCGAGTTAAATAAATCTAAATCAATGAATATATATGCTTGATAGTATATACATGTTTCATCAATTAAGGATAGAGTATGCTAATATTAGAACCAAATGATTAGATCTAACACAAGAAAAACCTTACCCCACAGCACTGAGGAAATTTAAAAAAGGAAAAAAAACACACACAAAAGAAAGTTCACATCATAGTTTTTCTGTATGTTTTGGTCCCATTGCACATTTCAGGGCTGGTAAATGTTATATTCTTTCCATATGCAGGGAATTACGCTACACTCTCACTGTAAATAGCTTTGTTTTCTTGTTGCTTTTCCTTATTCAAAAATACCTTGATGAGAAATCAGTGCATCTTGCTTCTGTTTACAAGCTCCGAGGACTCTGAAAACAAAATGGTTGCCTGGATGGTTCTCAGGAATATAAAGGAGCAGGACACAACAAACAAAATCACCACCACAGTTTTATGCCAATGTGTATTGCACTAACACCTCCAGTTTAGGAACAAGACAGAAGCTTAATGATTAGCTGGTTGGGTCTTGTTAACAATATCACCAAATGTTTGAAGTCCACTTGACTACAAACATGAAGAGCCTAATCCAGCAAGAGGCTGGCAGCAATCAGTTCCTTTTGAAGTTAGTAGGAGTTAAAGATAATCTCTATCCCAAAAGAGATCCTCAGCATCTTTCAGCTTGGGGCTGAAAAACAGGCAAGAAAGCCTTAGCAACAGAAAGATATACTACATAATGGATACCAACATAATATGTAATGGCTTGGGGCAGGGGGCAGTGGGGAAGAAGATGGTGGAAACATAGGGTTGATTAAGATTTAATAAGTCCAGGGTTCATTGAAACAAAATTTCAGGACCTGCAAAAGACATTATTCTCTCTCTGCAGGCTCCTCTTCTTGGTCCCTGATTAGAGACACCTTTAACTTCTCACCCTAACCACATGCAGGCAAATCTGTTCTCCCACTCCCCTTCATCCAGACAGACTTTATATGTTCCTGAGTAAAACATTGGTCTTCCTTTCCCATAACACCAGACAGTCTTCATTTATCACACAGCTACAGCAGGACCACCTTAGAACACCAAGCCCGTGTCCCTAAGATCCAAGGATTCTATCTTAACCTGCCCCAAGAACAAGACATCCCAAAGCTTTTGCTTACTTCTGTCACTGAATACCATTTTCAGTGCAGTATTGCAGGTTTTAGAAACATTCAACTTTCAGAAACATGTAAGCCATATTCTGCCTTCATACATTATTCCTACAAAGGGTGCTAAATACTGGCATCTGAGGGCTGTTCTAAACTTCCTTTAATATCAATTTCAAAGGTGGTTTAAAAGTAAGTTATCAAATATGGTAGAGTTATGCTAAAAAAAAAACCAGGACATAGCTTAAAGGAAAGCATTATAAAGGTATTAAGTTGCAAAAGAATTGCTATCCTGATGTTATGGGAAAAAACATTAGGGCATGGTGTTTCCTGTATGTTTTTTCAGACATAATGAGCTTATCCTTCAAGGGAAGGGTGCCAGCCATACAGCTTTTGCATCATGCATTTGGCATTCAACCTGCAGAATGACATTAGCATTGTCTCTAGAAGAAGCCAGTTGCTTGCTATGGTGCTGGCATGTAGGAAGGTAAATATACGTTCACAATTTAGAGTAGTGATGGTTTGGAGATGCCTGGAAAAGCAAAACTAAACATGCCCTTTGCAACATCTGCTCTGAATGATCCTGTCCTGAAACTGGGAATGTGGGGGCCAAGATGCTCTTGCCAACAGCTGCGGAAAGAAGACTTCCACCACCAACCAATTACAGACATTCTACCATTCAGTCCCAGGATCTCTTTGCTCGATGGTACCATAAATAGTCTCATGTAAACACGCTCACAAGAATATCCAGAGTATTTAACAGACTCACATACTAGCTGCTACTCCATGGCACCAAGCTTATAACAAAAGTATGTCAAATTAACAGTTACTCATAAATGCAAGAGACAGATTAGCCACAATATGGAATAGTGGGAAGTCACCATTTCTGCCCTCAGAGAAGATATTAATGTAAAAAAACAGTGAGTTACAAAAACAGAGCATACGTTGCCCAATACTAGTTTGGGTCCCCAGGTCTTAGCATTGCTAGGGACTTGTAAAACTGACAGTTTAATTTGCAAAGTTTAAGTAAACAGGAACCTGGCAGTTCCTGGCTTCTCCGAATAAAGTGCTCTCCTGTGCTTCTATGTACCAGCAAGAATAAAACAGGAGGATCTCCCATTCAGCATGTCAAATCCACAAATTAAATTCTGTTACTAGCCCTGTGAAGATAAGTAAGGACTAGGTAGATGAACCCAGAAATTTGACAAGGTCAAAGATGTCATGTTTAAACCATCCTTTAACACTTTATTTTTGTAATCATGCGGATGAACTTCTGGAATGAAGCACAGTTTGAAAGTTCCAGTCACATCGATGGAGTTCCTGACATTTTTTGTGCAAATTTAGAATCACATATATGCAAACCAATATATTTACCGATTGATCCAAAATATCCTGAAACTGACAACCTTCTGCATATGCTGCAAAAGAAATGTATTTGTCAGGATTTGTGGGGAAGGATGAGGTTATGGTTCCTGGGTAAGATGGAAGTAACTAACTTTTCTGGGTTTTAAAAAATTTA
This sequence comes from Pelusios castaneus, assembly GCA_007922175.1. NCBI lineage: Eukaryota > Metazoa > Chordata > Testudines > Pelomedusidae > Pelusios > Pelusios castaneus. The sequence continues at coordinate 17,879,700 of ML685786.1, forward strand.
CTTACAGGCTGAGATAATTATCTGCATGTGGTTATTTTATGCTGTTTGTTGGTAGAGTTAATATTAAATATTGGTATATAATGTTGTTGGGTTATTATAAGTTTAATTATTTTTAGGGGTTCACAGCATCTGTATGGTCATTTCATTTTTGTAAAGTATAAACAAACTTTTAGAAGCCATCTATGTGATCAGAGGATAGAAATATGCCATGGGACCCATGTGTCTAATCAATATGGCTCCAAATACAAATGGGGATTAGGATGAAAGACCAATGCTTTTATTTAAACTTGTGACCTAAAGAGAGACTTGAATTCAAGACAGAAGTGAAAGGATTATGCATTCATTGAAATACATTGGTTGGCCTTCTAAGATGCTTAAATACCTGAGACTGTCTATTATGAAAGATTTTTGTCATGTGATTTTCAGCTGGCCATAAGGCAGTAATGAAATTTAAATAGGAAATAATCATCTTGACCAACCTCTAGTTCTTATATTATGGGAAGGAGTAAGTAAATGGGAAATAACCTTCTTAACTAACTGCCTATGCAATTTTGATTTAAGAAGCACCTATTCTTGTATTTGATGGCCATGTTTAAAAATTCTATGGATTTTTAAATTAGATTTAAAAGAGAACCAGCTAGGCTCCAATAGACCAGGCTTCATTCCTCTGGTTGCCATTAAAAAGCGAATGGATTTGATCTCTTTCAGACATAGTTTGTCCCCATACGTAACCATCTGCCAAATGGAGCAGTTGGCACAATTAAAAAAAAATCTGATATAAGAAAAATTTGATTTAAGGATTATTTAAAGGAACCTGAACAGATTGCTTGTTTCCTTTTGCAAACTATGAATTAAAATCTCTAGCTGTGCTTTGCATAAGAACAACATAGGCTCCCTACAAACTTTTTCTTTACAGAGTTCTTACCTATCAAAGTTCCTCTATCAATTATTTTAGCATGGAAATTTATAAAGGCTTTGTGGCTTCTTCAAACAAAAAGATCAGGAGTTGATGGTAATTAGAAAATGTGCTGAACTTGCCTCATTGATAAGAAAATATGACAATGTCCCTTTCAATTAGTTCTTGCACCAATGCCAGCTTTGTTAGGTTTTCCTTGTTTTTTCACTGCTAACCTTGACTTTTTAAACTCTCTTGAAAGTCAGACAGCTGGACAGCAGCAGAAAATGTTTAAAAACAGAGTGACAGGAACAGCCTTATTCATAAATGGGATAATGCTTCTCTACTTCAGAGGGCTGCTGTGAGAAGTAATACATTAAAGATGGTGACGTGCAATCGTGTCTAAGTATCTCAGACAGATAGCTGGGTAGGGTCCTTCATCATGAGCATTGTACTCCTTATACATTTTATCCCATCTTGTATAGCTCCTACTGGTCTTCTACGTCTGTCAGAATGGAAAAGCAGACTCTCATGATGGCTCTTAGATCCCTGTTAGAATGAACATGCCCTAGCCTGTTGTACAGTATTGTGATGTTATCGGTCATTAAGGAAGTTGTTATTGTCAAAAAAAAAAATCCCCTCTGTCCTCTTATTCAAAAATCTGCTATAGCTCATATCCCTATAATAGAAAGGCAGATTTGGAAGGATTGGATGCTTTCAAATTTTATTTTAATTATCTGGAGTCTGTCACAGTTCACGCTGAGCTGGACAATTCACCCCCTCATTCTGTGGGCACCCCTTCCAACTGTCAAGCTGCACGTCTGCTTTTTTCAAGATGCATTCCTGCAATCTGCTGCATAAAATATAAAAGCATCCTATAAACTGAAAGGAAGAGCTGAAAAAAACATTTTGCATGACAGTGTCATAAGGAGACTAAGTACCCAGAATTAAACATTTTATTTTATCTCCTCCTGAATTCTTTCCACCTGTCTTTAATAAATTATTAACTAAATGAAACAAACAAACCCCAATTCTGGAATATCCTTCCCACAGTAGTTCAGTTATAAAGAACCATCTGGATTCACATATTAAACCTTCCACATTTCATCCTCTCCTATAGCATGTCTTCCTCAAAGAGCTCTAAAGCATATGCATCACAGTAAAGGAGTCTTTTTGTTTGTTAGGGGAGTTTTCTTGGTTGACTACTTGATTTTTGGGTTCGGGGGTTGTTTTTTGTTTTTGTTGAATCTGGAAAGCAAATTGTCCATGGAGATGTTTCAGTGTTTCTGACATGAAATATGTTCCCACCCTCTCTGGGAACTTTTAAGCCCTTGAAACTTTGACTCTATGGTAGCTCATCAAGTGGGCTTCTGAGGAGCTGAAGCCTGGAAGCCCAAGCTCCCATGTACCCCATGATGTGGCCTGTGAAGAGCCCTGATTTCCATTTGAAATGTCATTGAAATAGACATCCACCTCAAATATTTTGATTTTGCTGAGCTAGCACTTTCCAACAGGAAAATGTTCTGTCAAAAATTTTCTAACTGGCTATAGGAGTAAAGTCAGGCAATGCATCTGAAGTCCTTCCTGGCGGGCTGCCTGGCCTATGCCAGTCTGATTTTCTGGAGAAAATGATAATTGAGAAAAGTTGCCCTTTCCAACAATGGTTCCCTTTCTCTTGGTCTGGACAATCCACAATGGTGTTGCCATATCTCTAGGGAGGAGGGAGACACCTACCTCTCCCACTTGTGTTAAGGTTTTCAAGGAAACCCAATGTAATTTCTTTTCCATCATCTTCTTTCCTGCAATTCTTTTCCATGTAACTCTCCATGGAAGGTCACAATTTGGCAGTAAGTACACTACTCTGCACTGAAATCTGTCAAATGCGCACACCTCTTTTACCATCTCACCTTCAGACTTTTTGCTATTTTATTTACATTCAGGCATACATTTCTTTGTTTTCCAGTCATCATTTGCACCCAATAAAACTGAGGAAGAAAGTGAAAAAAAAAACTTTCATAAAACTCTTTAAAAGCTAATTATTCACCTTTGCATAGTTTTGCATAATTGCCATGAAGCTCTAACCTTCTCCTAAATTCTAAAGCTATTTTGCTTTACTATTTAATGACATTTTTGCTCACAGCAAAACATCATCTGCAGCACCATGGATTAGTGAAGAATCTCAATAAATTTAAGTTATTTTTCTTAATAAGGGTAAGCATCTACCATTCTTTTACTAGGACTTAGATAAGGCAGGTGACCAAGAGTGAACTAAGGGGTACATGTTACATGTTGGTGCCTAGGACCTCAATTCTGTAGATACAGGATAAGGTCAGAAGTTCAGTTGCAAATTTGAAAAACAAAACAAAAATAAAACAATGATGTTTCTAGCCCTTATAGTTGCAAAAAAATGCTTAATACATGACCTGAGTGTAACTGAAGCAGTGATGTGTGCCTGAGTCTGCCAACTCCTCGGGACAATAGCTTTGAGCAGGGTTGCCTATGCTACACATCTCTATAGAGTATTATGTCCATGACACACTGCTTTAAGAGAGCCACCAATACCACCCCAACAGGGAACCTCAAGTATGTCAGGAGAAGAGCACAGTGAACCCAATCCTCTCACTCTGAAGCCACTCTACTTTCACCTCAGCCTCTCTTGGGGATGAAGGAGAGAAAGAAAGATAGGAGACTCCTGCTTCTCTAAGAAAGGAAAAGGGTCTCCTGCCACCACATCTCCAAGTGGAAAGGTGAGATCTCAGGACAGCCTTGTTGCCAAGTGCATAGAATCCTGCATTACTTCACTCTAGTCCTTCAGATATCCTCTCCACTTTCAGCATGTCTTTCAGTAAGGCTCGTAAGTATACTTAGAAAGAAGTCTTCTGCTTTTATTAGAAGTAGGAAACTGAGTTTTGTGGCAACTGCTGCTGCCCTTGTAAAAAGAAGAGAGCATAAGAAAGGGTGGTTAAGATCATAGTCGGTGACAGCTGTAGAAAGGGAACTCCAGTGCAGACATTGCTGGGGCACGGTCCACCACAGTATTGAATTTTTGACTCAAAAAGTAGCTGCCTACTTTTTAAAAGTACAATCCTTGTCCCTGGCTTTGAGGAGGGTTTTGTCCAATTGATTCACTTGGATCATCAAATCTCAAAGTTACAGACTCATGACAAATGGGTTTAGGGTTCTTTTCAACAAGCTTGCCTGTGGCATGATTCCAAATGCTAATAGGGTCACCTGGCATTTCAGCTGAGTTTAACAACCTGAATCTAGCGTGTTTCTTCTCTGCTGAATATTTTTATCTGCCTCAGCCATTTATTTTAGTGGAATTTACATTCTCCTCACTTAAGGGAGAGTTTAGCCTAATGGGAATTCTGTATGCAGAACAAATGCAGACTAACAGGTCTGCAGTGTGAATAAACAACTCAATTCTGGAGTAGTTCAATTCTGCCCAGACCGTTACAGAGAAGAAATACATATTACTGGCTCATAAAGACTGCTTTCTTCTTGGTTTGTCATTTCCTTAATTTAAAATAAGTCACTCTGACTGAAAGTATGTGGCAGTATAGAAAATATCTGTGCACATAAGAAGCCAAAGCATCTATACTACAAATTAGAGAAACATTTTGCTCTGTGGTATTGTTTTATGTTTAATTACGTCTAACTGGCACCCTGGTACAGAGGCCTATATTTTCTTCACTACTGCAATAAAAATACAAGATAACATCATTTTGTTACGTTCATTATGCAATCTTGTAAAAGCATGAGCATTATTTCTGTCCAGATAGATGCCAACACATTGTAATTTCATGCATTGTTCACCTCCAGTTTAGTTATTTACAACTTAGTCTATTCCCTGCAAATATAACAACACCAATATAGCCAACGAACTATGACAGCTCAGTAGATCCTAACATTTAACCAAACTGTGATTACCTTAATTTCTTTACAAAGCAAGAGAAATGAGCCAGTACTGTATAGTATTTTTTTTTAATTTATTTAAACCTGGCAACTTCAAGGTCTTTGTTAAATTGCAAAATAGTCTCTGAGCATAGCCTCCATAATTCTACACTTCTGGAAAGGTAAAATTAATAACATCAAACTGAGGTTTAAAAGAAAAGACACAAATGTTCTCAGATCTGCTGTTAGTTTTTGTAGGTTGCTATGTTTCTGAAGCTATTTTAGGCATGAAATCCTATTCAGAACATATCTGGATAGCCACAAATGCTGCAATTGTATGGGGGGAAATAGGTCAATTTCTTTTCCTTTTGTTATTGAAAAGATTCTTTTCAAGTGGTGGTTTCTGCTAAAGAAAATAAAAGGGGGGTTTCAAAGTAAATCTGGAATTTTAGACTTCCACCATTTTTATTACTTATGTAGTAGAAGAACGCGCACAATAGTACTGCCCAAACACATGGAGCTGAATTAGAATGATTAATAGTCACTGATGCTTGATACTAGTCATTTACAGTGTGTATCACCTTAGAAGCTGAGTCCAACAGAATTCTCTCTGATCAGGACTTCATTAAGTAACTCTGGCACTTGGACATTTGTAAACTAAGAAATTTCTTTGGTGATAGTTTTCACCAACCTTAATATTAGACTAGAAGACCGATTGTGTAGTGTTTTCCCTGTGACTTATTGATGGTCATTGCAAAAGACTGATCTCTGGGCCCCAGGTGGGGCAGGCACATAGTCTCTGGGCCCCAGGCGGGACAAACAAATAGTTGGGGATGCACACTGGTTTTGGTCTGGGAAAGGGAGGGGAGACGCAGGTCCGCTCAACTCCACTGCATCTCACTCAAGCCCCTATGTGAGGCCAGGCTGGGTCTGCCATGGGGTCAGCGGGGTCCCTACCACAACATGTTGACTCTGCCTTCTGGGCCACAGTCGCTGGCCTGCCATCCATTCCCCATGGGTTCCTTCTTACCTCTGTTCCAGTTGATATCTGGTCATTTTCCTCTTCATTGGGGAATCCCCAAGGGGAAGGATGCAGAACCCGTCAATGTTGTCCAGGGGTGGCAGGCCCAGCAGCTCATCAGGGCTGTCAGTATACAGAAGCTCCTCCAGGTCTGGACAGTGGCAGAGCCCTGAATGTTCCCAGCAGTGCCCCGAGTCTCCCAAGGAGCTGGAGCCACCAGGGCCATTTTAAATTTCCCGCCTTGCTCTGCTCCCAGGCACGTAGCCCAGGGTGGAGCAGGGCAGGAAATGTAAACAGCTGCTACTGGCTCCACAGCGTGTGGAGGCTCCCAGTTCCAAAGCAAGATAAGGGCTTTGGTGGGCAGGGGGCATGGGTGGTGGTGGAGGAAAGAAAATTAGGGGCTTGAGCCCAGCTGGAGCTATGGGGACCTGGCCTGGGGCCCGGCCCAGCTGGTGCTTAGAGGGGCCTGGCCCAGGCCTGGATCGGGCCCTGGGTCACAGGTGCGGGGGATGGGTGCCTGGGGGGCAGAGCCTGTGTGTGCCAAATGTTTTTTAAGGGCAGCAATGCCCCTGGGTCTGGGCCTACCTGGATCCCCTCTCCGTCCTCAGCGGCTGGTAACTCTTCCAGATCACAGGGTTCTGGTGAGGCTACTGGGTTCTGAGGGCTAAGTGTCACCAGTGGTGTCTCTGGGTCCCAGATCGCAGGCAGCCCTGGAGAGAGAGGAGGGATGTCCTTCCCTTCCATTGTTCCAGCCAGAATGAGCTGCCAGGACTTCCTTTTATACTTCCTATCCTGCCCCTTGACTTCCAGCCTAACGGGCAGGCCGGCTCTGGCTCCACCCCCATGGGGCTGACTTGTTCTCCCTTCTCCCTCTCAGAGGTGGGCCAAGTCCTTTCACTACATCTAGAACTTTCCATGGCCATTCACACAGCAAAAATGAGAGAGAGAGAGAGAGAGAGAGAGAGAGAGAGAGAGAGAGAGAGAGTCCAAAACACTAATACTTCTCAATTTTGCCACTGGCCCCACCCTTCTTCTATTACAGCCTCTCTCTCTAGCATATATGAAATAGAAATGTATATTTTGCATTGCTTGCCCTTGCACGTCTTCAGGTAACATCAATGTCAAAGTTCTTTTCACTTCTGAACTGACTGTTTTGGGTTTTTGCAACACACACAGTTTCTCTGCTTAAATCTCCCCTGAGATAATTCATTTAGAGCTGGGTGAATAGCAAGAAAAGATACTCTTGTACATTCAGTAACATTAAATAGAATTGTGCTTAGACCAAATTTGCATATCTTTTATTTACTGATCATCAACATTTGTGTGAGCATTAACAAAATGTAAGGACCAGAACACAGATTAATGTACTCATTATATGAAATTAAATCTGCATGGGTGGCAGTAGTTTTCATGCAGGGGGCTGAACTCGATGACCTCTCGTGGTCCCTTCCAGTTCTGTGACTCTATGAAGGTTGGACCTTCAAGTTTGGGGGACAAAACAATAACATATAACTCAGACTATTGTTACCCAGAGTTCCTAGAGCCAGTAATTTTTAGTCTCTGCAATTCGGTATCAGGAAATAAGCCAAAGGAACGCAGTACTTCTGCCTGCTATATGGTTGGCACAGACAAGTCAAAACGAAGCACTCTTACCTAAAGCTTTACTTTATTGGTTTCCACTGGAATTACCTTTCTTGGAAGCCTCCACTTATTAGTCTTAAGCACATACAAATACAATAGGTGGTTAGAGTACCCCAAAACTTGTTAGTTCCCCCAGATTTCCAGATTGCCAGTCTTTCAGCCTATGCCTAGAGATCTTTTCTATGTGTCCACCAAGTGATCTGCCTGACTCAGCGTTGCTTCCTCCCTCTTATACTCTAAAAGTTACGGAGACATTCAATCAAAATAATGTTGCATAGTTAACCAAACAAAATAATCACTATAGACATGTCACTAAAAAAATATTTAGGAGGAAGTGGGATTTTCTCCCATGAAAGCTCATGTGATAAATAAATTTGTTAGTCTTTAAAGTGCCACAGGACTCCTTGTTTGTTCAGTCATAAGCTGTTGGTTTGATAGCTGAATTTCCCCATACCAACTATTCTAAAATATATCCAGACTTCCTGTTTTTCACAGACATTCAGCCCCGCACATTCAGAGAGTGAAAAAGCATAGACCCAGGTTTACCTCATGTGTTCATTGTCTACACTTCCTTCTGGTTTGCCTAGTTAAGTAAATTCCTGAAAAGGCCTAAAAGCAGCAAGTAGAATAATTGGTAGTCCATCCCAATAATTGGCAGTGGCTTGGACACCTGGCTGATTGTTAAACTGTCATACAGCTCTAATATCAAATTGTGAATATAAAATATTCAATACAATTTTAACAGCACACAGTTTGGGAGGAATCCTTATCCTGAAATTTGTTCCATATAAAATACTAATTGACAGTTTCAAGTAGCCAACAAGTCATAAAAATTGTATTCAGTATATGGACACTTTGTAATGAGTAATATGGATTGCATTCATCAATGCATTTTTATTGGTTGTTTGTCTGGATCTGATAATTCCATCATATTTCACTGGGAGTGATGTGAGGATTTAAGTTTATGCAATGTTTAGAAGATGGAAAATGCAGTAAGAGCTAAGTATCATTGATAATATTATTATTCTCAGAGCATTCCCACTACTTCTGCATATATTTAGTACTGAAGCAATGCTACTGTGCCATGGTGCCCTAGACAGTATTCACCCTCCGTTACTATAACTACTGCTGAAATAGAAAAGCTTACATAGTTTTAGACGACATATTGGTGATTGCATAATGAGTGGGACATTTGCCTGCATACAATCAGTGAGCTACAGGCATATATTTCATTGTTCTAAATAGCATGGAAAATTCTAAATTAATGCCAATAAAAATACAAAACAATATTACGCGTATCCCTGCCATCTGTACTGAAGATAGACATATTTGCAGTTATTTGATGTAGCCTGTCTTTCTTCTCATATTTCTAAAATTTTCAATATCTAAAGTTTTTGATGATTGCAACACCTCATACCCATGTGAAACCTTCAGGGTTATTTATGAATTAGCAGAACATTTCAAAAAGAAAATTCTCTTCAAATGGAATTTGCCTATATTTTTCTTCAGTGAAAACTCAAGTGAAGAATGCTCCAAAGCAAACACTGAGAGGAACAGCATGTATTCTCGGCTAACTTATAGCAGAATTAATGCTAGCCCTTCATTCTCTGAGCCATCTCCATAAATAAATGATCATGCTTCATAAGTATGCAAATTTATTACAGCTCATTAGTTTCTTTCAAGCACACTATTAATAATAAAAAGTTTTCATTAAAAAAGAAATAAAATCCATTAAATACTAAGTTAAAAATGTGGACCATTACATCCTATGGGGGTCTATTTTCCCCTTGATACACTAAACTACCATTGACACTAAAAGGAGTTCTGCTCTTATTGTGCAATACTGAATACCTTTAGTGCAGGTATAAAAACAACAACAAGATAAACTGCAGTAATTTCATGTGAATTTAAAGTTTTATAAGCTTTAACATAATCAGAACTAGATACGGGCGGAACCAGCAACTTTCCATTCATATAGCTTTTGGTGAATATTTTGGGCAAGTCTGGCAGGACTGCAATTTTATGACCCCATATTTCCATATTAAGTTTCTGGTTCAGACAAACTGAAACTTCGAGCCTGATGTAAATGAGGAAGTACTCCACTCAAATAAATGGAATTATGGATATGAAACCGATGAAAGAAGAGAATTAGTTCTCCAGCATGAAACCTTGACTTTCTACAGTTTTGCTACTGAACTGGAGATATTTATTAGCCTGGCTTTCTTTGGGCAAATATTTCAACAGATGATTATTTGATCATGATGCTTACAACATTGCAGTTAGTGGTGGAAAGAGACAATGTCCCTTTCCCCAATGCTCTCTTCAGAAGCAAGTGGCATAAAAAGTGTAACTTATAAAGGAAATAAGACTATCTTGCAGTATTGCACTCTAAAATAGTAGCTATATATATATATAGATTAGCTATATATATAGCTAATCTATATATATATAGAGAGAGAGGCTTAACAGTAATTCAGCATAGAAGCTTACTTCTAACACTTGTCCTCAAGAAAACATTTAATCCACACTCTTTCCCCTTTCAGAGTTGTGGCTGAAAACTGCAGTTAGGCTTGGATGTTTAAGAAAAGGCTCCACTACCTACAAAAATAGCATATGCTTTTCCAAATAATCCATTAATTATCATCTCTTTTGCTGCATTTGTTTTCATTATTGCAAGTTTCTAAGATCACAAGGTAGATAGACGATGCCTTTGAAACAGCCCAAAAGGATAAGGGGTTTAGAGGTTCACAACCCCAATGAAAGAACCCAAACACATTGCTCTGCAAGTAGCTCTAAGCTGCTGGGAGCAAATCTTCTACCACTTCTTTTGGAAAAGTCCAGCATGTGACTTCCACCTCCCTTCCATCTGTGGCTGAGACAAAGGAAGAATGGGACATGCTACCATTTACAGGTCCTACACCCAACTCCTTTGTGGAGGTCACCATTACTGTCAATGCTAGTCAGTAAGCCACCTGCACCTTGTGTTCTATGATTGGAATTGTGCTTGATCTTTATGCAAAGGCAGCAGGTGGAAGGGGAGTGTCCTTAGTCTTTGTCCCTCCCTCATGTTCTCCTGCAGACTAAGGCATAAACTATTGCGTTACTGTTTGCCAAGAGAGGCTTCATAACTACTAACAAATCCCTGCTCACCTCCAGCCTGATTTATGACTACACCCTATTCACATTAAACAAAACGACAACAAAACGTCTGTAAATCTAGTGTCTCATAACCATGACAACTCCAACTGACTAACAGCCAGATTGGGCCCCTCTTTCAGAGACACCAGAAATTGCATCAATGATAAGCTGGGTGATAAGAGTTGTCCAGACATCACTAAAAGAATTAGGCAGGGTGGAAGTCTGCTTAGGGAACACTGCACTTCTTTCACACAAATATCTTGGTCACACAACAATGAAGGGAGCGAAAACAGGGAAAGATAATGATTTCTTCAATAAAACATTACATTTGTAAAGATAAAAGGCTTCTGGAGTGGGTCTAAGTTCTTTGTAAAGGAAATTGTTTTTAAGGGGGTACCATTCCCTTTCTTTGTCTTACATAATCTCTTTTCTTTCTACATAAAGGACAAACGACATGTCCACATAATTAGCTGTATTGATGATCAATGCACAAGCACTACTTAAAAAAATGTGTCCAATTAAAAATTCAATTGCCTGTTCCTGTGTTATTCTTCAGAAATGAAGAGAACAAAACTTAAACTGGCACATTTCAGATGCTCTTAAAAAGTCAAAAGGCTTTCCAGAAAGTAAATTTTAACTAAACATAATTTAAATTGTAGAGAAAAATCACAAGCAACTTTCCTTCTGCTATTCTAATGTCAGTCAGCCTCTTAAATATAAAATATTAACAATTCTAAAATGAAAAAGCAACCCACACCAAAATATATGCATGCTGGTGTGACAGCTGCCAGAATAGATAAATGAGCATGCTTTCTGAAAAATGCCCCAAGGAGTTTCAAAAACATTTAAGGCACTGTAAATTTGGGTTGGGCTGTGTAATTTGGTACTCAGCTAGAGATTATAAAACCTCTGGTGAACCATTTGATAGTGTTTCAAAATTCTAGCAAACTAACACTTCAGCTCTCATGAGCTGCAGTGGTCACATTCCTTTCTTCCTAGGCTACTGATGGACTGTAAACTGTGCAGCTTTGCATGTCATGCTGTGTTAAATAGGCTGTAGTGATAAGGGCTTGATTCCAAGTTCCCAGAGTCTTTCCATTGACTTCAGTAGGTTTGGGATTAAGACCCCGAACAATTTTTTTATATCAGCAAACAATCAGAATGTAGCTTTGTACTCCAGTGCTTGCCATGTGCTTTACTGGTTGACTACACGTGATGAATTCTCTTAGGAGCAGCCCACCCCACCAAAGCTGGGGGAAATAGTGACACTGATTCAATAGGCAACTCAAATCTTTGCCAAAATCAACTTCATAGCAGAATTTTGTTTTATGTGTTAAAGCGCTAATATGGGATTTAACTAATCACTCCACAATGAATGAGGAAGATGGAACAACCTTCCAACAGCACTTTGAAGTACTTTCCTCCTAACAGCCAGATCACTGAACATCATGACGGGGACAAGAGGATCTTGGATTCATCTCCAAAATACCTCTGATTAATAGTCCTCACAAATTGCCACTGTCAGAGATTGAGAAAGCATTGTTAACTCAGAAATGATTAATGCATGACAAAAATATAAATGGCACTTTTAAAGACTAACAGATTTATTTATCACATGAGCTTTCGTGGGAGAAAATCCCACTTCGTCAGACGCTTTGAAGACGAAGTGGGATTTTCTCCCATGAAAGCTCATGCGATAAATAAATCTGTTAGTCTTTAAAAGTGCCACAGGACTCTGTTGTCTTTCTACAATAGACTAACACGGCTACCCCTTTGGAATTTGAAAAATATAAATATCCACAATGTGGACAACTAGAGAGAACATGAAATACCATGTTCATTTAGTATCCATTGAAATGCCTCCATGGTAACTGACAGCTCTCTCCTTGTAGGCTACTTTGTAACTGGCATTACAAAACCATGTAGGTTTTTCAGGCTCAGTCCAGCTCCCATTAAAGTCAGTGAGAGTTTTGCCATATACTTTCATGGGAGTTGAACTGGGTTGATACCAAGCAGTGTGGCATAGATATATATACAAAGAAACTTGCTTGTGCAGACTTTTTATTTTTTGAGAGTGCATAATAAGCATAAATAATAAGCATAAAACAGTTTTACTATGAGGAACAGTTCACCACAACACAGCTCCAGCAAATCACCTTTTCACTCTGATGCCTGAAGGCAGGTAGGGACTCTATCTTACTTCCACTTTTCTGACTAAGCGGAAGAGCTGGGGTTAATCCCTTTTAGAGTGGAACCTTCTTATAGCTGAAGGCAAAACTATCTATCTCCTCTCCCTTAAGGAAAAGTCTGACAGAATTTAAGAGTATGATAGCCTATCTACAGAACTTTTGGATAGCCTACAGAATTCTTAGAGAGTTGTATCCCTGGTATAGAATTCTACAGGATATTTCAAATCAATTGTGGAACGGGTATTGTTTTCTACTGAATTCTACAAATATTTGGGATGTTGTAGCCATGTTGGTCCCAGGATATTAGCGAGACAAGGTGAGTAAAGTAGTATCTTTTATTGGATCAACTTCCATTAACAAGAGAGACAAGCTTTGAGTTTACACAGTGCTCTTCTTCACCTGACAGTGAGGAGACCTGAAAGAGAGTGCTGTGTAAACTTGAAAGCTTGTTTCTCTTGCCAACAAAAGATTGTCAAATAAAAGTATTACATTACCTGTCTTCTCACAAATATTTTGAGTAATTTCTACTTGATTCATCCCTGATTTTCCCATAAGAGAGCAAAATGAAAATTTCTTAGAATATCTTGAAGCAATATTGGATTCCATTTCACTATTTATTCCACTGTGATTCGTCTTCCAGCCAAATACATTTTTATTGTATTTATTTATTAAGCTATTTAATCAGTTTATAGCAAATTAGAAAGAACACTTGTCAACCTTTGCCCCGGTCCCAAGTGATTTTAATGACTTTTTTCCCTGAATTAGCATTTTAATCCCTTTGTTTGTCCTTTCTCCTCAGCTTTATGTTTGATACCACAGAATATTGGATAAGAGTCATTGCCTACCATGGTGCCTGTACATTTTTGTCTTTAAAAATTTAAGATATTTCAGAAGCTTGTTTTATTAGTAATTATAGTAAATTGCTAAAATGAACAAGGAAAATAGCACATAAGAGGTTTTTTAGAAACTAAACAATTAGTTTCAGGTTAGCTTACCATAAAAGCAGCAAGTTTTTAGCAATTGATTTCCTCTTTCATTGCAATAAGTGAACTGAAAAGTCTCAAAAGTAGCTCAAAGCCAAAACAGAAAAAGACCATTGTTGTCAATATTAGAACTAGTCAGATTCAAACTTGGACTGGAAGCAAAGAAATATTTTTTTCACATATTTCTGCTGCTTCGGGTCCAAGACACTGGTTTACTTCAGTGGACAGGGGCTCTAATCATTTGACTATCACATGGGAATACACAGTTAGATATATGCCTTATTTATGTAGATATCTCCAAACAAATGTCAGAATTCTCATTCATATCTTCTTCAATTTCTTTTATAAAACAGAATATACATTACATACATTTTCATGAATTGTTGCATGTCTACCTCGCCTGAAAGGCTTCTATTAATGTCAGTGGGCTTTGGATGAAGCCTGTAGCTTTTGTTGTTAACCACGGAACACACTCCCACTGTGGAAGATAACAGAACACCTTCAAGTCCTGTGTGTGTAACCCAAAGACTGTCACCATATAGATAAAAACTATTTGCCTTATTCAGTATTTCAAAATTACCAATTTCAAGATCTGGTGGAAATTATTTTTTCTTTGATCCGTCCACACCTCTGAACTATATATATCCGTTTGTTTCCTCCAAACCCATCCCCTGGTCACCAAACATGCTTCACCCAATTTTCTCTTCTCTATGATCTCTTTTGTTTTCACCTCTCTCTCTCTCTCTCTCTCTCTCTCTCTCTCTCTCTCTCTCACACACACACACACACACACACACACACACACACTTCTCCACTTCATTACTAGGAATAACCTCTTCTTTCCTATCTCATCCTGTGATCTTCTCACTTTCTAAAGCAGAGGTGTCAAACATGGGGCCCGCAGGCCCAATGCGGCCCACAAACCTCTTCCATTCAGCCCATGACTGCACTCTGCAGGACCACAATCAGTGTCAGGTCTTGCGGCTCACGGAGTGCTGTGTATGCGAGACTGTGCTCCAAAAGATCACACTCTCTCCTTAACAGAGAGAGAGTGGTATCATGAAGCGCAGTTTCACATACACCGTACGCTGCGATGCCACAAGAGTGCTGCAGTATTTTGTCTTATAGTATATACAGCCCACTTGAGGTACATCTATGCCAAATCCGGCCCACTACAGCAAATGAGTTTGACACCCTTGCTCTAAAGCCTTCCTAAAATTCACTACATTTTCCTAGCAGTTCAAGGCTGATCTTCTCTGTGCCTATTCTCACTGTTGATCTTTAAGCATTACTGACCTAATCATTGCACATCCAAAACTCCACTACAACCAAGCACTGCAAGACTGAATTCTAGACTTATCCTATCATGACCTTTATATCGGTCCTCTCTACATTAGAGTGTAAGCTCCTCAGAGCAGAGACCAGCAGTGACCAACATTTCCAAAACAAGAGTCTAAAGTTAAGTTTTAGTGTCCATATTTAGATACCCCGAAAAGTAGACAGGTTTTAAAGAACGCTAAAGGCCCTTCAGCTCTCAAAGAATTGAATGTGAGCTGCTGAATGGTTAATATTTGAAAATAAGATCATGCATTTGAATGCCTAAAACTAATCAGGAGCATCACTGCCCCAGAATTAGGTTTGGGCCCCACCCCCTGGGCCTGATCCAGTCCTAGGCCCCCGGACAGGGCCCGGATTGGACTCCTGCTGCTGCCAGAGGACCCCTGGACAGGGCCTGCACCGGATTGTGCCGCTACCAGCAGCCGGGCCCCAGGTCCCTGGACAGGGCCAGGGCCAGAGTCTGCAACCACCAGTGGCCGGCCCCAGGTCCCCAGCCAGGGCCTGCCCCGGATTGTGCCCAGGCTGAGGCCTATGCCTGACTGTACTGCCACTGGCAGCTGGGCCCCAGGTCCCCGCCGGACCCGGACCATGTGCCCAGCGCCAGCAACACCACTGAAACTAACACAGGAGACTAACTTTGGAAGCCATTTTTTGAAATCTTGGCCCTTGTGTTCCTATATGTTTGCAGGGCATAATGTATAACTAAGGCACTATATAAATAATATATTATCACAGTTCTACATTTTTTCAGTGTCAACACTTAATTATATTTATCATCTAACATGATTCTGAAGTTAACACATATTTAAACAACTTTCTATCATTTTTAAATGATAATATACAGTACTACATTATAAAATTATGCCAAAGGGCAGAGTTGCTTATTCCCAAGGGCTCTGAGCATCCACATCACACAAAATTGCACTTAGCAGTTAATTTTAATTTATGGGTTTTTTGCCAGAATAAATCATATTATTGCATTATGGAAAAGAATTTGGTCTTTTTTTGTGTGGATAACTAGAGGCCTTTAATTCCCCGATAGCTGTGTTTGTGCTGTATATCCATTAACTTTTTGTCACCTATATGGTTATAAATGAATATATTCTCACCACTCAGCTAAATTTTAGAAAGGAAATGAAGGGAAAAACGAAACTCCTCCCAATCAAAAAAATTACTTTTTACAAAAACAAGAGCTAATTACAAAGGGGTAGCCGTGTTAGTCTATTGTAGAAAGACAACAGAGTCTTGTGGCACTTTTAAAGACTAGCTAATTAATATCTGAAGTAAATCAAAGCAATGCCAATTGCAAAGCTCTTTACAGATAAAATCTTGTTCTGTATTCCATTGCCATAATCTTACTTCTTTCATAATTCCCAAAAGGCTATGCATAGTTTTCGTTTCTCTCTCTTTCTTAAATTGTAAGCTCCTCAGTACAGGGATTGCCTTCACTTCTGCATTGAACACTGCCATGCAGATTGTCAGATCTTATGAAGAATAAATAGCGAAAAATAACATTATTGCAAACAACCTGCTAATAATCACATGGTCATTTCCTACTCAAACATAAAAGAGGCACGGGCACTTTCAATTTTCAGGTCATATTGCAGATTATGCAGAAATGATAAATGTAATGACAAATTACTGACTGAAATGACTAAAGACATGGAAGATGTTTAAAATTCAGTTTTCAGATAGATGTTTGATATGCATCCTTGACTTTGTGTAATATGCTGGAACAAGGGAAGTAGTAGTGGATAAACATTAATTTTTATTTTCCATTTTTAACTGTGGTTTTGATGTAAAGTGAGGATGTACCCTCTAGTGGTTAAAACTGGATTGCAAGTGAAGAGAGCTGGATTCTACTGCCCTAGACTTGCTGTGTGACTCCGATCCTCCATTTCTTCATCTATAAAAAGTACATATACTATTTATAATGTCTGCCTCAATGAATGAATGACTTGGACTGAGAACAAGGGTCTTCAGCACTGCCTTCTATCTTTGGTAGTCTCCTACTGCAGTTTTATCTTCTTCCCATTTCATTTTAATGACTTTCAGTTCTGCTTCTGTTGTGTGTTTCAAACTGTTCTTGATCTACTTTTTCACCTTTTGCCCTGGACGTTCCTGTCTTATTAAGTTATTCAGCTGTTTCCTTCATGTGTGCCCTACACATCTCCATTTTCATTCCATAATTTCCTGATCTATCCATTTCTGTTTTGTCCTCCTCCAAAGCTCCTTATTTTTTATTTTTTTCTGGCCATCTTATGTTGAGGATAAGGCAGCATTTTATAAAAACTTGGAGTTTAGACAGTAAGGTCTTGAAAAGTCTGCATGTTTCAGCACCATATAGAAAGATAGACATTTCCATGATGTTAAATATTTAGCATTTCGTTCAGATGGCAAAGTTTCTTTTTCTTCAAACAGGGCTGGATTAAGACATGCTGAGGCCCTAAACTATGTCAAGATTCAGAGGTCCCATACCATAAAAAAGAAAAAGAAAAAAGTCTATTACATGATAACAGAAAGGGTCATGAAAAAATAAATGAAACCATTATATTTGCATCTATACATATTCAAAGATGCAATGAAAAACCACTAAATAAAATATACATTTTGCAAAAAGCCTTATTTGAATTATCAATTTCAATTATGATAAATCTTCTTAGTTATCTCCAACATATTTAAAGGCTTCTCATAATGTGAGGCCCTAAGTCATGGATGCTCTAGGTTGACTTTGTGGGGCTAGTGGGACCTTGGGCAGATCCACGGTGGCGGGAGGGGCACCCCTTATGTGCAATGGGGCAAAGGAGGACAGGGACCCTGGCAGGGCAGAGCCCTTTGTGTGATGCTGTCTGGATTATAAAGAATACAACCATTGTGTCCTTAATGGCTCATCAGTTTACTCCCTGGGACCATATCTCCTGGCAGATTCCTTAACATTAAGGAGACAATGGTTGTTCACACCCTCCCGTCTAAGGCATTCCTCCAGAATGACTTCCCTAAATCCAGACAGCATTACACAGGCTCTGCCCTGCCCTTTGGGGGGCATGCGAGGCTCCCCCTGTACCCCCCCCCCCCGCATGGAGGGCATTGGTGTAGTCCTGGGGTAGCCCTAAGTCGACTTAGGGCTACCCCAGGGCTACACTTGCTTAATTCGACTTTAAAAAGTCGAACTAAGCCTTAGGTCAAGTAGAAAGGTGGTTTAATAAAGTTGACTTAATTTTCATTAAGTCGACTTCAGCAAGCTCCTTAAGTCGACTTCAGCAAAGTGTAGTGTAGATGCAGGGCAAATTAAGTCGATTTAAGCCAATCTTAAGTCGACTTAATTTACCAGTGTAGATGCAGCCAGAGTGTGATTCTGGGTGCCTCCGGCCAGGTTGCTTGCCCAATGGAAGTAGCTCAAATAGCTTCAAACTGTCAGTGCCTGCCACACTCTTTCTGGATGACCATCCAAAAGTCTCTGCAGGCACAGAGTTCTCTAAAAAAAAAACCAAACCCATAAACTATATGCCCTCTGTTCTGTTCCCTCCTTCATTTACCCCACTAAATGTGGCAATGTAAATATGGGGGTTACATATTTTTAACAAAATGACATTTTCTGTTTGGAAAGCACCCATTTGAGGACCCTTTTCCTTTCTGTTGCCATTTCCCCTGTAGGAATATTTGTACTGAGACAGCTTGCTGAAAATTCTGGCTTCTTTCCAGATCAATTTCTACTGCTTTTCACTTGGCTGTCTGATTTTATTGCTCAACCTCTTTCATTCCTGATGGTAGAGGACGGATGTGACACACGGCAGTTGAGAAATCAATGTTGTGACTGGACCAGCAGAAACCATGAGAATTATATGGATTTATCACCTGACCTTGCTCTACTCTTGGAAACAGCCTGTCATACCATGAATCAGTGTGACTTGACAGGTCTGATAATAAGATTTTACTATTCCAGAAGGTGTTCAAAAGAAGGCTCTCTTTCAACACATGGAACGAGATGCACTTTCTCTCACACACAGAGAGGTTACAACTACATTAAGGGACTTGTTTAAATTGACAAAAAACCCAGAGCTAAGAATGACACTTCATTTTTAACCCACCCTGTGTTACACGTCTCCAAATGATGGATTTAATTTTACCATGAGACAAATTCTTCCCTTAGGTGCATGCATTCAGCATTCACCCATGCAATTGCCAGCCAGCAACAACTCAAGGTAGAGTTTGGCCCAAATGTATTTCAAGGATCACATCATATCTCTAAGATTAGTGTAGGAAGGCATGTCTGTCCCTCCCTGTCCTGCGCAGAGGGAGGCCATGCCTCCTTACTGCCAAGCACCTATAAAGGCAATCTGCAAGGAGGAGTGAGTAGTCTTTGGAGTTCAGGCCCTCTGTCAGGGCAGAGCACCAAACAATCTAGGGGACTCTGGTCCTCAGGCAGGACAGAGCAGTAAGCAGTTTAACAAGACACTGACGTTAAGGCAGGACAGAGCTGCCATAGTCTTTTTCACCTGACATTCTGGCTCAGGCAGATGGCAGACAAACACAGGCCTCCTGGCCTAAGGGGGGCAGGCTGCCACCCCAGGGGGGGATTGGCAACAGAAGTAGGGGACACCAGGTCCAACCTGCTTCACCCAGTCCTGGACCAGGAACCTAGCAATATTTCAGCTGGATTCCAGCTAAGCAACTGGGAGGAAGGGAGACCAAGCCACTCACTAGAGTTAGTTTAATGAGTCTTCGATTCTTTTAATTTTGGCCTGATGTTTGGTCTATATGTATGTTGTTTTGATGGGTAAAAACGGAAGTAAAAATAGGGAGATGTTCAAGAACTTGTCTACACTATGCTTTAGTTTACACCAGAGAGGTGTAAACTATATTCCACACAAACATGTCCCACACTAACTAGCCCATGGGGAGCTGGGTACTAAAAATTCGCTAGTGAACATTAATGTAGTCCCATTTCAAATTATGTTAACATGCATTAGGAAACATTTAGTGTGCTCCAGCAGGATCCACACACCAGTGAAGACTAAAATTTACACCTCACTGGTGCAGATTAAAGTACCATGTAGCCATGCCCTAAGTTTCACATAATAATTTAGAAAGTAGTGATACCGGACACCGCACAGCCCAATTGCCATATACAATCATCAGGCCCAAGCAGTTCCCTTGTGTGATAGTTTGTTTCTTAACAAGCAAACATGACTTAATGTACATATTTCAATAAATGAAACCTAACTAAATAAGCCAACCACCCATTAAATCGTGTAAAAGAATGCACTGGCCCCACAGCAACTGAAGTGTGGATATGCGAATAACAAGGAATCCCAGCCAAAACTCATCACCACCACCGGTGTTATATTTAAGAAATATTGTATGTCAGAATTAGAAAGATATCAAATCTACAGTAGCCTTAAATACCAGTCTTGTCCAAATTTCAGTCTATGAATTATCATGACAGGTATGTTCTTCTAAATAATGCAGATCACAAAGCCCTGGACAAAACACATGAGGAATGGGGACAAAGAATTCTGTTTATGGAACAATCTTCCCGGAACATAAGATGTTTGATCATCTTCAGGAAATGTTGCAAAGCCTTCCTCTTTGAGACAGCCTTTCCATCGCGTGACATTTACAGTTTGACAAGTTCCAAAGGGGTAGCTGTGTCAATCTAGTTCAGCAAAACTAACAAGGAGTCTGGTGGCACTTTAAAAGACTAACAAATTTATTTATCTCACTAGCTTCCATGGGAGAAAATCCCACTTCATCAGATGCTTGAAGCTCAGGTGATTTACAATTTGAACATTCCCTTACACATCCCAACATTCCCATCCTACCCCATTGAAAAAAAAACCCCAACCATACCCCAAGCAGAGGTCTATCCTAGGGACTTTGCTATTGATTTTAAGTGGAAGGCTTTCAGATACTATGAAGATGGGACAAGATAAAAATCCTTAGACAGATACATAGATACTGATCTTATGAAACAAACAGAGGAAAATTTAGCTTTTCATGTCGAACTATTGGCAAGAACAAGAAATCTGGTTGCTGAGAAAGGAAATCTGAAATCACACTTCACAACTAATATTTCACAGGTTAAGACATTCTAATTTCAGAGCTCTCAAGAGAGCTACAATAACCCTTTTCTGTTTAAGCACCTGGCTTAATTTATTGTTGACATTTTAAACCCAAATGTATTTCTAGATGTAGACACAGATGGCACACAGTACTCTTTGATAAACCTTCCTCTTGTGGCCCTGACTAAAAAGAATTTATGCTCCACTCAGCCTACAGACTACAGAAAGTTCAGGAGGGTGTATGTGTGCACTGCTGAGTCAGGGAAGAGAAAAATCACAGGCAGAAATTGGGAACTATTAGCCTAAATGCTGCAAGCCCCTCTTCAAGTACAGGAACAGAGATTCTTAGTTGATTCTGGAGTTGAGTTAGATTCAACTTAATCTTGGTCAGCCTGTGAGAAAGGCTGTTAACTTTATGACTGCACATCTTCCTACTAATCTAATTATGGCTCCAGTGTTCAAAGGAATTCCTTCATCCAGGAGTGGGGGAACTGAAGGGAGTAAGCTAGTGCCTCTGGAAAGGAAATATTAGGGGGCAGGATCTATGTTTCTACTCCCCAAGATTTTCTGCCCCCCACATCATCTTGGAGGAGAGAGCCAAGCAGGAATGCAGCTATGATCCCCTCCTCCCCCCAAGTGCACACAGAGACAAGAGTGGGACCTGGAAGAGAAGCTGGAGTGGCCATTGGCCCACAGCACAGGAGAGGGGGTGGTACCTAAGGAGCAGGAAGGATTCCATGGCCCAGCCTGGTCCCACATGCCAGCCACCATGGGTTCTAGAGAAGACACCCAGTCGTGGGGAGGTCGGGAGCACATGCACCCGCAACTGTGGTGAGGTGGGGGTTTAGATACAGTCCAGCACCTGGAAAGAGAGCAAGGAGATTCACAGGGCACCAACCACCAGGTTCGGGACAGGCAAGACACCAATACCTGTGTGAGAGTTGGGGTTTGGGGGGTGTCAGCACACAGGCCACCAGTTGCCAAATCTCTGTCATATGAACAGCACTGGGAATAATAGGAATGCCCCTTCCCAGCCTGGAACCAGCTCCCCCACCACCAGTTCCTGGCTCCCTTCATTCCCCCTCCTATGCTTCCACCCCATTGCCCCTGTTCACAGGGAAAGATTTTGTGTTTAAATGTATAATTTTGAACAAGAGGGCAAAAGCTCCCTGTGAATGGGGAAGGTGGAACAAGGGGAGCCAGAGACAGGGGGAGGCAGGTAGCCAGTTCCAGTCTGGGAAACCATGCCCTATTCATTCCCTCTGCCATTCCTACAGAAGCTCCTCAGCAGCTAGCATTCTATGCACCAATTCCCCTCTGCCCTCCACCCAGGTGCCAGTGCCCTATCTCACCCTGATGGTTGGCACATGTGTTCCTGCCCATCCCCAAAGTTAGATGTCTCTACCAGGACACACGATTAGAAGTGAGTCTGGACTGAGCCAGGAAGTCCTACTTGCTACCCAGTGACTGGACGGATCTTGTATATTGCAGGCCAGCAGCTGTTTCAGCCCCTCCTCTGGTTCCTGCTTGTGTGCATGCGTGCGTGCGTGCATGCATGCATGCGTCCCCAAAAATAGGTTCAGGGCCTGGGCCCAGGCCCCACCCCTGGGCCCAATCCATCCCACAGGTCCCCAGCAGGGGCTCCTACCACCGCCAGCCTGGGGCCTGGTCCCAGATCCATGGCTGAGATCGGGGCTGGCACCAGAGTGGGCCATCGCCAGCCCTGGGTCGCCACCAGGATTTGGGGCTGGATCTGGCCACTGGCCAGACCACTGGCGACCAGGCTCTGCACTGCTAACTCCAGCAGGGGGTGCTGGGGGAAACCAGGCCCCAGGTCGCTGGCCCTGGTAGGGGTCACAGCAGGCCGCTGGCGGTGTCTGGGCCCCAAGGTCACTGGCCACAGCAGGCCGCTGGTGGCGGCCAGACCCTGGATTGCTGGTCCTGGTGGGGGCTGCAGTGGGCCATTGGCAGCAGCCAGGTACCCAGCCCTGGCAGGGGCCCAATAGGGCCAGCAGCGGCCACGCCCTGGGTCTCCACCAGACTCGAGGCCCTGGTGCTGGGACTTAGGGCATGTGCTCCATGTGCCGGGTACCAGCAATGCCACTGCTCCTCCCAGTTCCCCCACCCCAGCTTTTGGACATCTTAGTTGTCTTTAGCTCTGTAGAAACACTGTACATCACAGAATACCTGTCTATTCTCTTTTGCACTTCTGAGAATAGACTGTTGATTATCCTTCAGGCATTAGATAATCAGAATAACCCAAAAGAGAAAAAGACTATGTGAATCAGGAAATCCTCACAAACCATAAGTTTGCCGTTTGTTCTTGGTTTTAAGGGACAATTTTGCTTGCTGTAATCAGTATTGACAAAGACCACATGAGAGAGAGGGGCAGCAAACATCTTTTGAGGAAAGCCTGAGCAGAGAAAAAAGCTACAAGAGACTTCCATAGAAAATAGCAAAGTAAAGACATGTGAGACTGAAAACTTAACAATTTTAATCAACAATTATCATCTCATTTACATATAAGAGCACATGCATATACAAGTAAAAAGAGTAGAGGCTTACTGAAAATTAAGAACACAAGGTAATAAGCTATGCATATTTAGCATTATATTTACTCTCTTCTATTGTTTTCTTTCCTAAATAACTATGCATGCTATTTAGGTCACACCAAATACCTCTGAGAGTATCCATTAAAATGAGATCAAAGAATGAACACATATTAAGAAAACCCATTCCTGATGCATGATTCAGAGTTTGGTTAGATTTGTCTAAAGTAATAATATGTTTGACACCTGTTTTCAAATATCCAAATTCTTGGTCAGTCTGGGGCAGAAGCCAGAGTGAGTTTTATCATCACGTGGGGTATCTTGGCCCTCGTCTATACCACCACGTGATTTCGGTAGCAAGCAAACAGAGATAGAAAAAGTACTTAAAATACCTTGCCTATCTCCCCCCAATTGCCTGGCACCTTCTTACCGTGGTGTCTTCAGTGAGCTGAGTCAGAGGGAAATGCCTTCCCCATGACTCAGCGCTACTCCATCTGCAGGGTGGTCTTCCAAGACTGGATGCCTGATCAGCTGAGCAGTCTTCACAGACCCGATCAATTGATTTGGAAAATTGATCGGACTGCAGCGTATTTGCCGCCGTCAGTGAAGGCCTACCCAGAGATTGGGGGCAAACAGAAGCCTCTAGCTTTTCAGGCTCACAGAAAAAATATCTAAAAGCAGCACTGGGGGAGTGAAGGAAGCACAGAGATTAGTGCCAATAATATTCTTCCTTCCCATTTTCCCCCACTTGATGCCCATTGCATATAGCAGCAACATTAGCGCTCTTGGTGATTGTCCTAGATTTTATTGCTTCCTCAAAGACTTGGACCAGATCCTCAGCTGGTGTAAATCATTTAAGTCAATAGTGTAACACTGATTTATATCAGCTGAGGGTCTAAACTCTAGGATGTGATGTCTTTATTAAGATAACCAGACAATGGGCAAAGCTACTTTGGACAAGGGAGTTGTTCATACAGAAGAGACACTAGAACCAAGAGGAAATACTACATCCTCTGTCTGTCATTATCATCATCTTTAAAAAGTAGAGACAAAGCCAAAACACGTTCCCAAATGTTGCTGCTGAGGACCATCACTAATAATGAAGATTTAGTTACTTGAGAAAAAGCATTCTTCAGTCCCTTCTACAAATCTTACAGGCTGACTTATTTTCCGACAATACATTTACATCATTCTTCATCTACACTGTTACTTCTCTACTTTTTCATTTTCATAAGGTATGCATCAATTATCACAATTTCCTTCATGCCTGTCAACTACTGTTCTAAATAAGGCATTTTCTATTTCAGATATTCTCACAGCTTTTAACTGTTAATTTCATCTGTTTATAATGGACAGCTGAAACCACATGCATGGACCTGATGTCAGACACTTTTGCCAAAGCCAATTAAATGTATACCTGAAGGTGAAATAGGCAAAAATAAGAATGCAGTGCCACCACTCCTTACTGCCCCCCATTCTAAGATAAATACTAAGAGTTGCTCAATGGCCTATGCAAATGAGGCAGCCTCAATTTCACCTCTTTCCCCAATTTTCTGTGAATGAAAACAGGATTTCTGACCACAAATTAAGGGGCTGACTATGTTGTTTAAATCATTATCATCTGGAACTGAGACTGCTTGCAAAACACAAAATTGACACATAAGACCACAAAAATTAACAAGATAACATTTCCCTTCAGAGAAACAACTGATAAGCATGCAGAATTTGGGGGCAGAGGCGGACATCACAGAGGATGTCTCTCTTTCTTGTAGACTGAGAAACTGTAGCACAACCAAGTCAAGTAAATTTAAAAAAAAAACAACCCCCAAAAAACTCCACCACCCTTTCTTCATGCAAAGCTAGCACAAGTAAATCCCTGCTCGAACCAGACTTTTGCAATAAGTAATAGCTAAGCATGAATCTCTTCCACAATCTTCTATTGCCTTGCTTGCATCCTATAAACCCATTTTATTTTGTTTGGGTGCTGAACACATTCTCTCACAATAAAGTCCACACATGCTACCCCCAATACCGGGGCATTCTCCCCTGATCCTACACATCACATTCGCCTGGCAAATCACCTTCTGAGTTATCTTTCTACCATAGACCTCCAGATCTGCCTCCTTGCCTGCCTGTGTCCCCAAAACTGTGGGGGTTTTGGGAGATTTTTTTGTTTTTTTAAATCTACACCAGATTACCAGTAAATATTTACATGTGAAGAAAAATACATGCACATTGTATCCAACCATTATCTTCATAGATATATGAGTACTACTATTACAGCAGTTGATATAATTAACCTTACATTCTAGATAACATACATCATTTATTCTAACCTTTAAAGCTTATATTTAACATTATGATAACATAATTTTAAGACTTTAAATGCTGCTTCTGGGACCAGGAAAGGTTACATTGTATAGATAAGTGCTAATAATTTAAGCTTCTGTAATAAGTGATAAAATTAGGAGAGCAATATAATTAACATTTGGGGAAATAGATGCTTGTATCTTGGAAGCTCAGCACAGTAAAATCATTTATAAAAGAAGTATGTCTGTTCATATTCACTCTTTTGAAAACCTTGTTATCTCGCAGAAAGGAAATTGCTTCAGCCCTCAGAAGCAATATTTTAGAACATTTCACTATTCCTTCTAAAACTCAGGTTCTTTTTTAAACAGTGATTCAAAACCTATATATGACTACATGTGGATGGCACTGGGATCATCAACATATTAGAAGTGTTGAATTATCTCCTGTTAGTCCAGCAACTACACAAAAAGAATGTTGTTCAGAAGGATAGTATATAAGTAGTTTGTATATGTAGGTAAAAAGCGGCTATTTGCAAAAGCAATGTAATCAAGAAACCTATTCTTCCTAACAGTTCTATATGTAATTCCCTTACTAGAGCTTGAAAATGGGCACTTATTAAAAAAAGGTTCAGTGTCTTTCATTATTACCCCCATTTAGTAAAGTATGTAAGAATGTGCACAACTTTAAGCAACAATTGTCCCACTGAGGGCTTAGCATTACAGTTGATCAAACATTTTTCATCAAAATGAAAATTTTAATGAAAAGAAATCCACATTAATAAAAAAAATTAATTTGTCAACAATATGAAATCTCTAGAATCCAACATTATTCAATTTTCATCAATAAAAAACCCTTTTTATTGTGTTTATGACAACCTGAATTTCAAGGAAAAGAACAATTATTTATTTTTCTTGCAGTATTTCTGGCCAGTTTTATGAAATACATGCTAAAAGTATCTGAGGGAATTGAGACATATGTTGAGCTAAAGGAAGATATCTTTACATTGAAAAGCACCTAATCGTTAAAAAAATTGAAACAGTTTGGGTTTTGTTGTTTTAAATCTCAAATTAATTTCTCTTTAATAATATCCATAATAAGAAAACAATTTTCTTTAACATAAACACCACTATTTAGTCGTGTCCCACCTTCACCTCAGTCTTGTCTGAAGATCTTGAACAGTCGAAATTATTACTCATCACTAATGTCTATCACACACACACACACACACACACACACACACACACACACACACACAC
>ML685786.1:17916732-17927524 GCA_007922175.1 Pelusios castaneus
TTAGGCTGCATCAGTAGGAGTATTGCCAGCAGATCGAGGGATGTGATAATTCCCCTCTATTCGACACTGGTCAGGCCGCATCTGGAGTACTGTGTCCAGTTTTGGGCTCCCCACTACAGAAAGGATGTGGACAAATTAGAAAGAGTCCAGCGGAGGGCAACAAAAATGATTAGGGGGCTGGGGCACATGACTTATGAGGAGAGACTGAAGGAACTAGGCTTATTTAGTCTACAGAAGAGAAGACTGAGGGGAGATTTGATAGCAACCTTCAACTACTTGAAGGGTTGCTCCAAAGAGGAGGGAGCTAGGCTGTTCTCGAGGGTAACAGAGGACAGAACAAGGAGCAATGGTTTCAAATTACAGCTGGGGAGGTCAAGGTTGGATATTAGGAAAAACTTTCTCACTAGGAGGGTGGTGAAGCATTGGAATGGGCTATCTAGGGAGGTGGTAGAATCTTCATCTTTGGAGATTTTTAAGGCTCGGTTAGACAAAACCCTGGCTGGGATAATTTAGGGGGAGTGGTCCTGCTTTTTAGCAGGGGGTTGGACTAGATGACCTCGTGAGGTCCCTTCCAACCCTATTATTCTATGATTCTATAAGTCAATGGTTACTCTAGATATATACCAGTATAGCTGAGAACAGACTAACAGTCTGGTCCATGGAGTCTCAATGGGAATCTCAGTTCTGAAATATCCTTCCTCTTTTGGTACAGAAGGATCCAAGTAGTTGATCTTCAGGAGACATCAAAAGGCTTAGTTACTCACTCATGGTCAAATTCTGTTCTAACAACAGTGGAAATCTATCTTTTTACCTATATGATGGCAGTATCTAATTCTCAGATATTACAGTGATAGGCATCATTATAAGAATCTAGGTAGTTTAAAACAGAGATTAAGGCAGAAACTAGTCAGAGTTTCTTTTATGGTTTTCATAGTTCCTTGTGAATTGACTTGCTTTGTCCATTTGCAGCTGTAACATTTTAACGTAAATGTACATGTATTTAGAGGTTATGATAAGCTCATTTCATAAACTGAAAGATAAAGACAGAGCTACCATAATGACTGGAATTGGAAACGGTGCAGAAAAGGGCAACAAAAATGAAAAGGGATATGGAACATCTTCGATATGAGGAGAAATTAAGGTGACTGGGCCTTTCCTGCTTGGAAAGAGATGAGCATGGGTGGTTGGTATTAAAAGCAGGGGAAGGCTACAGTCTGAATCTGCTCCCAGTTCCCACCTGTCTGCCTCTAATCTGAGTGGATTGACCCCTGTCAGACCCATTTTTCCTCTCCTCTCTACTCCCCGCCACTGTCATATGCTTCCTTTCCTCTTGTCCCTGCCAGCCTGTTCAGTAATCAGTTAAGAGTCCCTCCAAAGACAATCATTTGTTTTCAAGATAAGAGAAATGAAAAATAAAATGTAAGGGAAGAAGCAGCATGGCTTGGTGTTGAAAGCAGAGCAAGGAATATGAGGATTTGAGGATTTATAATTGGCCCCCATCACAGACTTGCATTGTGACATTGGCCACCAGTCATTTAAGGCTTGATCTCAAAGGGAGTCTTTCTATTGATTTTAAAAGGCATTAGATATAGGGGACTTAGTCAGTCTATGCCTCAGTTTCTTCATCCAAAACAGGGATAATACTTGCCTGTTTCAGAGGAGTATTGTGTAACTTAATTCATTGTTTTTGCTTAGGTGCCTTGAGGTCGTCAGAGGGGAAGTGCTAAATGTTTCCACAATTAACCTTTCATTCATATGCACTCCTCCTGAATCACAGGACACTGGGATTTTATGGAACTCCTCCTCCCACTAATGCTGAAGCAAATTGCCAGAGCAGGAGAGTGGGGGAATGAGGGGAAGAAGAGATATTAGGGCCCACTCCCGTCATTACTTTTCAACGTGGGAGGCAAGAGAGCTAGAGAAGACAAGATGCCAGCAGGGTAGCTTTGTGCTCTGTGCTGAGGGTAGGCTGTTCCCTTCCCTCTCTTCCAAGCAACTGCAGGGTGAGCCTCAAATTGGATCACTCAGTGTATGGCAGGAGCAGGCAGCAATATGATGTCCAGTCCTCAGGGCCAGTGCCAGGTGTGCAGGGCCAGGCAGCTGAACAGTAAATCGTTGGGAGGATGGATCCTCCTCCACTTGGCCCAGACCCCTTCAGAGCATTCCCACATGGCAAGCAGCAGGCTGGCAGTAATTAGGGACAAATGTTCTCCCCTAGTGGTTTTTTTTTTGACTTGTTCAAGTGGTGGGTGGGGGAGCTCTTAGCTCAGTGGGGGGGGGGGGGAGTGACATGGCATTGAGAAAGGGGAGATGGTTTTTGAGCCTACCTGCTGCAACATAGCATTGGCAGTCATTTTTCAGGCCGGTGTGGGATGGTGGTTACTTGGGTGGAGCAGCATTTGGGGACACAACACAGCTGGGGAAACTTTGGGTGACAGATCTTTCAGGAACCATGCAGTAACTAGAGTGTGGGCAAAAGCAGCAGTTTGGGGGCATCCTAGAAAGAGGTAAGGTGTTTAGGGATGGGGTATCAGTACTGGGAGATTGGCTGGGCTCTGCAGGGGCAGCAGTGTGTTTTGGAAGTACTCAGAACTGGGGTTTGCCAGTACTGGGGGCAGAAGGAGCATATGAGATGTGGGGGGAAGGGCTCACACAGACCCATGCCCTTCTATACTGAAGAGACTGCTGCAGAGGCACACAAGCCAGAGCTGCACCACAGCAAGAAGGTGTGAGGGCGTTTGGCATCAGCTCAGGACTGAGGGAGGTTGTCTGGCCAACGAGGTCCCGCTGCTATGATGTGCGACCTTCTCTCTCCCCACAGCTCACCTCCTCTCACATGGCTGCCTGCACTCCTCTGTCCTCCTGCCCAACCTTCCTGCATCTATCACAAGCTCCCTGCAGTTTGTTTAATGAACGTTGGGCCCTACAAATGTTTGGGTCTGTTTGGTAACTTCCCACTGCTGCCCCTATCTCAGCCAGGGAGGGAGGAACAGGCTGAGGCATCCAAGAACAGCAAGCTCCCATCCTGTGTGCATCTAGTCACCTGTCCTGGGAGGAAGCAGGATGATGGACTCAATCAGGAAGTCAGAGATTCAGGGTGCATAGTGGTGAGTGGGGGCCTGGGAGGGGTGGGGGTGGAGCAGGGGTGGAGTGTGGGCGGATCCTGGGGGTGGAAGAGGAGGAATGGGGAGCTAGCCTTCCTTAGGGGTAGTTTCAACAGACGTCCATGGAGATAAGTAAGGGGGAATATGATAGATGTCTATAAAACCATGTTTGGTATGAAGAAAGTAAATAAAGAAGTGCTATTTACTTCTCATAAAACAAGTAGAGGGGTCACCAAATGAAATTAGTAAGCATCCGGTTTTAAATGAACAAAAGGAAGTATTTCTTCACACAGCACAGTCAAGCTGTGGAACTCTGCCCGAGGATGTTGTGAAGACCAAGACTATAACAAAGTTCAGAAGATAAGTTCATGGAGGGAACTAGACAAGTTCATGGAAGATAGTTCCATCCATGGCGATAAGCCAGGATGGGCAGGCATGCAAAACCATACTCTAAAAGGCTCCCTAGCCTCCATTGGCTAAAAGCTGGGAATGGGCAAGAGGGGATGAATCACTTGATGACTGACTTTTCTGTTCATTCACTCTAAAGCATTTGGCTTTGGCCACTGTCAGAATACAGGACTGAGCTAGAGCTAGATGGACCTCTGATCTGACCCATTCTTCTTTTCTTAATGATTGACTAAGTTTAAATTAAAGGGCCACCTAATTTTTCTTCTCTGATTCCAATGTCCATGTAATTGCTAATGGGATTTTAATTATCACACTACACTAATACTTCTGTACTTATTGAAAACAATCAAAACAATACTAACAACCTAACACCTTTGAGCAAGCAATAATTCAAACATAATAAAATAGAATTGATAAGGAAATATATTTCAGCTTTGAGTTTCCAAGGAATTAAATGGTATATTAAGTAGTGGGGATGAGACTGTGATGATTTTTTAAATGTAGTGCCCTTTCATTCAAATGTCCCTTAAAGAAAAAAAAAAGAACCAAGATGTCCAATGTCCTGCTTGGTTCGGATTTGCTAAAATACAGTTTTGTTTTAAAAACAAATAAAAAAAACCCTTAAGTTTCCTTGAAATACTACTCAGATGGTATAAGTTAGCATAGCTCCACTGACTTCAGTGGAGCTTCAATCATAATTCGCTGACTTCAGTGGAGCCATGCCAGTTTAAAGCCACTAAGGATTTGGCCCCTTATATAAAGTCTATCAATGTTAACATTTAGTGCAGTTAGCTGTCAGGTGTAGTATGAAGCTCTGTGTTTTAAACTCATTAAAAGCTGAAGAATTCCTATACTTTTCCACTGATGGCACCGTTTCTCAGTGGATTGGCCAGAGTATACACACCATGAGGGTAAGAGGCTTTCTAAATACTTCTTTAAAAAACAATAATACTTCACTAATGCTCGCTGAGACAATGTTATGACAGAGTTAAGCATAGTGATGAACATTCAAATGTAATGAAATCAACCAGCAAGGTCTTCCACAAAGAAATTTAAAAGTCAGTCCTTGAAAAGCACTTGCTAGTAAACTTACTGGCAGATGAAGCATGAAGCATTTCTTGCAATGTGCTGTGCTCCCTGTCTCAGGCAGCAGAAAAGTCTTACTGTTTTCACTCAGTAATCAAAGATTAATGCAATGTTTTCATGGCAAAGGAATTTATGCCCTGCTTTTCACCTGATGTGTTTGTGGATACTTCATGCACTCATTTCAATACAGTATGGACATGTTTATGCATGATGCTCATTTGCTTTAAAGAGAACTCATTTCTATTATTATTTGACAGAGAGAGAACTGAATAAAGGAAGACTGTCTTTTTAGGTAGAAAAATCCCATATGCATCCCTGGGGTAACCTAATTGAAATCAGAGAAGTCAATAAAATAACATGAGGGAAAGATTAAGTCCAAAGTGTTTGGGTTATGTATTTTTCATGAGATTGTTCACTTTTTTGCAGAATAACATTGATCTGCAAGACACATTTCTACATTATATCATCATTTTTTTCTGAAAAGAACCATCTTTGAATTGGTGAAGTACAAGAGCTATTCAGCAGAATATGAAAAAGAAACTATAGCCTAATTCAGTCAAGAAATCATACAAGAATTATCCAAATTCAGCTCCTCTTGCAAAAGTGTCTCAAAGGAGAATTCTCAAACTTTGAACCCTCAGACTAGACCACAGAACAATTTGTATTGTCCTAGAGGAAAATATATCTCTCCGGCTATGGGGCCACACCATTGGTTATTTCAGGTCCACTTACCAAAACTTATGTCGAATCTGACTAGGTTCACCAGGATAAGGTATGGACTATATTATTTGGCTGTGGCAAGGCATCCCTACCTAAAGTCTGCTACTTCCTCTCTAGTGAAAAATCATAATGTAAAAAAAAACATGTAGGGCTTAATCCAAAGCCCATTGAAGGCAATGGAAAGGCTACCTGTTAAATTCAGTGGGCTTTGGAACAGATTCTAAGTTTCATCCATTTTACACATGAAAATAAGAAAGAAAACAGAATTTCTCCTCTTCCTGTGTGCCACGTTTACAATCTTGCTGCTTTCAGACTGTAATTCAATATCTTTATTTTGAGTGCCACTACTTCCACCCTAGTATATTTCCCCAAACCGATATGCTATTGAGATCATGATATTTACACCTGTTAAAGGGATGATGCATTAACAATGCTCCATTTATCATCCATTTGTAGTGCTCAAAACACTCTAGGGCTTGTACCCTCTCCTGCTAGAGATCCAATAGTAAACAAACTGTAGAGCCAAAGAAATCAAGTTATAGCTATATGGCTCATAAATCATTCAAGATGACAATCATAAGGAAGAAGTTAAGGGGGTGGAAGACTAGAGTAGGCACTATTGTGCCTCGGTGTTATCAGGCAGCAGTATTGGTTTCCTGATTTTATTATGTTGTGTGATGACAATAAATAAGAGGAGACTTTTGTGTTGTAAGGATTTTTCTCCCTCCCATCTCTTAAAAACCTTACAGATTGATATTACTCTATAAATAAACATATGCACTAATTAAATTACACCTGGCACTCATGAACTGTAAAAGCTGTGTGCTGAGTTATGAGTAGAGCAATTACACTATTACATCTGCACAATGAATCACTATAAAATGAAACCTATATAGACAGATAAACCTCCAAAAGGTTTTGCTATTCCAATGGAAGAATTAAGGCAGTGCTGGTCACACTGTCTTTGTCAAACTTTAATAGGAGTGCCCACCTTCTTTGCATTTCATGACACTATATCTTCCCCTCTCTCAGCTCCCAATCATCTGTTTCCCCTTTTCTTTCAACTCACATCAACACTGACAGAACAGTTGAAGATAGAATACAAATCTCAAATTACAGAGGCACCATAAGTAATAGGCAAATTTTCTGTTAACGTTTGCCCTTCTCTAAAAGAGAAATGTTAAAATAGACAGATTAGCATCAATATAATATTGCTTTTTTCACATAACATGCCAGATAATATAAGGCATTGAAAATGTAACATAAGGCATGAACTGTCTTGACCTTAGATTTATTTATTCTGTTGACGTGTGTGGCTAGCTACTGAGATTATTGTGATTGGAAATATCTGTTTTCACATCTTTTATTTAGCTCAAAATGAGATTTGTTTTTAAGAGCGGGTCTCCAGTTATGAAACCAATCAGATTCTGCAAGCTGCATTTCCCCCATGTTACCCCGTAAGGAAACAAAACAGATAAATACTTGTGACATCTGTTTTGCCATGCATGAGCAGAGAATAGTGGCAAGTATCCTTCTTTCAGGATAGTACAGGAATGGCAGCTTGAGATGAAAATAAAGCTTTGCACATGACTCTCTCTCTAGGTACTTATCTAGCCTTAATTACCCTCTTGTCTCTCAATCTTTAATGTATATAATCCTCACAGCCCTGTATTAGTCACAGAGAGGGTAAGTGACTTGCCCAAGCTTGTAAAAGAACAGAAAACAGAACCCTGATCTCTCAAGCCCCAGACTAGTGCCCCAACTAATAGACCATGCTTCCTCTCTGGATCAATGGGCTTTGAGCTCCACAGCAGTTTAGATCCTAAAGCTTATGGCTCTCAACTCAACCCACTGCTAGGGCAATGGAACTCCAAGTGCTGTAGTGTTGTTGAAGAATTAGATCCTTAGAGAGTCTGCTTGAATAAGGGTGGGAGAAGCGAAGAAGTACCTTTGACCATCTACCCCTATTTGTCACCTACAACCCGACATAGGAATTCATACAAGGTATCATTAAACAACCCATACTTGAAGGGGACTACACCCTGAAAGAAGTCTTTCCCAAACCCCCTCTTTTGATCTTCAACCAGCCACCCAGCCTTACCACTATCATCATCAGAAGCAAGCTCTTTACAGTCCAGAACATACCAACTGAAAGAAGCACCAGACCCTACCAGAACAACAGATGCAAAACCTGCAGACGTATCTCCATTGCTATGATGACTAATACCCCCACCCACATACCTTTCAAGATCCATGGGACCTAAGCATGCCTATCACAACATGTGGTCTACCTCAACCAGTGCGCGAACCAATCCAGTAACAACTATGTGTAACCAGACAATCACAACAACTATGTGTTACCAGACAATCGCAAATGAACTCACACAGGTAATAACACTACATCACTCAGGGGCAAACACTTTTCACAAAATGATCACTCCATATCTGATCTCTTAGTCTTAGTCCTTAAAAAAAAGCTTGAAAAAATAATAGTGGGAGCTTAAATTCATAACTTTGCTAGACACTAAAAAATCAAGGTGATAATGAAGATACTAACTAACCCCCCTTTTATGTTCTATGATTAAAGACGTGTTAATTGGCCACTTCTGCTTCAATGGTCTCTTACAATAAGTGTTAAGTAGTTATGCTAAACAATCTTTTCCAATCTTGTATTTAACTGTAATATTCTGATTACCTTTTCCAGACCTGAAGAACATCTCTGTATAAGCTTGAAAGCGTGTCTCTCTGATCAATATAAGTTGCTCCAATATAAGATATTACCTCACCACCTAATAACATAATACAGATGGATGTTGCTTATGAAATTATTTTTCCTTATCAGAAGATTTCAGCCCTTTTTAAATGTTATAAAAAATGTCCCGATTATATTTGGAGAGAAAACACACGATTTTACATAAAGAATTGCATGTGTATATCCCTTTTGCCAGATGTTGACAGCAATAAAAAAGGGCCAGGTTCAGTTTCCTAGGGTTTTCCTTAAAGTCTTAATTAACTCCAGATTGAGATCCATCTTGAGACCTGGAAAAATATATCTACTACCCTGGCTGTCCTGATGGAAAATACTTCCCCATTTGCAAGCACTGAGTCCAGGGGTTTAAAAACAAGAGAACTTTTTAGGGGAAGAATAATGGGGTGAATAACAGAATAAATTTTGGGAAACCAAAATTAATAAATGAACAAATTCCATGAGGTAAGACTCCCACACAACAAGGTGCCTTAGCTACAACTCCAACCTCTTTCCTTTTGGCAATTGCGAGTAACTGGTATATTC
This sequence comes from Pelusios castaneus, assembly GCA_007922175.1. Taxonomy (NCBI): domain Eukaryota; kingdom Metazoa; phylum Chordata; order Testudines; family Pelomedusidae; genus Pelusios; species Pelusios castaneus. Next base: position 17,925,343 of record ML685786.1, read on the forward strand.
TACTTCCTCCCTCTTTCCGAGATCTCTACTCACAGTTCCTGGGTTGAGAATTCCGAAGATGCTGGCAAGCCAGTAGCTGCTTGAGCATCTCTGAGGACTCTACCACCTGACCCAGTTAAAATTATCCCAAGCACATCCAATGTCGATATCTTGTCCTTGTATTTCCCAACAAGGTCAACAGCATTTTATTTCCCTCCAACTCAAAATATAACTGTATTTTAACCAAACTGGCCCAAATGCCATATAACTAAAATGCAAACGAGGCAGGGGCCATTCAGCAAATTCCTCTTGCTCTCCAACGGATGCCAACGGAGAGCTCCCTCTCCAGTGGAGTCCTGGCTCATCTGCTGTTTTTAGACAGCTCTGGGTCACTTTTCTTCCACTTCACAAACAGCTCACAACAGAAAATATGTTACTCTCCAAGGCTATGACCCATAGAACTTACAGATAGAAAACCAGTGTCAAACATCACTGATGAAAATGGAGTAAGAACATGCTAACTTCTTTAAAAGGGACCTATACATTCCAAAAACACTTGTTCTTATTTCATACACAACCTCTCAGCAATCCTGGTACTCGTGTTGGTATTTCAAGCTTATTTTCTAACACTAATGGGAGCAATATGGGATTTACAGTGGACCAAGCCCACACTTGGATGGGGCCTGCAGCCTGCCATTCATGGGGTCCTGCCTGCCTCCCTGGGGTGAGTCACCTGGAACTGGTGCAGAGGCCAGGCTGGTCTCAGCCAGTGGGGACAGGGGCAGCACCGGAGACTCAGACGGACCCTGCCAGGCAAGTGGGTCCTGAGAGAGTCCTGCCCACGCAGGCCCTGCTCCTGCTCTGGCCTGGCTGATCATGCCAGTCCTGAGGGGCCGGAACAATCCTCAGCCCCGGACCTTCACCAGCTCAGCCTGGCAGACATATTCACCTCCCATTGGGGCCAGTGAATGTGGGCAGGGCATGAGGGAGTGGGTCTCTGGGGGAAACATTGAGCAATGAGGGGGTGGGGGCACTGGGCAGTGGCTGGGAGCTTGTGTGTTTTAGGGTGCTGGGCATAAAGGAAGTCTGGGGGGGCACTGAAAGTGGGATGGGAGAGACCTGTGTATGTTAGGGCGCTGGACAGTAGGAAGTCTGACAGGGCACTGAGTATAGGGGTCCATGGGCACGGGACACTGGTTGAGGGGTCATGGTGTGCAGATCACTGAGTAGTTGTGGTGGGGAGTCTGTGGGGGAAATTTTTGGGTGCAGTCGCTTAGCATAGCAGGTCCAGGGGAACCCTGGGCATATGGGTCTATGGGTGTGGGGGACATAGGATGTGGGGAGGGTGCTATGTGATGTGGTTCCCTGAGGGGAACAGGAGCACTAGTGGCACAGGGCTGGGCAAGCCAGTGTACATCTGGCAGCTGCTAGTTTGTAACCAGTGCCCTCACCCTGGGCTGGACAGAGTGGGGATGCCCCCACCACACCATGCCCCATTGCGCGCAGCCAACCCATCGCTCCAGGGCCTGACCCTCCCACACCAAGCCCCATTACTCCCACGGGGGCTCAAAAATATGTCTGGTGCAGGGCTCACAAAAGATTAATCTAATTTCACTTGATGTTACCAAGCTCAAAACTACCATAAATCTCACACTGACCCTGCTTATATCTGCCACAATATAAAATGTCTAGGACACCTTCAGCCATTTGCTTTCAACGAAGTAAAAACAAATGGGTGAGAGACAGAGTTGGATCTATCACGTCGTTAAGATTAACACTAAATTTATGGCTACAGGTAACGTGACAATACAGCTAGTGGTAAATTTCCAAAGAAAATTAAGGTAACTGCCCATACTGTAGTTTTTCATTTCACATGTCTGACGAAATGAGATTTTACCCATGAAAGCTCATGCAATAAATAAAATCATTAGTCTTTAAGGCTATGTCTACACATACTAAAATTAGTTCGAATTAGTTAGTTCAAACTAACTAATTCAAACTAATTTTAGTTAAATTCCAAAGGGGTAGCCGTGTTAGTCTATTGTAGAAAGACAACAGAGTCCTGTGGCACTTTTAAAGACTAACAGATTTATTTATCACATGAGCTTTCGTGGGACAAAATCCCACTTCGTCAGACGCTTTGAAGATAGGAAAGTTACAGAGTGGGAGGAAATTAAATGCAGGGGAGTGTATGACATAGCAT
>ML685786.1:17937524-18083950 GCA_007922175.1 Pelusios castaneus
CCCACCATGCACTGCTCTTCTTTCGTAAAGGAGCATTCCAAGGGTGAATGCTCCTTTGCGAAACAAAGTGCACGTGTGCATGTGAAAAAGCGCTATATTTATAGCGCTTTACTTGTCCCGCAATAACTTATTGCGGGACAAGTATGCTCGTGTGTACATAGCCTGAGAGTGTGTGTTCCCACCGAGTGCAGTCATGGGCCAGATGAAAGAGGTTTGCAGGCTTCATTTGGCCCATGGGCCACTTGTTTGACATCCCTGCTGTAGACATTTAAAGATTTTACTAATTTCCAACTCAGAAATACTGACTTGGCGGGGGGGAGGGGTGTGTATATAAACCTAAGCATATTTTAATGAATTTTAAATCTCTTATTTAGATAATAGTTACCGTATATTTAAATACATGACAATACTTACCGGAATTTGGATCATTTAGATCCTTGTTCAGAATGAGGAAAGGCTCATAAAAAACCCAGATGGTTACATCGGCTAACCGGCAAACAGGGCTGCCTAAAGAACAGAAGCTGTGACAGATAGGGCTATTTTAACTATGCTGCTGAAGTGGCTGATTTAAAAAAACAAACAAACAAACAAAAAACCAAAAAAGACCTCTGTGTGATACATTTTCATACAAGGCTGCTTCCAGTCCAAGGCAGAAGATCCAGAGAGGTCTCTCATTGGGTTTGTTTGTTCTTACTAAAGCTTCCTTAGAGATTGTGAGATTTGTCATATGGATTTCTATACCTTATTTCAAAGATACACACAAACCAATCCCTGCTTCCTAACTTAATTTATTAATGGAAATCATATGCCACAGCCATACAATTTAATGTAAAGAAAATTCCCCCTGTTCTCTATACTTTATTACCAGATCATAAACCTCAGGCTGCCCAAGCATATATTTAATTAATCCTGTTCCACCCTCAAAGTCACAAGATTAACCCCCCCCAAATACCTTAATTAAATCTATAACAGCAAAATATGCATATTCATGAAATAGTATTTTCAGTTCTGAAGTGCTGCTGGACAAAAAGTTCACTACGTCCTGCTGCTACAGAAGAGAGCATTTAAAAAAAATAATGAAAGATCTGTGGCACCTTAAAGACTAACAAATTTCTTGGGACATAAGCTTTCGTGGGCTGAAAACCACTTCATCAGATGCATCAGAAAACTTATGCCTAAAGGGTATGTCTACACTTAAAAAACTAAGTCGACTCTGTTAAGTTGACTTAACAAGGTCAACTTAAATCGACATAAAGTCAACCTTGTTAAGTCGAGTAACAGAGTCTGCCCTAGACTATGAAGTCGACAGAGAGCCACGGCTGCCTTCTTGTCAGGACCTGCGTGGGTTCCAGGGAGAGGGCAGCTGCAGCTGCCCTCTTGCCAGGACCCCGAGGCTTCCCAGCAAGAATGGAGCATGGCTCCCTTCTGCCAGGAAGCCATGGTTCCTATGGAGAAGGGAGCCACAGCTCCCTTGTCCCCAGCCCTAAGTTGACTTAGGGAACACCAGTTTTAGGTCGACTTAACAAATCAACTTAGCTGTTAAATCAACCTAAACGGCGGTAGTTATTAAGTCGACTTAAGGAAGCCCTTAAGTTGACTTAATGAAAGCCTGGTGTGGACGCGGGGTTCTTTAGGTCCACTTAAGCATCCTTAAGTTGACCTAACTTTCAAGTGTAGACATACCCAAAGAAATTTATTAGTCTTTAAGGTGCCACAGGACTTCCATTGTTTTTGCTATATACAGATTAACACAGCTACCCCTCCAGACATTAAAAAAATGCTTCTTCCAAAAGGTTTGTCCATGCCACCATGAAGATGAGGTTTTTTTATACATGTATTTCTGGCCCAGGATGAGCATATTTGTAATGATTTGGTACAGTGGCCTCTGCTTTATGCTGACTTCTTGTTCTCTAGAATCTAAGATTTCATTTTTTAAAAAGTACATTTCTAGGTATTGTGTTGCTCAGGTACCTTTGAAAATGTGATTGGAAGGCATGTGATGTAATGACATATATGTATATTTGCAGAACCTGTTGTTAAGAACAAAAGCCTAGGGTTATGAAGTGTCAGGTCAACCACACACTTCATTTGAATCAGAAGTACATCGGGTAGCAGAAGAGACCCTCCCACCCCCACACAAAAGCAAATACAGTACAATACTGTAATGATCTTAAACAACAACAACAGAGAAGGGAAAGATTAAAGGATAAAGATTTGACAAGATAAGGAAACATTTTCTGTGCTTCTTTCATTAAATTAAGGTGTTAAAAACAGCATTTTTCTTCTGCTTAGTAAAGTTTAAAGCTAAATTAAGCTAATATTTAGTTGTAAACTTCTAAATAAAACAACCAAAATGTTTTGTTTGGAGTTATGAACAACATGCATTCCCGAGGTGTTCATAACTCTGAGATTCTACTGTATTTCATTGCTCATCAAAGCACATAAGAAAGGAGAGAGAGAAGTTGATCTTATGAAGAACTGCACAATCTGTGCACTGTGCACTGGGAGTGACAGCTCATTCTGGCATAATGAGTAAGTGATCTTGGGAGATTCCATCCCCATCTCCCATGCTCTGCAATCAAGAAGCAAAGCCAAAGATGTTAGTAAGGCATCTGAGCTCCTCCCCACAGTAGTCAGCTAAACTCAAGAAACTATGGGGCACACCCAGTTAGGGGGTGTGTAGAGGAACATTAGGTGACCATGGAAGGACTTGGTCCATGGGGATAGGGAGGGAGTACCATCACAACCCACTCTGTCCCGACCTCTGTTCCGACCTCAGCCTCCACCATGGCTTTGGTTCAGCTCCTGTCCCCCTCCCCCACTCCACAGCCCTGGCTGCTGACCAGCTTGATCCCCAGCCTCACTCCCATCCTCAGCCATGGGCCACCATCGTCCTGCTCCTGGATGGAGCCTCACCTCTCGTGCACAGCTGCTGTTACCTGCTCGTCCCCCAGCCGCTGTTCCTGACTCAGCCCCTGGCAACCATAATCTTGTTTCCAGCTGCACCTGCACCAGCTGTGGGAGGCTGTGCACAGACAGGGATAAGGCAGGGCATGGCTTAAAATGTTTGGGGACCACTGGCCTCACACCAAGGAGAAGACAAGCCCAAGGAGTCCATCAGAACTCATGGGATTATTTGGATCCCCCTGGGGGGAGCCAAGCCCATTGAACCACTCCACATAAGCCACTTGTATAGTGTCTCATATGAGATGTAGGAACCATCTCCATTAACACAGGAACTGTTCCAAGTTTTCTCCCTCCTTCAAAGTGAACCAAAACACCTCTGAGGTTTTATAAAATTAAGCCTCCTTCCCTTTCATGCTGAAACCATGATGTTCCCCTCTGGACATTGTCAGGTAAAAACATCTCCCAAGACTACAGAGTTCTTGAGATTCTTCAAATCTTGAGAGATATAGGGCATCTCTACTTGTGAGCCCATCAGAAAATCTTGTGGCCAAGGAACCAGATTCATCACTGGCATAATTCAACTGAGTTCAAAACTTGCCCATATATCCATAATATAATTCAGCATTTAATACATTTCCATCATCACTAGCAATTTCATGATAACTCTGTATTTTTATAGGCTAAGTAGAGTCATCACTTATATACAAGTCAGAATCAGAGGTGCCACCAATTTATGTAGCAGATGAAGATTAGTTGTCATGACAAATGAGTGTAACTGTAATCTCACTTATCAAAATACTTATGGTCTGATTTAATGCCCAGTGAAGACAGCAGGAAGATTTCCACTGAACAAGATAGGTGATGAATAAGGCTTTTGTCTCCTAGTGAAGTCAATCAGACATTTGGCATTGCTTCCAACACAAATAGGACTGAATCTTAATGGATGGGATTACTATAGGAATATCAATGTACTATCTGTTTATAACTTTACTCTTGAATCCTATCTTGTAGAAGCCCTACAGACTGATTATTCTGCAAAACTGATTGTAGGTTAATTATCTGCAGAATCTGTATTTTAGTTACATTTTCCAACAAGATGTCAGGATTCAGGCCCTACGTCTGTGCTTGTTCAGTCTCCTGACAGCCTAATGACCTCAGCTTGTCTGCAATCAGTGAGACCACCTCCAAGCCCTGCCTGATTGGCTGAGGAAACAAGGAGGCCAGCTCTTAAGCCCAACAGCAGACCCTTAGTGTGTGGGGGAGGAAACTGGTCCAACAAAAATGTCATATTTGAACACGAAAAATATTTAAACTGTCAAAAAAACTATTTTATTTGATTAAATAATCTAAATTAATTATTCACATGAGCAAATATGGATGCCATTTGCTTAAGTATTTGTAGATGAACAATACATAGCATTGAGATTTCATCCTGATTTTTTCAATATTAACTTCTAAACTCTCTCTGTGTGTACTTAAATAATTGGAAGAACTCCCTAACATAAAAGATGTACTACATATTCATCTTCTCCCTAGGTACCATGACAAGCACCACTTTCTCATCTTACCTGTGTTGTCCTTTCAAATAACATGTCCTATTGTCTTGTACTACCTTGTCTTATTCAAAATAACATATTGCACTGTTTCACTGTTGTCTTAGTAATGGTTACTTACTAATGTAATCGAGGTGAAGTAACCAATGCACTATTAGCTTTACAGTTTATTAGGTTTAGAACTCATAAAATAGTATTTGTAGAAAATTAAGTGAACTGAACTGAAGATGGGGCTGGCATCACTGATTGTTCACAATTTTTTAGAAATATATTTTATTCATATAATATATGAATTATATTATTGTATTATTATATATTAATATATAATAATTCAATTATACTGGTTCCAGAGGGGTAGCCATGTTAGTCTAGTTTAGCAAAACAAAGAGTCCTGTGATGCTTTTAAAGACTAACACATTTATTTATTGTATGAGCTTTCATGGGAGAAATCAGAGTTCATGCGATAAATAAATTTGACTCCTTGTTTCAATTCAATTGGATTATTCATAAAATATCTGATGCTTATATTTGGCATTTAATATTCCTGTTTAGAAAAAGATTACATGAGCCACATAGTTATCATCCAGGTCCCTGATTAGGAACTTTTTATAGATGAGACTAATGAACGGCAAATAGGAAATAATGTGTTTCTAGTAAGAATTCTCTTGAATAGATGCCTGTCTTCCAAATATATGCAAACAACAAACAACATGGCACTGTAAATACCAGGAAAAAGAATTAGAAATTAAAATTTTCATGACAGATAAAATTCAGTCTGATGCAGAGAGATAACACAAGGTCTATGCACCAAGTCTCAAGTTCTGTGTTCTGAGAACTTAATGGAACTCGGTGTGCATAGGTTTTGAGTGCACACAGGATGACTTGTACCTTCTTTGACCAGTCCTTGGCTATTTTCTCAATATCATCAATAACAATTTATCCTTATATTTTTCAAAGAACTTTATGGGACTTTAGTCACACACTTTGCCTTAAAGCCACACAGCTAAATTTTTGTGCCATTCTTGGAAAATTGTATATGAACTCTAACACCACAGTACCTTTCCAAAGGGGTAGCCATGTTAGTCTATTGTAGAAAACCAACAGAGTCCTGTGGCACTTTTAAAGACTAACAGATTTATTTATTATTTATTGCATGAGCTTTCGTGGGAGAAAATCTCAGTTCGTCAGACGCTTTGAAGATGGGAAGGTTACAGAATGGGAGGAAATTAAATGCAGGGGAGTGTATGATATAGGATCAGGTCAGGCTGTAACAGCAAATCAAAATAGGTGTTAGGATTCAAACACTGGGGAACAGCACATAGAGGAAGGTGAGGTCAAATCACCTGTTGGAATGAGAGAAAAATCCATAGTCCCTGTTTAACCCCAAGGCAACTGAGTCAAATTTGCATATAAGTTTGAGTTCTGCAGTTTCTCTTTGAAGCTATGATTTGTTATTCATCTGTTTCAACACAGCTATTAGCAAGTTGTCAATGGAGTGAGCAGAAAGATTGAAGTGTTCCCCTATTGGCTTTATAGTGTTGCAATTCCTGATGTCAGATTTGTGTCCATTTATCCTTTGGCTCAGAGACTGTCCTGTTTGTCCAATATATAAGGCAGTGTGGCATTTCCAGCACATGATGGCATAAATCACATTGGTGGATGAGCAGGTGAATGAGCCCTTGATGGAGTAGGTGGCTTGATTAGGTCCTGTGATAGTGTCTTCAGTGTAGATATGAGGGCAAAGTTGGTACCGTGGTCTGTTGCAGGGATATGTTCCTGCTTTAGTGTTTCTGTTGTATGATCTGTAGTTGCTGGTGAGTATCCGTTTAAGGTTGGGGGGCTGTCTGTAAGCAAGGAGAAGTCTGAGGCTTGAGAGAGTGAGGGATCATCTTGTAGAATAGGCTGTAGATCTTTGATGATGTGTTCAAGAGGTCTGACTTGGGGGTTGTAGGTGGTGACCAGTGGCGTTCTGGTTTGTTTTCTTGGGCTTCTCCTGTAGTAGACAACTTCAGGGTACCCGTCTGGCTCTGTCAATTTGTTTCTTCACTTCTGCGGGTGGGTACTGTAGTTTTAAGAATGCTTGATAGAGATCCTGAAGGTGTCTGTCTCTGTCTAAAGGATCAGAACAAATGCCGTTATATCTTAGGGCTTGACTGTACACAATAGATCGTGTGGTGCATCGAGGAGGAAAGCTCGAGGGATGTAGGTAACTATAGCGATCAGTAGGTTTTCAGTATAGGGTAGTGTTTATGTGTCCATCACTAATTTGCACTGTAGTGTCCAGAAAGTGGATCTCCTGTGTGGAGTATTCCAGGCTAAGTTTGATTGTGGGGTGGAAATTGTTGAAATCAAGGCATGCCCTTGAAGATATCCATAGAGATTTCAAAAGTTCCACAGGACTCTGTTGTTTTACCACAGTACCCATTGGCAAGAAAAAAACAGAAGGAAATCTAAAGGTCCTCTACTGCTCTGATCTTTTAGCCCAGAGATGTTTAAATGCTTTGAAGCCTGAAGTTTTGTTTATACATAGATTTTAAAAAACCCAACATGTCAGCAACAGGATTAAAAGCAATAAACTGTGGATCTTAGCATATGATGTTGGATCCCTAACAGCTACGTAGGTCTGTCTTCCTCAGCACCAGTGAGGATTTAAGTATTATAAGAAAAGTATCAAGATTATATTTCCATATAAATTTTCTCCTTGGAAGTCTATTTCAAAGGGGAAAGCATTTGGAATGCTATATGGTGCAAGCATGAACTGAGATACAATTTTTTAGCCTACAGAGAGGGAATGGTAGCCTTTCCTGTTAAAGCATTTTGTTAAAAGCTAGCTTATTTCTTTGTACATTTAATATGAAAGGGGCTAGTTTCAACTAGGTTCCTATGGAATGAACAGCAAAATGAAATTAGGCAAGCTGGCTTTTTGGCTGGTTTTATATTAAAGCAAAATATTTTTGCTAGTGTTGCATTATCATTTTACAACTTTTGCCTATACTAAAAAGCAGCCTTTATAGAGATAAATCAATTTTCACATAATGACATTGAAAAGAGGGTATCATAGACAGGAAAGGGGAGAATTTAACTTGCTGCATCACTCAGTTTCAAATTGATACTTACCATTATAATAGTATTCAGGGCATATATTTTTCTTTTTTATATCTTATATAATTCTACAGTGTCAGTATTTATTGTAACCATCAATGCTGATTAGCTACAACTGTAAGTAAAGGGCAACAGGAGCATGTAGATGCGGAAGGGAAAATCAAAAAAAAACATGCACAAGTGTTGGGAGCCGAATTTTTTTTCTACTGCTCAGTTGTTGGGTCTCATCTGTAATTTTGCTTTCATAATGGCATTCACAGCAGTGGAAGAAGTTAGCTGAAATAATGCTTTATTATGTTGTTGTGGAAAAGCTGAATGGGGTGTGCTGAAAGGAAATTTAAATATAGCAACCAGACAATGGTAGGCAATAAAACATAAGGGAAAAAAAGATTCAATGCTGTGGTAGATTAAGAAGAGAAAAGACAAGAATGTAACAAAAGTATACATCATAGAATGGAAGTGATGACCCACAGAAGACTGAAAAATGCCAACACATCAGCAAGATATAATTTTGTTATATTGTCCAAAGTACCTAATTGAATTAAGACTTGCCATGTTTGGGGGGGGGGAGGGGAAAGGGAGTACCTCATCATCCATATCCTCGTGTCTAAGTTAGACAATGATATATTAGTAGTTCCATTTCTAGAGATACTGCCAAGCTTACTACAACACTAACCAATAATGATCTTGTTAACACTTTCACCAAATCAAGCCACCTACTCCATCAAGGGTTCATTCACCTGCTCATCCACCAATGTGATTTATGCCATCATGTACTGGAAATGCCCCTCTGCCTTATATATTGGACAAACAGGACAGTCTCTATGCAAAAAAATAAATGGACACAAATCTGAGATCAGAAATCACAACATTCAAAATCCAATAGGGGATTGGATCCAATCTCCCTGTTCACTCCATTGACAACTTGTTAATAGCTGTGCTCAAACAGATGAATAACAAATCACAGCTTCAAAGAGAAACTGCAGAACTTGAATTTATATGTAAATTTGATTCAGTTGCCTTAGGGTTAAAAAGGGACTATGGATTTTTCTCTCATTCCAACAGGTGATTTGACCTCACCTTCCTCTATGTGCTGTTCTCCAGTGTTTGAATCCTAACATCTATTTTGATTTGCTGTTACAGCCTGACCTGATCCTGCGTCATACACTTCCCTGCATTTAATTTCCTCCCATTCTGTAAGTTTCCCATCTTCAAAGCATCTGACAAAGTCGGATTTTCTCCCACAAAAGCTCATGCAATAAATAAATCTGTTAGTCTTTAAAAATACCACAGGACTCTGTTTGTTTCTCTGCAATTGACTAACACAGCTACCACTTTGGAACCAGCATACAAACATGCAGGTTACACTCTAGCTTTCACCATACAGTTACTTTTTACAAGGAGACCTCAATGGCTCCGATCCTGAATGTCCCAAAAAATGTCTGCCATGTAGTATCTAACCCTCTCACTGAAAACTTACTGAAGTTATTAAGGGCACTGTTCCCTTTAAGAGACAGTGCCCAGCAATTAATTACCTTAACCAGTGTTAACAAACTCTCTTTTAATCACAGCAATGAACTGATTTATAGTCAAAGTTTAAAACTTGAAAGACAATACAAACCAAGGCAGAGGAGCACTCAGTTTTATTTGCATAATATGAGTCAACACAAACAGTCCCAACCTCTAAGGCTATGTCTACACTTACCAAATTAGTTCGAATTAGTTAATTCGAGCTAACTAATTCAAACTAATTTTAGTTCGTTCAAATTAACTTAATTCGAACTAGCATGGCCCCGCTGGAATTTTAATTCGAACTAAGCAAGTGCCATGCATGGCACTTGCTTAGTTTGAATTAGTCAGTTGCATTAAGTTCAATGTGCCAGTTAGTTCGAATTAACATGGCCACACTGACTTAATTCGAACTAACTAGTTCGAATTAAGTGTTAGTTCGAAAGGTATAATCAAATTTATTAGTTTGAATTAAGGAAGCCCTTAATTCGAACTAATGAAAGCCTAGTGTGGCCAAGGCTTAAATTAGTTCGAATTAAGCTTCCTAGTGTAGACATAGCCTAAGAAAATATCTCACTTTGTAAAATACTACAGTAATCTTATTCTGGAAAATGAGGGTATTGTACAGCCCAGATTGACTGGACTTCACTTATCCAAGTCCTGTTATCTGAATCAAGCTCATGGCCCCCTTAGGATTTCAGATAAGTTAGGTTTGGATAATTGTGCCAGTTCCTGATGTTCTAAATACTCTAGGAGTACTTTCTGCTGTTGTCTCTGCCAATAGACATAGTGGTATGTTTACACTTGCAATTTAGGTCAATTTAAGGACCCTTAAGTCGACCTAAATTACTACTTAAGTCGACTTAATGAAAGTTTAGGTCAACCTAATAAGAACTGCCCATTAGGTCGACCTAATCCTTAATTTGAATCCTTAGGTCAACCTAAGTACAGTGTGGACTGGGATTAACCCTTAAGTCAACTTTATTAAGTCAACCTAAGGGAGTTTAGGCGTCTTAACAAAGTGGACTAAGTCGACTTAATGTTAAGTCGACTTAGTCCACTTTGTTAAGTCAACTTAATACAATCAAATTTAGGTCAACCTAAAGGCAACCTTATTAGGTCAATCTAACAAGGTCAAACTAACTTTTTGTAGGGTAGATATAGTCTGTGATGGCCTTTGGGCATACCCAATCAATCAGTTTCCCTGTATAATAAACCCAATAAAGCATTAGAACATACATTTTAAAATATTATCAAAAAGACCTCGTTACCATTCTAAACCTTGGGAAAGCTGAACAGCTGTTTATCATCAGGGGAGTCTGCCACAAATATTTCCAAGGTCTCTGCTTATTCCAAAGATTTGATCATTGAGATTTCCTGCCCCAGAGGATAAATTCAATTAACACTGCGTTCATGTAAAATGGACACTCCTTCCTTAAATGACAAAAGGAATTTTTAAAGAGCCAGAATTACCTGTTAGTGCACAAAAACATATACCATTTCTTTGGATGGTATATTTTCATGAAGTCCACAGTTTTCTGAGCACCTCACACTATTAGTGTTCTTTACACACCCTTTTCCTTTTAATTTAAATTATTCCTTTCACATATGAATCAACTCCCCTTCAACAACAACAAAAATTAAATACAGTTTTCTAGTCAAAGGGAAACCTGTGGTGCCATTAGGAATATTTAACACCCATCAATACCATCAGAAGCCTGACACAAGGAAATACGCTGCACATGAGGTGGTGTATGTAAAGAACATATATGCATATACATACACACAAATTATACATACAGAGCAAGATCTCCCGCTGCTGTAAATCAGCTACACTGAACAGTTATCACCAGCTGAGGAAGTGACTTACTGTACTTAATTTTAATTATATTTCTTCTCGGACTCCCTCTTACTCCATTTCAATATATTTATTATTCACTCTACTTGATCTTTGCTCCATTTTTCTCTGTTCTCTGACTACATTACTCCTCCCCCTGCTCCCATTTCCTTTCCACCATATCTCCTACACAGAATATGAAACCAGTTACATTTGAATTCAAGTAGGTTTGCAATTAGGCAGAATTAATTAGGCCTCCCTACTAATTATATTAAATGTACATTCCTTTTTTTGTCCAAGAATCAGAGTTGTACCTTTACAGGGATGAAAGTTATTGTGTTAAAAGAAGTCAGCATCAGCTAAACAGATAATGAATGACAACATCCATGAAGTACTGACCTATTATTTTCTCAACTAGAGCTACCAGATGAGGAATCTGCTTTGAGAGCTCAGGCACTTGTACCAAGGAACCTACTCCTATATACTTTGAAAGAAGCTGTTTTCTTCAGTCAGCCTGAAACCCTTGCATGCTGGGATCTTCTGTGCCTGCTGGATGCTAACTGGATCATATTTCATTGTTCCACACTGAATGGAGTCATTAAGAGTCATTACTAGATACTAATTTAAAAAAACACCAAAAAACCCTTGTTACTGGACTTACAGCTATATTTTACAATCCTATCAACTCAAAGGCAGTGGACGACACATATGTATAAAATGTCTCATTCTTGCTTACTTTCAGCCTACTTGAATGCATGATTTTTTAAAAATAGTCATGACAGGAAAGATGCGATCCTATAGCAAAAGATGAGGGATTCTCTCAATGGAATTTTTTCAATTAAAATTGCAGCAAATAAAAGAATCTGTGGTATTTATGGCCTCAAGAGGTTATAGAATTAAATAGGTTGAGAAAAGTCCTACAGCGTGCCGTTAAAGCAGAAAGGTCCTCTTTAGGAAGGCTGAATGATGTTAACATCAATAATGACGTTTCTAATTATTTATACTCTAAACGGTGCAATCTAATCTTCAGTTTCATGACATAACCAATAAGGGAGGAATTGCCCACACCATCATCACAATGATGAACATGACTACCTGTTCATTTTCTCTAGGGAAACAATCCTAGCTACTGTTGGAGGCAGGTTGCTAGTCTTAATTGAGGGTGGTTTGATTCAATATGGAAAATCCTAACTGTCCTATGCATTTAAGGAGACATTCAGATAAGGATCCAAAGGAGTTACCCACTTCAACAAATCTATCTTCAGTTTTTAACCCAACTACACAGTTAGTCCCTATAGCATGAGGGAAGTCAGATCCAGCAGTGACAAATGAACTGCTGTAACAAGTGAAGACACATGCACACCTCAGTCAAAATTCCCAGAATGAAAGATGCAGCACAAAATCTGAAACAGCCAAACAATCAATGGTTCTCTATGCAGCCGAAATTCAATCATTTAAATTCACTGCATCTTCATCCCAGTCCCATTCTCCTCACTTAGGCAGTCGCAGTCTTCACTCCTCAGGCTTCTGCTCCCAATCCCAGCTTCTTTGCCCAATAAGTAATAGTCTAACCCTTTGAAATTAACTATCCCAGTTTACCCCACACTCAGTCCCCACTTTCTCAGTCCCTACTTTCCAATCTCCTTGCTTAGCCATTCCCAATCTTCCCTATCCACCCCAGCTTTTCTTCTCTCTAGTTTGTTTCCCCAGCCAGTTCTTGTTCCTCCTTCACTTCCCAACCTGCTTTTCTTCTCATCACTCAGTCTCCAGTCATCCCACCCTCACCCATGTTCCCTGTCCCCACTGAATTCCAGTTCCAATCTCCCACCTTGAGCTTCTCATCCAAACTCATTTTTATACCCAGGTTCATGATCTTTGTACTTTTGTCCACTTAGTCCCTGCTGTCTCCCCACACTATGCTTCTTGTCAGATCCGTCTACCCTTTATCAGCCTTTTTTCCTCCACCCCACTGCCTACAGTTCCATTCTCAACTCTGCCAGTCCAGTCACCTCCCCACCCAATCTCAGTTCCCACCCTCCCTACCCTCCAGCTCTCCCTTACGCCTCGTTTCTCTCTCTCTCTCATACACACACACACACACACACGTACACACACTTTTTTTTTTGCTGTGGCTGCTAAGTCTAGTCTCCTTGCCTAGCCAGTCCCAGTGTCTGCCCCCAAGCTCTCAGTCCATCTCCAATCCTCTGCCAGACTCAAGGCCTGGTCTCCACCATCAGATTCCTTGTCCCAATCTGTTCCTTCCTGTCAGCCTCCCCAAAATGGCTAGGTCTGACTTATTTCATCTTTGCATTTGAATCAGATGCTACTGTAGTACACTCAGGGGGATCACTGAGAGCACAGAAAAGACAGGCTCCATCCTCGCAGTCCTATTGGTCCAGCACTAACCTGGCCTAATGCAGCCATTATATTACAGGAAAAGTATGTCTTCACCCCTGTAGCCCTGAAGTAGATGGAATAGGCTCAGTTGCTTTATAGGGGGGTGCATGCTCAGTCCAGTCACTTACAGGAGCAATGGAAAGATGAACCTTGTGCGTCGTTTTATTGAGATGTTCCATGTGCAGTATGGTCAAGACTAACCTATGAGGAGATGAGGCATGCTCAGTGAGAATGGACTCTTCTAAAATTTTAGCTGTTAAGATCTAACAAGTCTACTGAGCATGTGTGAACTGCAATTTTTTAAAGGCTGAAACTTGACCAAATTTTTAGGGAAATTCAAGGGGGTGGCAAAAGACACATTTCTGGCACAAAGGGCATCCCACTATCAAATTTCAGGTTTGTGCTCCAAAGCATGGGAGCACTACAACTTTTCAAAATTAAAAAAAAAATCACCAGAATTGATTTAATATTGAAGAAAAATTATTTTTTTCCTAGTCTCATTCTCAGAAATGGCAGAACTGTTATGGCTGATACTTTCTAAAAACAATTAAGCCTGAGGAGGACATCCAGCATGGAAAATTTTAGCATGAAAGGTTAAAAAAGGCAAAGTTCTGAGCAACTGAAAATTAGATACTGTAATGGAAAATGCCAGGCAACCTCAATTAAAATCAAAGCTACCCAGACCTATATACTGATGAACAAAAGTCAGGTAATGTAAAACCCATGGAAAGGAAAGACTAACACAAGTAAATGGGAACAGCTATTATTACAGGGAATAATTAACATAATGCAACTTTTTAAAAGAAATTAATGGTAAACAGGTATTTCCCTATATGTTTGAAATAGATAATTACATTTATTAAATTCATTTGTGAAGACTGACATCTCATAAATAAAAGATCAAACTAGAACCTCATATGAAAGTAATTCAGCAAAAATTAGACTAACGTAGGAATAAATACAGTAAATAGAAGACTACAGGAGAAAAAAAAAGAAGCAAACTTGCAATGGACCATGGCAAAGTTCTAACACGACAAAGGAATCTCTAAACTAGAAGCTGACTAGAGTGTTTGCAAAGGATTTTTCTGAGCTGTTACAATTCTTTTATATAGCTGCGCTGTTTTTCCTAATCCTCCTCCTGCAATTCTCTAACTTCATTGCTTCTTTGTCAGCTCTGATCATACAATCTGCTCTCAGCTTCCCTGAACAATTTTCAGCTACTCTCTGCCACTCCAGCCCCCTTTCTGAGCTCTCTAGCCTTTATCCTTTTGTGGTTCTCCCATTTCCACTATCCTCTGTGGGCTATGTGGTGTCAGCTACCCCATCTCTCTTTTTGTTTTTCTCATCTGTTCCAATCCCCTTTCAGGACACATCAACACTGAAAAAAAAAGTGTAGCTGTCCCTGCCCATTGTATCATCATTCCACATGGGATAGAGGGAGTTCGGGCTCCGAAACGCAGGAAGGGGGGCATGCCTAAATTCGTTGATCCAAGCTCAGAGACTCACTACTACTAGTGTTTTTTGCACAATAGACATTTCCTTGGTACCCATCTCCTATTGTCAGCTATTTTCTCTTTCCTCCTTCAACTCCTACAAGCCTCTCAGAGCTTCCCTCTTAGCTCCTCTTTTACCCTTTTCTTTCCTCTCTATAACATCTGCTGCTTCTTGCAAGACTTCACTGAATTACAACCTTCCTTTGGAAATCTGCACAAGCAAAATTATGAGACAATTATTTCTCTTTACTTGTTCCACTCTCCTGTGGTCCTCCACTTCCTCTTATACCTACTTATGCTTAGTCGTTTCCTCTTCTAGCCATCTGCCATATTCATGTGGGTGGATGCAAACAGATGTGACCAGAAAACAGACCGGGCAAAAGGATAATCAACTCAGTAAGCTGAAAGGGAGAGAGGCAAGGAAGGACCTAAGGCAGAGGATGACAGAAAACATTATTGGGGTTTAAAGAAGGTAACGTGATTTATTTTTCTCTATTTTTCCCTGACAGATTTCAGAAGGAAGTTTAAATTCTAGTTCTAAACACATCTGGGTTCTTCTCCTATGGCAGCTGCATTAGGACTATACCTCTTACCTATCCTGATAGCCAAATATCCTGTCCTATCAGTGCAGGTTCAAAAGACAATTCAGAGTTTGGCAAAATAAATCTTTATTGTTTTTCACTCTCACTATTTACATCACTTCTAAAGTTAGATTATAACCTACTGAGGAACATGCATTTCTGTTTGTTCTGTACAGCACCTAGCACCCTTTTGAGCACTCACAGTGTAATAAAACTAAATAATAATAAAAATAAATAATAGCAGAAATAGAAATCTTGGTTCCGGATTTTCAAAGGTGATTCGTGATTTTGGATGCCCAAGCTGAGATGTTCCAGAGACCCAATTTTCAGTGGATGGGCACTCAAAATATCTCAAGTTGGACACCAAAAGTTGATCCCTCCTGAATTCCAGATTAGAACTATTTAATTCTTTCCTTCGGATACTGAAAACACTGGCATTAATGGAGTTTCCAGTTCATCTAAAATGTTTCTCTTAAAATGCAGTGAAAAGCCCCAAAGACTGTATTTTTATTTTAATTATAATATTCCATTGTTCACTAGCTAAATGATATTGGAAAGCTTGCCGTTCAGCCTGTATAAATGCAAGGCTTTAAAAAAAATCGTAGTCATCAGGTGCACAGAAAGAGCACTCTTCACACAGTACATCACAGAGTACCTTTGAGAGAAAATAAATTAAATGTGTGTATTCAACTGGACTAGGGAATGCAGAACAAAGCCAAATTGAAATAATATGTCTCAAATTGGTTTTGAAATATTCAAAGATTGTTCAGGGAGTAGATGTAATATGTGGTGCTGGCAGGGTCTAAGTGCTGAAATCTTTGCTCTCTACAATTAAAATATACCATATTTGAGTATTTCACTATCTGGTACCTGCAGATTGTGAGGTATATGCACACTCATGAAAGATGATACCAGATAGCTACAAATTCTTGGAGTGCTTTGATCAAATTCTGATATAAATTTGGAGTTTCACAAGTAATCAGAAAAATGACTTCAGGACAGCAGAGAAGTGAATATGGATTTTAGTGCCCATCAGTAGAATTTCAGAGGAACCTGTACATTCTGAAAAGTGCTTTCCAGGAGTCGAATACAACAATGTAATCTACAAAGCATGAGTTAAGGTACACTCCAGGCAGCAGTGTGTAAATGGTGGTGTTTCATTCTAACTGGATTTCTAAAAGAATGGAAAACTGATTTGATAATTATGGAGAAAATACAGAGGGGAGTTGATAATCATTTTGTGATGCTTGATTTTGCTACCAGAAGAAAGATGAATAATTCTGGTATTGACCTTCTGAGACAGAGGGCCACTCATTTTACCTTGGCACTTAGCTAAAAGCATTTCAGCTTTAATCAACTGATTTGCTTTCAACCTTCAGTCTCACCGATACGTGTCAAACAAACCAAAACAGGAAGAATAAATAATGACCAAAAACGCTGTTTATCATCTGTATAACAAGCTAAAAGGACATAGTTTACGGCTTTTTACTGAGTTTTTTGCCATTCATCATAATTAAGGGACCAGATGTTCTGATTTTATACGGCCAGTTCCTATGTTCTGGGCTTTTTCTTATACAGGCGCCATCAAACCCCCACCTCCTGTCCCAATTATTCCACACTTGCTGTCTGGTCATCTTAATCATTATTTATTAAAGATCCTACAGCATTGTTCACAGTAGTCGGAGTATTAACTGTTGTGCCTTTTTCAAATTGTAACTCAAGCAATTAACATTCTATTTACTTCAGATTACCCCTATGATTGCCATTGAATCAAATATTTTTCACGTCTTTTTGTCAGCTGTTGTATAGCATTATTATAAGCAAGAGCTAGATATCACTGCAATGGGATATGAAGCAATTCTTACCATTTAGATAGTGTGAGAATCTGTTTATAAAATACTTTAGAATTCTTAGTGTTGAAAGCCACTCTATAAATGTAAGTCACAATAATCATTCTTTTGTTTAATGGTAACAAAGTAAACTTTCCCTTTCTTCTCTATACACCATATGTAATCACCCATTCCCTTTATTGCTTTACTGCTAGTTCTATTTCTATTCTTAGTCCATCACCGAGCATAGATTTGTGCTAAATTTTACATTGTTCAAACTCTTAGCATGAACTGTTCAAACTCATAGTCCCAAACCAGTTATTTTTCATATCTATTTCTCTTTTCCCCTAAGGACTGCATTCAGTGAAGTCTTCGATGTCAGCAGGAATTGTGTGCATGGGCTGAATACACAGACCCTTATGATTTACATTAACATAATATTTTATTTCTTGTCTATCAGGGACGGAAGGTAATCAGTTTTGATTGCTGATTATTGATGAGGTCAATGGCACTACCAATTGCTATGTTTGCTTGGCATATTGCTTGGCATATTTTTTAGTTAAAGTTAAATCTTTATGGGCCCAATCCTTAATTCCACTCTAGTCATTTCAATTCAGAACAAAACAAATTTCAAACTGCTGGAATTTCCTACAGAGCAGAAATTCTGATTTCCAACCAGCCCTACGAGACACCCCTAGTCAAAAATAAAAGTGAAGATGAACATAAATGAATGATTATTGCAAAAAGGTTTTTAGAATATTCAAATAAGGTAACGTTGATTTCACGTGACTGGGAAGCATCGGTTCTAGAATTAGAGATGTGGAGAATGCTGCCATACCCTTGAGTTTGAAGTGTTTTCTGTTATATACAGAGTTTACAGTTTGGTTCAATGGTTCTCAGCACCCCCGCTAAGAAGAGAAATGATAATGAATTGATAAAATATTTTTACATGTAGTTTAAAAAACAGATTAAAATGGATTCAGAGATATAAATAAAGGTACAGTAAAAAGGCAGTGTCAGATGCTATACAAAAAATAAATGTGTCAAATAAGGCTTAAAAAAAGACATGCTGGAGAAAGACTGTCAACTTTTGACATACATATCAAATTGCACTTATAAGTCTTTTATGTTTCTAAATGTGTTCCTTGCAGTTTATTTTTAAAACTTCATCACTGAAGCCATAAAAAATATGAATTAAGTAACCTATAAAAGGATAATTTTTTTAAAAACCATGATGAAAAGCATTCTCAGAATATGTGTAGTATTCATTGTTTTTGTAAACATTAACTTCATGTTATAAATTTTCTAGTATAGTTGAACAGTTTCACAAATATTGATCTAATTTCCCACCCCTTTTTCGGACAAAATTTGGATGAACATTTTCACCAAAAAATCAAAATGTAGACCATTTCAACAAGCTCTAATAAACATCACCCATTACAAATTAGGACAATGAGCTACAGACAGCACCATGGAAGCAGTGCTGTTGAAGATAGCACTTATCAAGATCATAACATCCTAGTTTATTGAACCTTTATGAGTACTTAACATCTGTACTCTCATTCCTTATACTGTAGGTAAGGTAAAAGATTAATGCAAACATTTTGCTCCTAACTTCACTTCTCTTGACTCCATTATAAAAAGGTAAAGAGCCCAATCCACAATTCTTTATTCAAACAAAACTCTAATCGGACCAAATTCTCCAGTTTTAGAAAGAAATTATTTAGACCCTGTGTCTTAAAAGGGAATTTTGCCTAAGCAAAGAGTACAGAATTGTGCCCACAGGAACTGAGTGAACAATGACACAACAGTAAATGCCAAGCACAGTTTGGATTAATGCCACAGTCACCCTAAAGAAATAGGGGTAAACAAAACAGCTTTTTTGAAACAGTTACATGCTCACATTTTATTGCTAAAAACAATGGTGTTAGGTAGTCTGAGGACTAAAGCTGGTTGGAAAATTTTCTTCGAAACAGGTTTTCTTTGGAAAATTTCAGCCCAGAAATTTTAATGACATCTTATCGATTTAGACTAAATGTCCCATGGGATTTTTTTTTAATGAATGATAAAGATCTCAACAAAAAATGTCTTCTGAAAATTTTTTTCTAAAGCAATTTTCAGAACAGATTTTTCTTAATTTCCATTTCACAGGAAATGTTTAAAAAATTCTGTTTCAAAATGTATTTTTTCAATTTTATAATATTTTTGCATTATTTTACGACATACCACCAGTGTTGTACAAAATGACCTGTCATATCATATGTCGTTCTATTATACTCTTCTGGTATGGATATGTCATGCATTAGAGATACAAGGTGGCTGAAGTAATATCTTTTACTGGAACAACATGCAGAGAAGGATGAGTCACAAGGTAATCTGTTAGTCTATTTCAGCAAACCAAACAAGTAGTTTTGATTCAAACAGTGTGGATGTGGCTTTTAAAGAGCAAATAGATGAGAAGCTGAGAAAGTTAAAAGAGGGCAAATTACCTATTGTAATGAGTTAGCCATTCTACTATTCAGACCCAAGGTGATGGTGTCAAGTTTGCATATGAATTCCAGCTCTGCAGTTTCGCACTGAAGTCTGGTTTTAAAGTATTTTTGCTGAAGTACAGTAACATTCATATCTGTTACAGACTGTTCAGGGAGCTTGAAATGTTCCCCTATTGGTTTCAAAATGTTACCATTCTTGCTGTCTGATTTGTGTCCATTTATTCTTTTGCGCAGACAGTCCAGTCTGGCCCATGTATAAGGCAGAGGAGCACTGTTAACATATGATGGCATTTATCGTATTGGTAGATGTGCAGGTGAATGAGCTTTAGATGGAGCGGCTGCTTTGGTTAGGTCCTATGATGATGCCACTTGAGTAGATATGTGGGCAGAATTGGCAATGGAGTTTGTTGCAGGGATAGGTACCTGGCTCAGTGTTACTGTTGTGTGGTGTGTAGTTGCTGGTGAGTATTTGCTTAAGGTTGCAGGGCTGTCTACAAGCGAGCACTGGACTACCTTCCAAGGCTTGAGAGAGTGACAGATCATCTTCCAGAATAGGTTGTGGATCCTTAATGATGTGCTGGAGAGGTTCTACTTGGGGGCTGTAGGTGATGACCAGTGACATTCTGTTGTTTTCTTTGTTGGGCCTGTCCTGTACTGGTGACTTCTGGATACCCATCTGACTCTATCAATCGGTTTCTTCACTTCCCCAGATGAGTACTGTAGTTTTAAAACACTTGATAGAGATCCTGAAGATGTTTGTCTCTTCCAGAGCGATTAGAGCAAATGCAGTTGTATCTTAGGGCATGCCTGTAGACAATGGATTATGCAGTGTGTCCCGGATGAAACCTAGAGGCATGTAGGTAGATATGGCAGTCAGTAGGTTTCCGGTATAGGGTGGTGTTTATGTGGCCATCACTTATTTATAATGTAGTATCCAGGAAGTGGATCACCAATGTGGACAGGTCCAGGATGAAGTTAATGGTGTGGTGGAAATTGTTGAAGTCTCAGTGGAATTCCTCAAGGGCTTCCTTTCTGTGAGTCGAGATGATGAAAATGTCATCTATGTAGCATAAGAAGAGAAGTGGCACTTGGGGATGAGAACTGAAGAAACGTTCTAAGTCAGCCATAAAAATATTGGCATATTGTGGGGCCATGTAAGTATCCATAGCAGTTCTGCTGACTTGAAGATATAAATCATCTTCAAATCTGAAATGATTGTGGATGAGTACAAAAATCACAAAGTTCAACCACTAGGTGTACCATGACATCATCTAGGATACTGTTCCTGATGGCTTATAAACCATTTTGTGTCGGATATTGGTTTAAAGAGCATCTACATCCATAGTGTCTAGGATGGAGTTTTCTGGAAGATGACCAATGGATTGTAGGTTTCTCAGGAAGTCAGTGGTATCTAGAAGACAGCTAGGACTGTTGGGAGCATAGGGCCTGAGGAAAGAGTCCACATAGCCAGACAATCCTGCTATAAGAGTATCAATGCCTGAGATGATGGGGTGCCCTGGATTTCCAGGTTTATGGATCTTGGGTAGCAGACAGAATATCCCTGGTCAGGGCTATAGGGGTGTGTCCATGAAGATTTCTTCCAGTGCTGCTTAAGGGAGTTTCCTGAGTAGGTGATGTAGTTTCTTTTGGCATTCCTCAGTGGGATCAAAGATTAATAGCTTGTAGAATGTGGTGTTGGAGAGTTGTCTATTAGCCTCCCATTCGTAATCTGATTTATTCATGATGAACACAGCACCTCCTTTCATAGAATCATAGAATCATAGGGTTGGAAGGGACCTCACGAGGTCATCTAGTCCAACCCCCTGCTAAAAAGCAGGACCACTCCCCCTAAATTATCCCAGCCAGAGTTTTGTCTAACCGAGCCTTAAAAATCTCCAAAGATGAAGATTCTACCACCTCCCTAGATAGCCCATTCCAATGCTTCACCACCCTCCTAGTGAGAAAGTTTTTCCTAATATCCAACCTTGACCTCCCCAGCTGTAATTTGAAACCATTGCTCCTTGTTCTGTCCTCTGTTACCCTCGAGAACAGCCTAGCTCCCTCCTCTTTGGAGCAACCCTTCAAGTAGTTGAAGGTTGCTATCAAATCTCCCCTCAGTCTTCTCTTCTGTAGACTAAATAAGCCTAGTTCCTTCAGTCTCTCCTCATAAGTCATGTGCCCCAGCCCCCTAATCATTTTTGTTGCCCCCCGCTGGACTCTTTCTAATTTGTCCACATCCTTTCTGTAGTGGGGAGCCCAAAACTGGACACAGTACTCCAGATGCGGCCTGACCAGTGTCGAATAGAGGGGAATTATCACATCCCTCGATCTGCTGGCAATACTCCTACTGATGCAGCCTAATATGCCATTGGCCTTTTTGGCAACAAGGGCACACTGTTGGCTCATATTCATCTTCCCGTCCACCATAACTCCCAGGTCCTTTTCTACAGCACTGCTACTTAGCTGATCGGTCCCCAGCCTGTAGCAGTGCATGGGATTTTTCCGTCCTAAGTGCAGGACTTTGCACTTGTCTTTGTTGAACTTCATGAGGTTTCTTTCGGTCCAGTGTTCCAATTTGTCCAAGTCTCTCTGGATCCTGTCCCTGCCCTCCAGAGTATCTACCATTCCCCCCAACTTGGTGTCATCCGCAAACTTACTAAGCACGCAGTCTATTCCATCATCAAGATCATTAATGAAGATGTTGAATAGAACCGGCCCCAGGACCGATCCCTGGGGCACTCCACTCGTTACCGGTTGCCAACCAGACATCGAGCCATTGATTCCTACCCGCTGAGCCCGTTGATCTAACCAGTTTTCGATCCACCTTACGGTCCACTCATCCAACCCATACTTCCTTAACTTGCCAACGAGAATGCTGTGGGAAACCGTATCAAAAGCCTTGCTAAAGTCAAGGTATATCACGTCAACGGCTCTTCCCGCATCCACAAATCCAGTCATCTCATCATAGAAGGAAATCAGGTTGGTCAGGCACGATTTGCCCTTGGTGAATCCATGTTGACTGTTCCTGATCACTCTATTGTCCTCCAAGTGTTTCAGGATGGATTCCTTGAGGACCTGCTCCATGATTTTCCCAGGGATTGAGGTGAGGCTGACCGGTCTGTAGTTCCCCGGATCCTCCTTTTTCCCTTTCTTAAAGATAGGTACTATATTTGCCTTTTTCCAATCCTCCGGGACCACCCCCGTTCGCCACGAGTTCTCAAAGATAATGGCCAGCGGCTCTGCAATCACTTCCCCCAACTCCCTCAGCACCCTCGGATGCAGTTCATCCGGCCCCATGGACTTGTGCACATCCAATTTCATTAAGTGTTCCCTAACCTGACTTTCCATCATTGAGGGCCACTCTTCTCTCCAGTCCGCGTTACCCCGTGTAGTAGCCTGGGAGCTGGCCCGCCCTGTGAAGACTGAAGTAAAAAAAGCATTGAGTACTTCAGCCTTTTCCGCATCATCCTCCACGAGGATGCCTGCCCCATTCAGTAAGGGACCTACACCACCTCTGATCCTTTTCTTGTTGCTGATATACTTATAGAACCCCTTTCTGTTATCCTTCACATCTCTTGCTAGCTGCAACTCCAATTGTCCTTTGGCCTTTCTGATTTGATCCCTGCAGTCCCGAGCAATATCTTTATACGCCTCCCTTGTCATCTGTCCAAGCTTCCACTTCTTGTAAGCTTCCCTTTTATGTTTCAGCTCCCCGCAGAGTTCCCTGCTAAGCCACGCTGGTCGCCGTCCACATTTGCTGTTCTTTCTGCACATCGGAATGTTATCTTCCTGTGCCTTTAACAGGGTTTCTTTAAAATACAGCCAGCTGTCTTGGACACCTTTCCCCTTCAGATCAGCTTCCCATGGGACCCTGCCCATCAGCTCCCTAAGGGAGCCAAAATCTGCTTTTCTGAAGTCCAGGGTGTGTGTTCTGCTTCTTTCCTTCCTTCCATTGATCAGGATCCTGAACTCTACCATCTCATGGTCGCTGCTGCCCAGGTTGCCATTTACTTCTACTTCCCCAATTAATTCTTCTCTGTTTGTGAGCAATAGGTCTAGAGGTGCAAGGCCCCTAGTTGGTTCCTCCAGCATTTGTACTAGGAAGTTGTCTTCAATACTCTCCAAAAACTTCCTGGATCGCCTGTGCACTGCTGTATTATCTTCCCAGCAGACATCAGGATAATTGAAGTCCCCCATAAGAACCAGGGCCTGCGACGATCTGGAAACTTCTGTTAGTTGTCCATAGAACGCCTCATCCACCTCCTCTTTCTGGTCTGGTGGTCTGTAGCAGACACCCACCACAACATCCCCCTTGTTGCATTCTCCCCTAAACTTAACCCACAGACTTTCAACCATCTTGTTTCCACTTTCATAGTGGAGCTCCGAGCAGTCATACAGCTCTTTGTCAGTCTCTTTGACGATAATTGTCAGAGTTGTTTCTGAGGCTGTGGATAGCATTGCATTCTGCAAGGCTGAAGTTATGGTGCAAGGGATGTTTGTCCACAATTTCCACTTGTGCACATCAGCAGAAACAATCTATGTAGAAGTCCAGTCTATTATTCCGACTGTCAGAAGGAGTCCACGTAGAATTTTTCTTTCTGTAGTGTTGACAAGAAGGTATCTGTGGGTTAGAGCACTGTTCAGAGGTCTAGTGGAAATATTCCTTGCGTCACAGAAGGTGAAATTAGACGTCCAGGTTACTGCAGAATTGTGTCATGTGTGATGTGGTAGGGCAGGAGGAGAATCCCCAAGATAGGACAGACTCTTCTGCCGAGCTAAGTGTGTAGCTGGGTAGATTAACAATATTCTTGGGTGAGTTAAGGATGTCACTATTGTTGTCACCTTGTGGTAGGTAGCAGTTTAGATAGTTTAGTGTCTTTTTTCTTCTGTAATAGGACAAAGTTCCTCCTCTACCTTGGTGGGTCCCTTGCTTCCTTCTAGTGGTGGGTCTGTTTCCCTCAGGCCTCCAGGCGTGGGCAAGGTTCTTTGCCCCCTTTTGGCAGGGGTTTTTCCTTCCCCAGTCTTTGTACCTGTGGGGCTCTTCTTGACCAGTGTTCTGCTCCTTCTTCAGATCTCTCTGCCTTCCAACTGCACCTCGTCTCCTCTCGAACAATCCAATAGCTTTCCTCACTCTCACACTCCAGCTATCCCCTTTCTCTGGAGGGAAGGCTTTTTAACAAATCCTGGGTGGGGCCTTAATTAGCTCCAGGTGTGCTAATTATTCTGGAGTAACCACTGCTCAGCTACAAGGGGTAAAAGGGACTTGCTGGGCCTGGGGCTAAAATATGGCTTTCTAGAACTCGCTGGAAACCCTCCAATCTGACCCTGTCACAGTAAGCAAAGTGTGTGTTGTAAATGATTTGCCTCATTTTTGTGACGTTCAGCCACCTGGAAGTTTGTGTTGAAGGTTGTTTTTTTTTTTAATGAGAGAGTTTCCAGTGTTGAGAGTTCACTTTTAATCTTCTTCTGTTTGCTGTATAGGATGCTGATCAGGTGGTTTCTTAGTCTCTTTAAGAGTGTGTGGTACAGGCTCTCATCATAGTCTGTGTATTCTGTCGATCATAATGGATTTTTCACTTTCAGTCCATGTGGTACGATATTCAGTTGTTTGCACTTGGAAAGGAAGATGATGTCTGTCTGTATCTGAGCTTAATGAAGCTGATGGCTTTCCACTTTATATGGCTAGATTGAATGTCTTACATGATGACAAGTTCCAGAGGGGTGGCTGTGTTAGTCTATTTCAGCAAAAGAAACCAGGAGTCCTGTGGCACTTTTAAAGACTAACAAATTTATTTATCACCTAAGCTTTCATGGGTATAATCCCACTTCATCAGATGCCTACTTTCATGCATCTGTCAGATCAGATATGGAGTGATTGTTTTGTGAAAAGAGTTTGCCCCCTGGTAATACAGAATTTTTGCCTGTGAGCGTTCATTTGAGAGTATCATGATTGTCTGGTTTCACGCACATCATTGCTACCGCACTGCATGAGGTATACCACATGTTATGACAGGCATGCGTAGGACCAATGGATCTTGAAAAGTCTAGGGGTATTGTTCATTGTAGGAGCCATTGATCATCATAGCAATGGAGATACGTCTGCAGGTTTTGCGTCAGTTTTTCTGGCAAGATCTAGTGGCACGCTCAAAAGGAAGTCCTGGCCATTCCCCCTTAAGGAAACAAAGGGAAGAATGTACAGAAATCCCAAACAATGATCAAAATGATTATAATCTAAAGTAGGTCAGATCTACGACCCATCTTTTCAATGACAACTCTAGAATTTGCAAAGACAAGTGGAAGATAAAACATTTAAGAGCATCCTTCCAAACTATGCAACTGATGTGCTTTATAACGACAAAGAAGATTTCAAACAAAAATTGCACTGTTGAACACATTTAATCTGCACATGAGGACTGTAATTTTTTCCAGCTGGTTAAGAACTCAAATGAACACCTACAGTAGGATTAACACTATTAGTACTTTGCAGATAATGTCTTTCATTAGAAATCACACATCATCTGTCTTATATTGTCTAGCTAAAATGCACAATTTCTGTATGAATGCATAACAAATGAAGGCTCCAAATTCAATAACCGTGTTAAAGTTTTAATAAGCTATTTTGTTGTCCCTTTACAATATTTGAGCATTTGGGTTTTAACTGAATATTACTGAATTGGTATAGAAATCTGATTTCTGAGAAGGACATGACAAATAATGCTGTCTTCTGCAGACTATGGTAAATCTATAAACTTTATGTACTTTTTTCTCCTACCACTCTCATTATAAATTCAGACCTCCCTCAGCTGAAGAAATTCAGCTAAATTCATGATTACTGTGGGACTTCCAGGAGAAGCAAGTTAGTGGGCTTAATTGGAAAACTGGCTTTTCAGACACAGGTTCAGTGGTCAGAATAAGCTCATAAGAAAACACAAAAAGTTTAGACACTTTTTCAAAATTGATCTGAACTTCTCTACTCTGAAAAACTAACCTGAAAATATCCAAAAAACAGTTTTTTCCTGAAGATTCCTAGCAATTTGTTTCCAGTCTAAGGCCTACATCCCTCAAAAACAGTCTCACACACAACTTCCCTGAACTTTCAGTAGCACAAAGAAACCAGTAAGGGAAAAAATGGTTTCTCAATCTAATGCAGGCATCTATCCATCTGGGTGGATCCTGGGGGGTGAGGGGGGAGGATGCAGTAGAGAAGTCTACAATAGAGATGTGTAATCTCTCTGTGCCTTGCCAACAAATGCAAATAAGCTCTACACAGAAGTGGCTGAAGGCAATATCCAGGTGGTGGCAGTCTGGTGGTCTAGGTCCCATTCTTAGTAGATGGGTGTCCATATTTTTAAAACAAACAAAAAAAAAAAAAAAACCAGCCCCCTCTTTACAAGAACTGGCATCTTTGTTGGCAATCTCGGGCAACAGGATAAGGATTGAATAGCTAGCAAACTAATCTCTTACCCCAAGAAGTGATCCTTACAGGGCAGAGGATATGGAAACTCACTGATGCATGTTTCTGGGGAAGATGTGTTGATGCTGCCTATATTTTGCCATCTCTGTGGCTAGGAGATATTCTTCAAAGGGCTTTCATAGCATTAAATTCACCTTTTTAAAAAAAAAAAAAACTACATGCTTCTAGTGATAATAACAAAGTAACCAGTGCCATTTCTCATATCCAGTTTTCATTTGACACTTATTAACAGGTTTACCACCACCCCCGGGGGACTGTGTGCTGCATCATCAACAAGGATTTATGGTGAATTTCACAGCATGGCAACCAAGAAGCATTTGAACATTCTATTGAGCATTTAAAGTAATGTAGACACATCAAGCTTTATCATTCTGGGAAAACATTTCAGAGAAAATGGACTGGGGCACTGATGACATTATGGAGTGCAGCTTGTATTACTGCTATAAAACACATACTTCAAAGAAATAAAGTACTGAAATTTATTTTCAAGTGAGGGGTCCTACAAGCTCTAAGGATGAAACATTTTCAATTAAAAATCAAAGGATTCAATATTTGACAGCAGCACTGCACTTTAGATACAGAAGATATGACTTTATAGTCCAAAGTGTATTCAGAATTATTCAGTGGATATTTAACATTTTACCATAACAGAATTTGATTTGCTTGCCTGTAGTTAATTGAATTTTATTTATTTATTTTTACTCATTTGCTGAGTAAAAATACAGCTGTTGTGCTTTTATTGTTCATCACTCTTGTGCTATAAAGGACAAAACAGATAAAGGTTAACAGCACTGAAGGGCAGAAAAACATAGCCATTTGGCTGTTAAACCTGTGTTCATCAGTGTCTACTGTGACACTTCCCTATGGAGTTAGTGTCTAGCAATAAATACATTTAATTGTTCAATGTCAGTATACCACCGCACCTAACCCCAAGTCAGGCGGGTGGGAAATGATCCAATTCCCAATACACCCCATCACTGAATCCTGACCGTATGAAAAAAACAAAAACCGAGTTCTAAAGCAGATCCAAGAAATGAATGAGCGCGTCAGAGACAGTAACATCCAGCATGTCATGAACAGCATATTCTCCCCCCAATTCTCAAATTTCTTTTTTTCTAACATTGATAAGCATACTTTATTCATCTTATTTCATACAATTAAACTTTTATCAAGATAATAGCTGATCTATTAGATTGTGGAATACTCTCCCATGATAAGTGTCAAGATCCTACTAGAGACAAAGAACTATCTTAATCTCAGCGTGCCGCAAATTCTGTCTGTAAATTGAGGTGTGATGTGGCAATTTCCTGTAATATTTGGGGTCTATTGTATTAAACAAATATTTTGTGTATTAATGTGGGCTGTGATTTTATATATCCTATGTTGGGGGGAGATGTGACAGATGTGAGACCCAGGATGTGGGAATTCAAAGGATTACACTGGCCAATGTGTTAAATGGTTTTTCTTGGGAATATCTAGGCCTAGGGGGAGGTGATGGAAATTCCTCACTTCTGGTTAGGCAAAAACTCAGCCTCCTGAAACTATGTCCTGAGGAGTGAGCCATTGTCTATTACAGGGGTAGGCAACCCCCGGCACGCGTGCCAAGAATGGCACACGAGCCCATTTGGAGCGGCACTTGGCATCCTCTGTGGTGCCACAGAAATGGCCACTCCTGCCACCAAAAGACACTCCAAGTGGCTTCTTTCAGGGGTGGCTGCAGTGCGGAGGGCCCTGCCATGTCCATGCCCCAGGCATACCATGTAAAGAAGCCACCCAGAGCAGCTTCTCTCTGTGGTGTGCTGCCACCCAAAGGAGTGACTCCAGGTAACTGGGGATAGGGGTCCCCAGGTACGCTGCTGATAGGAGCCCCTCCAGATGGCTTCTTTCCATAAATGGGCTGTCAGCACCAGCTGAGGGTCGAGGAGGAGAGGCTGGCACAGGGGTCGGCAAAGGTTGCCAGCCCCTGGTCTATTGCATGAGGCCAAGATCAAAGGAAAAGGAAAGACTGAACTATTCATGGTGGTTCTGGTCTAAATCTGAGAAACTTATGAATTTATAACCACATGATTAAAAAAAAGAAGTTGTGGATTTATAAGGATTGACACCTGCCAGAGGTTGGAGTTGGGGTGACCTATGGTATGCTTTTAGCATGCATGGACATTCTTTTATTGTTTTAATATTTTTTTTTCTGTAATGCTTTCACATTCAGAATAAATGTGCTTGCTTGCAAAGAGCCATATGGGAATTTGTAGCTGTAGGCAATTACACTATTTATGTCTTCAAAAGATATAGCAAAGCATAAACACTTACTTCTTTAAGAAGCTAGGGTTGCTAGGAATAATCACAGTATAGGCAGGGAACTGTGCAGCCTTTAAAAACCTGGTCAGGAGGGAGAGAGATATGGGTTTCTATCCAAGAGAGATGACAACTAAGGAAGCTACGAGCCTCAAGTGGGTGCCTTTGAGGGACAATAAAGGGGGAAATATAGGTATAGTGGCCCTGAACTGTGACATGAAGGTAATGGAACTTTTTTTTTTTTTTTTGACACTGTCTGTCTTGTCTGCCCAAATTATAAGCTCATCACAGCAGGAACTATTTTTTTCCCAATCAGTAAAGCAGTAACTAGTAGAGTCAGATTCCAATCTTGATCAACACATATAGGAATTACTATCATTCAAATAGCTATATTGTGGTCTATCCAATAACTACCACTGAGGGCTGGTCTACAATAACAGTGAAGTTCAACATAATGCTGCTTACCTCGACCTTCTGCAGCCTGTGTGTGTCTCGACTGTCAGAGCCGTATACTGGAAAAAATGGAGCTATCATTCGATCCGCTAACACCACTCCTGCAAGTGGCATAGCACTGAGATCAAAATCTACAATTCAAATTTAGGACTGTGTAGCTGGAGAGTAGCTCAACTGATTTTTCCTATCTCTTTACCATGACAACATAGCTCCTCTCTTGCTGGAAGCTTTCAATTAATTCCTCTCTCTGCATGTAGCACTGTCCCTGTCCATCCTCCCTGCCACAGAGAAACAGCAAGGAAAGCTTTTCCTGCTTTTTTTTAGTTCAGAGAAGAGGGGCAGGGGAGTGAACAGAGGACGACTGCCTCCCCACAAGCCCCTGCATCTACTATCCACAGTGCAATGCATTTCAGGAAGTAATGTGAGCAGTGGGGACACGAGACCCCAAGCAAGCAATTTGGTGAGATCACTTGCCTTTGCCTTCTGTAATTCAACAGCCCAAGGTTGAATAACCACCCCATCCTGAGTGTAGACAAGCCCTAAGTTGTTTAAACCTGGACTCTACTCAGTACTGGAGAATACAGTCTGGAGAACACCTGTGTTAGCAGAGAGATTGGCTAGATGCACTGGGAAATCTTTTCATTTTTTTAATGATTTTTTAAATTAATTAAGCTATCTTTTCTTGTTTGTGCCGCATTTAATAAGAACATTTTCAGAGCATCTTCAGTGTGTTGTTTCTACCAATCTACTTTATATGTTCCTAATCAACAGTAATGAAGAAATTTGAGTGCAAATATATCAATTACACTTCCCTCCTATTTCCCAGCTAACTATGCATGCTTAATAAATACCTCTTTCAGTCCCTGAAATCTGTTTAAATACACAGTGTCTGTGCCCCTTATTGTTTACTCATTGTAATGTCTATCCTTTGTCCAATATGTAAGGGAGGAATTCACTGTATACAGTACAAAATAGTCCCCTACAGTGAAACAAAGCAGATTTAGTTGCTTACCAGCATATATTAAGAAAAAAATTGAGCATTTTTCTCCTTGGGCAGACTGTGGACAGCCTATGTATGAATTGACAAAAGAAGCATTGCAAGGAACCAGGAAGGTAACCATCTCATCTCTTGCACTGACTCCAGTGGATGCTGCCTCCAGAACTCCCGTTGACTTCAGCACTTTATACAATCAGACCCTCTCTGAATAGCATAGATCATGCACCTTTGTGCAGCTTCCTCGTGGGATCTTACATTGGTGTCTTGATAGAGACAAAACTCTCAGTGATCAGAACGGGAGGATTTGTCTGTATAAAGGATGTGCCCTCCGTGACATGGTCCACAACAGGGAGACTTTGAGCACAAGGACAAAATCCTGAAGTCACTAGGAACTTTTTCA
Source organism: Pelusios castaneus (assembly GCA_007922175.1). NCBI lineage: Eukaryota > Metazoa > Chordata > Testudines > Pelomedusidae > Pelusios > Pelusios castaneus. The sequence goes on from ML685786.1 coordinate 17,968,844, forward strand.
CTGGCTGCAATGCAACCTGGCTTCAGCCCCAGATGAGAAATTTGTAGCCATTCAACCTTAATAAACTGAAAAGTTGGTATTAAGCTATCTAGCCTAATGATTCCAAGTGATCCTACCATCTCATTCTGAGCTACTGGAAGTCTTATTTGGAAGATTCAGGTAATAGTTTTATTTTCATAAGTTGAATGTTTAAAAACATATTGTTTCTGTTCCTCGTTAAAAGGGCTGCCTTGTGTCTTTGGTGAGACACAATAGAACTAAGATAAATTTGGAGTTGTACTTTATCTATAGCACATAAATATTTATAAGTAATTTGCTCTTTGAGGAGGAACAGCCCTAAATAGAACTGCTTAAGTAAGTTTCTCGGTTTTGGAATGGAAGTAATTGGTCTGGATGGAATCCCATACACTGTAGCATTTGCTGGCTGCAACACATACATCATTGTATAAGCTATCTTTGGGAGGCATCCAAAGATCCCTCTCTAGCCTCACATCTACTTATCACCTTATGGGAATGTGTGCCGTTAGCTATAGAACAAAACTAAATTAAAACTGTGTCAGACCTTCAGCCAACATAGGTAATGAAATCATGAAAAACAATGGACAAACAGAAAGGACTCCTTGAATTTTATAATACATACAAGAAAATTCAGGTTAAAAGCTGAAAACCATGTTTCTGACATACTCAGTTGTTCTGTGAGCGTGCAGTTTCCCAGTCTGGGGACTCCTGCAAAGACAGACAATTGTACAGCGTAAGTACTGCACAGCTACCAGGTTTTGTGGTCTTTAAAGCTAGATGGTGGCTCTAAAGCCAAAGCTCATAAGGGGTGCAGAGTTGCAGGTGCTCCTGCAAACATCAGACATTGTGCAGACACAACAGACCCAAGAACCACACAGAACAAATCAAGAGGTATGTGGGCATGGGGGTGCAAAGATGACAATTACAGATCCCTGGTTCTGAGCCAAGGATGTGCCAGTCCAGTCCCCCCGTACAACAAATGTGCCAGCTGGCTGTAAATTGCTCCATCTGTGAATAGCTCTATAGGTGGCAGGGAGGGGAGTTGCTATGGAGCCACTGTTAGACCTGTGACACCAGATAAACCTCCTTCATTGGGATGATGTCCCCAGGTCTGGCCATATCAGATTTAAAGATTTAATCCATTCTAATGTAACCATCACACCACAATATAGCGAGCACCAGGGATCAGGGCCTTTGTCTTAAATGGGAGTTCAAGGTACTCAACCCTTTGTAGGAGATGCTCAGCATCACACTGGACTGGGCATGACATCTCAATCAATCTAGCACCTAGAATATTCCTCCTCTCTTAAAGGTCTGAAACTCCCATTGATTTATTACTGGTTTCTGTAGAAAACGTGTGCATTTATCAGAGGACAGCCTTTGACTTGCATCTTGCTTTTGTAGGTTCTAATAAGGCTTTTCCCATTATTTGAATGTATTTGTGACAGTACTGTTAAAAAGCAGAAGGAAACTTTACCATCGACATGCTATGGTATTCAAAGTTCCTTTGGATTTAATGTCATGTAAATGGGCCCATTCAATTTTAGGAGAGTTTGGATGATGATCTAGAAATGCACAGGAATAACCAGATATGCAGCTGTATTAAGGATACAACTTTATTAATTCAATAAACCAATCAAAAGTAAAAGGGAAGTTAACCTGGGCAATCAAAGCCACTTGCAAAAGAAAGGAAGGGCAGAAAAAGGGGGGAGACTCATCCTGCCCAGGAAGAAGAGAGTGGGGTAGGCATTTACAGTGAATGTATAATAGCTCCTTATTTATTTCCAATATGTAAGCACAATTTTTTTTGTATTAGGTATAGCAGATCCATGCAGAGAATAAAAACTGAGTATTATCTTATGCAAATGAAATTCATAACCAGTGAGGAGGGTCAGCACACGCCTTATGCACCATTAAAGCCTTCAGTGCAGAAGTGAATGCTGTTTAATATTATATCCTACAGCAAGTCATCATACCAACTGTGTAATTAAAAAAAAATCAGTGAGAAATATGTTTATTGCATAAGTATTTATATTTAAAGCCTCAATACTTTGGACATATTTGAGCCATATTAATCTCAATAAAGTCAATGGATGAATACCCCCATCACATGCAAAGATGAAGCTTTCAATCAGTTTAATCAGGGGACTCTTCTTTCTTGATGCCTCTGCTGCACCACTCTTCCCAAGAAAGAATTTGTCATGATTCGTGGCAGAAACAGATATTACCTCACATAAAATCATAAACAAATGTTTTTTCCAGGTATGCACGCTTCGGCAATCTGTAAGTAAATTATGCTTCTAATCAAGTTCTTGATTTAATACATGTAATTCTGTATTGCTTTATTTAAAAATGGCTATTAATGAGACAACCTGAGAAATTAAATTTATTACCATTGTTAGTGAACACTCTAGAAATAATCTGTATTATTATAATATAAAGTTTAGGCCCATTCCTATATTATCAATACTTGTTAAAGAAAGGGACTGATGTTGATTCTACACTTGAAGGATTATAAACTGGTTGAATAACTTCAGTGGAATGCAGTGGATTACACACTGAAGTGTTCATACTGATTCAACCTACAAACTTGTTTTATATATATATATTAATCCTTCTTTTTTCAACCATAGTTAAAAAACAAAGAATACAGATTTATTTTTTAATCTATGAAGTTAAGTGAAGGAAAAAATACTAAAACATTAGAGTACTTCAGAAGGTGATAGAACCCCTTCTGTATAAAATTATATTGCACTTCTAACAAGCACTTGTCTTATAGAAATGATTCATTAAATTTCTAAGTGGCATGTTTTCTTATTTTGAGCATTCATTTCATAATGTGAAAATGCCTCATCAGATCAGTCCTAGACACCACCTATTAAAATGTTAAATTACACCTGGTAAAATATAATTATAGCACTTTTGACATCCTTATGTAGCACATTTTTGCATAAAGGATATTTTGCTTTAGTTTATCCCCTTTAATGTTAGAATAAGTTTTAAAGTTGTAAAGAAATGTTACAATGTCAAACTAAAATTTACTATAATTTTTTTCCTTAAAACAAAGGAAAATCAACCAAACAACTTAACAGTATTATCTGAATCATATTAGATCCCAGAAATATATTCATTTTATATCCCAGTTAAAACAAAGACTTTCCAAGATTCAGTATCTGATGATCTGAAAAACAGAATTCATTTTAAAGACAATACATTCCTCCATTTTTGACATCAAACCATTGGTAGCTGCTCATTGATTATAGTCTTTCAACCAGTTACATACCCACCATATACCAAAAGGGTAACTGTGTTAGTCTAGTCCAGTAAAACAAACAAGGAGTCTGGTGGCATTTTTAAAGACTAACACATTTATTTATTGCATAAGCTGAAGTGGGATCAAATCCCACTTTGTCAGATGCTTGAAGATGGGGAACTTACAGAATGGGAGCAAAATAAATGCAGGGAAATGTAAGTCATAAGATCTGGTCAGACTGTAACAGCAAATCAAAGCAGTTGTTAGGATTCAAATAGTGGAGTACAGCAATTAGCAAGTAGGTGGGTGGGGGACAAGGTAAGCAAAATTACCTGTTGAAATGGGAAAAGAACCCATAAACTTTTTACTGTAACAGCAAATCAAAGCAGTTAGGATGCGAACAGTGGACTACAGCAATTCTTCAAGCATCTGAAGAAGTGGGATTTTCTCCCACAACAGCTCATGCAATAAATAAATCTGTTAGTCTTTAAAAGTGCCACAGGCCTGCTTGTTTGTTTTACCCAACATATAGTAATTGCATCTAGACCGTATTTCCCTAGTTTAATTAGATTTGTTTAAACATTCAATTTTGTTTTAATCAACCAAGAGCCCTAGTTAAGTCGACTTAACAGAGTTGACTTAAGTTAACAAGTGTAGACATAGCCTTAGAGCTTCCTAGGAAAATGTATGTCCCAAGATCTTAGTTTAACGATATTATAAATAAAACAAATAAAATATTTTTAGATTGGGGGGTGAATCATGATGAAAGTTCACTTACAGCTTCATGTACTGAATTTACTTCTCACTTCCACTTATCAACTGCATATGTTTTTTTCAATTCACTGCAAATATTTCCAAATCCTGGCTAATTCAAATTACTGTATTGTCACTGAACCAAAAATCATATGCTGTACAAACATTTTTGAACTATATTCTCAACTGACTTGAAAAACCAAATCTCACCTGAAAGAGGATTTTGATTACTTCTTCCATAAAACTACAGAAGCATATTAAAGCATATGTATTCAAGGAAAAGAAAGAACAACATCAAGATTAGATATACTAGTGGTTGTTATTGCAACAAGTGGATTTTTATAAATTCTGAAAGTAGACAAAGTTTCTCATTAAAGCATGCACAAATGTCAGCCCAGTAATAAAATGAAGTGTCTAAAGTTGCTGCTGTTAATGCTTCTATGTTGTAACCTGGCAGCATAACTGAGCCTATCTGAGTCCCCTTCCTGGAACTCCAAGAGCTGAGCAGGAACTTCTTTCCCCACAACCCCATCTCTCCCTTGACATATGTTATAAAAAGAAGAGTGGCCCAGGCCCAGGCCCTTGGGAAGGAAAAGAGAGAGAGGCAACAGGAGCTATGAATTTCAGAACCCAGGCCTCTGATGTAAGAACCCACACTCCAAATAAGTTAGATTCTGGATCCCAGGCCCTGCCACTTTTTCCACAGCTTCAGCAGTAGAAGTCAGCTGATCTGATTAACTATGCAATGTTAACACTGCAGCAGTCCCTGCTTTGGTTACTTCTGAAGAGACTCCAGCCAGAAGGAGCAGTTTCAGAAGCAGTCAAAGTGGACACTGCTGCACTTAGAGGGAAAGAGGAAAATGGGGCCCCATCTAGCACTCCTCAAGTCTCAGATACACCCCCCAATACACATACAAACACATTATGGGAGCACTAAAACTCTGGGAGTGCTGCTCCTTCCTCCCACCCCATGGCTATGAGGAAAAACTGTAGAGAGAAACCAACTGAGCAGACACAGCAGGAACCTTTGGACATTCTGGAAATTTCTATAGCCCTGACTGAACAGTCTCTACCCGATGCCTTCCCCCTCCCTATGTCTCTCATCTGTTTAGTTTGTAAATTCTTAGGGGCAGACACTGTACATCTCTGTGCCTAGCAAAATGGGCCCCCATTCTTGGTTGATCCATAGGCACTACTGTAATCAATATGATTAATAAAATAGTAAATAGAAATTCTCTTTTCTTCATACTATGGAGATTTCCTTCTGGGTGTCTTTCTGGTGAATCTTGCCCACATGCTCAGGGTTTAGTTCATCACCATATTTGGGGGCAGGAAGTAATTTTCCCCAATGGCAGATTGGCATAGGCTCCGGGGGGGTTTCACCTTCCTTTGCAGCATGGGGCACGGCTCACTTGCTGGTGGATTCTCTGTACCTTGAAGTCTTTAAACCATGTTTTGAGGACTTCAGTAACTCAGTCATAGCTTAGGGGCCTGTTACAGGAGTGGTTGGGTGAGGTTCTGTGGTCTCCATTGTGCAGGAGGGCAGACTAGATAATCATAATGGTCCCTTCAGACCTTAACGTTCATGAGTCTATGAAAATATTGCTTACTTCTAGGATAACTGCATAGCTACCATCATTAGAGAGCTAGGAATATTTTTTTGAACAAGAATGTGGTCAGTGCAACAGTGAACAGTAGAGATCAGAAAGCCAAAAGCAGTTGCTAAGGTAACATCAACCTACTAACAGGAGGTGCAGATAGAAGTGGCAGATGTGTTTCCTGGGGTTGTTTGACTCCAACCAAAAATTTCTCAGTTGTGAATGGATGTCCTAAACTAGGCTCAGAGAGGAAGACAGACAATGAGAAGAGTGACTTGGCCAGAGTCTATGGAAAAAGAATTAATGCCTCTTTCTCCTACACTGAATAACTCTCTTCCCCCTCTCTCTCTCAAACTTATTTCCTGCTGACTAACTGGCAAATAGAAAAATGAAACTATCTCCTCCCAATGTGTACCACAATATCTGTCACACCAGGCAGGATCCACCTGCTGTAAATGCCACTTCTCAGCAGCAAAAGTCAGCATGGCTATCAGAGAAAATCCATTTGAGAGAGAGATTCCACAACACAGTTATAATCCTGCCTTATTTTCACTACTTAGCTTGCTCTAGTTTTCTTCCAGATGTTTTCATTTGTTTTCTGTCTTCATCCTGTACAGAAGTTGTACAGATTGCTCCCAGGACAAAATAAAAAAAAATTGGCCTATTACTCAAAACTGTGATTATTGGATAATTAATTTGGCTGCTGAATAATCAATCCAAATTGTTTTAAGTTATTCAGAGTCAAAATCACTTTGCAGTTAAACACAAAACAAAGGGAGACAAGCTGCTGTGCATTAATAGTGACTGGAGTTGCTTAATAATGAACTCACAGTAGGTTCATTCATGGCAGTAATCAATTCCTTATAGGTTCATCACTGATGGCTCTATCCATCAAATGTAGCTTCTGCAAGAATGACAAAATTGCTTGTGCCATACTGATTTTCCTTCATGTTTATCACTAAGAAGCTAATCCATCACTTGACAAGTACTTGTTTGTTGTTAGTCTACCTTCAGGTCTCTTAAGTGTCAATAGCTGTCTGTGTTGACCAGCTTGACCTTTACCTTTCATGTTTATGCGTGGTGCTGTAACATCTTTGTGAACGCATTTGTCACACACAGCAAAGCCCAATTTATTAACAACACACTGCTTAAATGGTAAGAAAAAATTGTCTGGTCTTTGTGAAACAAAAAATAATGCTTATGACATTTGTTAGATTAGGAAGAAGTGCTGCAGCTCTTCAAAAGTCTCATGAAGTTAAACAATAAAATGAATTCTGTCAGGTTTCCCAATCTGTATTCTACATGCACAGTTGTGGAAAAAAATATTTGCCAAGTGAACCCATATCTATTCCTTTTACATGGAAATCTCTATTATGAATACTTTTTTCTGAGTGTTTATCAGAAAAATCTAATACAACCTTCAAATCAACTCCATGTGGCCCCAAATTGAGATTGTAAAGATATATTTTATATAAGCATAGAAAGATAAATCTTCCATTTCCTGAAGTAAATGCTCCTGTTTTACTAATACAGCATAATGCTCTATGATAAGGGAACAAAACAGGATCACACGGTGTGATTGTTTAAAAGCTTTTAAAGACTTAGCATTTTATCTTAAGTTATGCAAAAGGAGAGAAAATTTACTCACAATAATGGAAACACTTTTTACAAAATAGCTATACCTGTCTGCCACTGGCACTGTGTGTGGTGTTAGGAAAGTCACCTACCCACTGATTCAGTTTCCCATGCATAAATGAGGGAATAGAATATTGTTTATCGAGCCTCTGAGAAATGGACTTGAAAGAAGCTAGTTAAGTGCAAATAATGCATTTTTATTTATATGCACACTAGCTTACGCACAGTGGTTCTCAGGATTGGATGTGTGACCTGATCTTTCATTCCTTACATGCCAAGTCTCCCACTGGCATAAGCAGTTTTGGTTATGCAAGGAATGCACGGATGCCCAGCTCCTTTTCTTATTGATATGAATGAAAGTTTTGCCACTGATGTCAGTCAGAGCAGGTTTGGGCCTTTTGCTGTTACCAGCAAAATTTCAGTGTAGCCTCAGAGGAATGTTCTATGTAAAATCTACATAGCTGGATACAAGCTGATTTCATTCTTCTCTTTCCTCCTCAAATTCCAGTATCATTGTGAATATTATACAATTCAAGGCGGTTAATGAAGCCCCAACCAGTACTCTCTCCCCTCTACAGATTCTTGTAAGAAACTAAACATGATCTTGATATTGGAGCAAAATTAACTCAGTGCATACTCCATGTCATTATTGTATTTCCCTGAATGCACAAACTCTGCTTGCCTGCCATCATAAGCATGTTAAATTAACATGCATGCAGCCAGCAGTATAAGTTTGTAGGAACTTTTATTTCCTTTCTTGGCAGTACATGAATAAATCCACCACCAAAGGAACATAACCTTTGAAATTTGCGTACACTTACAACAAGTTGAGAATGGTTACCCCACCTGGGGAGGAAGGGAATCACATTTAACCAAACTAGTTAAAGCAAGTGTTTTAAGAAAAAAATAAAATATTTTTACTAGTTTTGGATTTTCTTTTTTTCCCCTCTTGCTAAAGAATAGTTGTCTTCATGGAATTTGGCAGGAACTTGACCTTTATTTCAGGGAGATAAATTACTTTTTCAGAACATTTTATCAAATCAGCAATTCAACTCCATAGATCAACACAGTGGGAAAATTTTATCAGGCTAGATAGAGGGTTCCACTGAAAACAAATTGGTTCCAAATAAGATGAACCAGCCTCAGAGGAAAAACAAGAGCATTTTAACATTTCTCAAAGGATTTCCACTTGAAAAATAGGAACGGAAAAGTAGTTTAAGTAAAAAGGCCTGAACTTTTACTTGTCTCTCCCACAACCTCCAAACCTGCACCGTAAACTTGTAACCAAAACAGACTTTAAGATTACTCCCTTTACCTCTCCAACTTTTCTGGTACAGTAGCACAGTTAGCAACATGTTGTTCAGTAGATATTGCCAGAGGAAGTGGCCAAAATTAATGATGGCTATCAAAACAATGAAATAAGTAGTAACATTATGCACTCTGTGTGTGTTGCAAGGAAACATGCAACTGAGCTGGGACATTCAGAACTAATTCTGAATTTCAGAGTAAGGGTACGTTCAGATACAAGGTTCTGAGTTAACATAAGTTGTAAGTGATTGCTCACAGTGGGCACTGTTCTGTCATCTTCACTCATACTTCAGCAGAATAATTTTATGAATAAGTAGTACTCAAGTTGAGTATGGGTTACAGAGTAAGGGCTGAGTTTAAGATGATAATGAAAATATTAAACACTTTTCCACATGAAAATCTGTTTAACTTTTTCTTCATGTCTCTTATTTGCATATTCTGCCATCATGATAGACCAGAGGTGGGCAAACTATGCCCCGCAGGAGCCTTTAATCCAGCCCACCAGCTGAGCCTTGTTGGTGGCCCAGAGTGCAGCAACAGCTGATCAGCTCAGCTGATCAGCAGTGCACCACTCCCCACTGGGTTCCACCCCTACCCCCTCAGCTCTACAAGGCCCTGGCCGGAAAGCAGCATGGGATTTTTATTTTACTTTCCCTTTATTTTACTTTATTTTCCCTTTTATATTTTATGGATTTATTTTTATAAAAAAGATAATGCATAAAAAAGGTTTTTAGAACAGACGCCCTTAAAACCAGCCCTTAAAAAGGAACAAAACAAGTACAGAAGTAATTCAGATTGGTCAGATTTCTTGTATAAGGTATTTTAAGCACCGTGAATGCATTCATTTGTGAAAGGTTGGGTTCCCACTGTACATGCTACACTAGTCAGCCGACCTTTTTCAAACAAATGCATTCATGATGCTTAAAATGCCTTGTACAAGAAGTCTGACCAATGTGAATTACTTCTGTACTTGTTTTGTCCCTTTTAGTGTGCTGGTTTTAAGGGCATCTGTTCTAAAAATTTCCAGAGGGGTAGCCATGTTAGTCTGTGTACAGCAAAAACAACGAGAGTCCTGTGGCACCTTATAGACTAACAGATTATCTTCAGCATAAGCTTTTGTGGGCTATAACTCACTTGGTCAGATGCAACCCCAGGTGGAATGCATCCCCAGCTAGGATTCAAACCTGCGACTGCTAGGTTCGCAGGCTCCTGCCCTAATCCCTGTACAACAGGGTAAGGCTGGTCCAGCCGTATAGGTGAAATAGTTGGTCGCCTAAGGTGCCAGGCTTTGAGGTGCACCACATTAGATGGAAGAGACTATTTTCCATATGTTATCTCTTATAACATGTGAGGGAGGGGGCACCAAAATCATAGTTCGCCAAGGGTGCCAAAAACCCTTGAGCCAACCCTCCCACAGGGCCAAGTGCCTGACAGGTTTTGTGCTGGGTGCAGGTTGCCATTCAAACCTATAATCCTTATGCCATCTGCTGGAGAAAGGGGGGAAAGCACAGGGCATACATACAGACTAACAGACAGAGCGAAGTTAATATAAAGGTCATCTAATAAAGTATTTTATTGTATTTATCATTTTTGTTTTATTGTTTTTATTTTATTTTGTTTTATTTATTTACTATTATTTATTGTATAAGCCTTGTCCCACCCCTCTGCCAGCATGTGTGGCCCACCATCCAGTCCTGTGATAGAAACTTGCCTGAAAAGTGACTCCTGATTTTCTGCAATTTAAAACAGTTTGGAACAAATCCTGTATCCTGACCCAGACTGTCATTTTTTAGGACCTGATCCCACAAACACTGATACACCTGCACAGTCATCTGAGTAGTCCCATAAATTCTGCTTCAAAATGAATAGCAAAATATAGTCATGAGTAAGGACTTCAGGCTTTGCAACACATGCAGATTTTACCATGACTGTACTGAGGATATCAGTCAGTGTATTTCGTATATGCTCTCCTAATTCTTATAAAATAATTTGCTTTTTTTTTTTAAGTGACAAATATATAATCCTCTGTTTGAGTGGCCTAGTTAGTATTAACAGTTGAGCATCATGGCATCAGTCATCACTACAGAGTAAGAGCAGTGGGAAATTTGACACTAGTTTTTCCCCCTGGAGTGCTACCAAATTAAACCAAAGTTGTCACAGAACATTTTGCCTTAGCGTAAAGAAATGGAGAAAAAAATGTTGTGATCATAATGGGCTTGCCTTTGTGACAAGGCATTCACTAATACAAACAGCTAAAATTTAGAGATAAGCAGGGTTTTCTCCCCATTAAAAGCTAGCTTCAGATGTTAATTTTAATTAGTTATTCTGAAACAAGTTATGTTTTGTTACTTCCTGTTTTTCAGCATAGTTGCTGCTCTTAGACACCAGCCTTAATTTATCCAAAGGCAAGATTAAAATCAGCAGATTCCCCAGAGTTCAGAAGACAAACAGCATCTTGGGAGTGAGAGAGTAAATAGCTTTGGGAATCCTGAATAATTTAAACCAGTTACATCTGCACTGATTTATCCCCAACTCTTCTTTTTTCCCTTCCAAATTCTCTGCTGTTGTAAGGATTGTCACTAGCACTTTTTCCAGATAAAAACTGCGTATCTTGGACACAGAAATAAATCCAGGTCATAAAAGAACATACAATTCAGATATTCTTGTGTTAGCTGATGAAAATAATGAAAATAACTTGTACTAAACAGGGTTATTTGGAATTAACTTGTATTCATTTTTGCTCACATGAATAACAGATGAGGTGGCTGAAAATCAACAGACTATTAGTACACCACATCAGTTCCATCCAGCACATCAGGCTCTGCTATTAAGGAGTCAAGTCAGCCTTCTTCCCCACTAAAAGAGACTCCACTGTTGTTGCAATACACTGCTGTTCTCCTTATGGGAAAATTTCTACAAAATGTATTAGAGATAAAGCCAAAGAAATTACTCTTCAAAAAACCCGTAGCATTTAGCAAAGAACATATCCCTGCTATAGAAAGCTCAGCATTCTCTATTACATTCAAGGACTTTTCCATAAGAAATGGCTGGGCAAGGAAATAGTGCACTGGAAATTCACAGGAATTTCCTCAGATAAGATACAAGGGGCTGTCGATGCAGTCTTCTGCTTTACAATGTGTATCTAGGGATGAGAACCACCCATTGAGACCTAACCAAGGAGCCTGACTCCTAAGGAAGGCAAACATAGCACTATAAGACTAGGTACTACTGTGAGACATTGAACCACCACATAAGATGACTTGGCAGGAGTCCGCATTAGCAGTTCTCATTGCAGAATTCAGGGCATGTAGCAGGTTGGGAGGAACCAACTAACTTTAAAAACATTATTGCCTCCAGGGAAAAGACCACAAAAGAAGATGGTTAGGATGTCATTATCATGAACATGGGTGAAGACTGCTGGAAGAGTAGTTATGTTAAGAGAAGCCTATATTATTCCCCTTTCTTGTAATTCTTCACACTATCAATTTTCTCTCTGATGAAAAGGGACGATGTGACTTAGTATAAAGTAATAATACCGTAGATAAGCATGAAAAGAAAACTGATTATAGGTCAGATTCTGAAGAAGAGGAGGAGAAGAGGAACAAAAGAGCAATGACATGCTGTTACCATGAACACCACAGATATTATTTTACTCAATAGGTTTAATCCCATTAAAATAGCTGCTTCTTCAAATTATGCTGGAGCTCCAGCAGAAAGGAGCATAAAACAAAATTGTGATTCACTAAGTGTAATAATGAAAACAGATCACAGAACAGAAACACTAAAGCAGGAACACAGCCCTGCAGCAGACCATGCTGCCAACTTTGCCCTCATATCTACACTGATGACACCATCACAGGGCCTAATCATGCCACCTACTCCATCAAGGGTTCGTTCACCTGCTCATCCACCAATGTGATTTATGCCATCATGTGCCGGAAATGCCCCTCTGCCTTATATATTGGACAGACAGGACAGTCTCTGCACCAAAGAATCAATGGACACAAATCTGACATCAGAAATTGCAACACTGCAAAACCTGTAGGGGAACACTTCAACCTCCCTGCTCACTCCCTTGACAACTTGTTAATAGCTGTGTTGAAACAGATGAATAACAAATCACAGCTTCAAAGAGAGACTGCAGAACTCAAACTTATATGCAAATTTGACTCAGTTGTCTTGGGTTTAAACAGGGACTATGGATTTTTCTCGCATTACATCAAGTGAATTGACCTCCCCCCTCCTCTATGTGCTGTTCCCCAGTGTTTTGAATCCTAACACCTATTTTGATTTGCTGTTACAGCCTGACCTGATGCTATGTCATACACTCCCCTGCATTTAATTTCCTCCCACTCTGTAACTTTCCTATCTTCAAAGCGTCTGACGAAGTGGGATTTTCTCCCACGAAAGCTCATGCGATAAATAAATCTGTTAGTCTTTAAAAGTGCCACAGGACTCTGTTGTCTACCCCTTAGGTAGTTTTCCTCTTAGCAAGAGAGCCATATAATTCTGTCCACCAGAGGATCACAAAGTGCTTTACAAACAGCACTGAACACCCTTTGAGATAAGGATAGTATTGTCCCCATTTTAGATGGCAGAAAATGTTAAGAAGTAGCCCATGATCACACAGGCTATGTCTTCACTGAAGACTGAACTTGGATCCAGGGCTGAATTATCAAAGCAGTTTTAGGGGCTTAAGCCCCAGGCCCCGGCCAAAATGGGGCCACAGGCTCCAGCCCCTATGATAATCCACAGACCCCAGCTCAGTGCCAGCACGGTAGGAGGGAGGAGACTGCACTCCTGCCCTGCTGGTGCTGTAGGGAGGTGGGGCGGGCCCTGGAGCCAGAGGGGTGGGGGTCTGCGCTCCTGCCCTGCCCCTGGACTGGCTGATCCGCCTCTGGGGGCAGGCCAGGCCAGAGCCCACTCACTCTACCTAGGAGAGGGGCCAGCTGCTGCATCCTGTGCTCCAGCCTCCTGCTCGGTGGCGCACAGCTCTCCAGGCCTGTGGCCCTGGGGGGCTGCATCGGAGCCTGTCATGCTGTGTGCCAGCTGTCTCCCCCCCCCAGCAGACTGACCACAGTGGGAACAGGGCAGGAGTGCCCTTGGGCCCCAGCCCCTTCCAGTGATGGGAGGCAGGGGCCTGATCCCTGCAATGGGGAGCCCAGGCTGAGGGCCCCGCGGTGGGAGCAGGGAGGTTTGGGGGGGTGCAGTGGGGGGAAGGCCAGGGCCATCAGGCCAGTTAATCTGGCCATGCTTGGATCATCAGCATACCGACAGAACACCCTGGTTAGCCTAGCCCAAATGTAAGCAAACACAGTGCAAAGAAACGTCTGAGTTAGTGTGTCCTTAGTGGTGCAGCACTCCCCCCAGTATGTCACTAGGACTTCTGGAGGCAAAGGCTATGGTTCTTTGTGTTGCAGTAGACTAAACTGCTCTATGCTTCTTTGACAATGAGTTGTGGGAAAACCTATCTGTCCTCCTGACCACACGGGAGAATATAAGGCGGCAATAGTGGACTATTGTACTCAAGTAATTTAGCCCGCCTCCTCATTGCAAAGTGGCAGGTCCCCAGACAGGAATCTGAACTTTAGCCTGCAACCTCAAACAAACCAGCTAGCATATGCAGAAAGCAACACTAAACCTGGGTGTTGTGATTGTGTGTGTGGGCAGAGCCAGATTTACACCAGATATATGCACCGCAAGCACACCCTTTTCAGCATTTCCAACTGCGGGCGGCCGCCCCCCCCCCCCACACACACACACACATCTGACCATGTTTTCTGTCCAGGAGGGTGAGGACAGGGAAGAAAGGGGCTGGCTGAGCTAGCTCTCCGTGGAGTGCCAAAGGGCAATAGGGGGTGGAGTGACGAGCTCAGCCAGCTCCAGGTGGGGGAAATATGCTCCCCTGCAGGATCCCATTTCTGGTCTGCCTCAGGGGGAAGAGGAGGAGCAGGGCAATGGGTCCTGGGAGAGAGGAGGAGGAGGAGGGAATGGGACCAGAGTTCCAGAACTCATGCACAGGCTCCAGCATGGGTCCTGTTGGCTTGTGCAGTAATCCACCATTGTTTAGGTGCCCCTAAAACTCCAGCAACACTAGGCACTTGCCCACTGGGCCAAATTGGAATTCCAGCCCTATAAATGGGCAGAAGAGGGATTGGGGCAATACCTTAATAATAGCTCAAGTGAACATTGCAGTGAACATATACCCACAGTATATCCTGGGCAAGGCTGAAATTAAAACCTAGATCTCACAACTCTCTTGACTTCCATAAACTAAACAATCACCTCTAGAGAAAAGTCAGAACCTAAGAGGTGTACCAAGTTACAACTTTTGAGAGTCACGACAACACTGAGCGTCTGGTTCTGCCGCCCTTATGAACACTAAATAGTACCCTACTTTGCAAGTAGTTCCACTGAAATCAATGTGCCTCGCACACCGTAAAGTACTGCCCAGCATAAGAGTGAACATTTTCTTCCGTCTCTTCAAGTTCACATGAGAATACTGAAATAATCAGCCTCCCTTTATAACCACATTATGTGGTACATAGCTAAGATCTTTTTTCTGAAAAGAGGCAGATCAGGCATTCTCTGGCCATTCTTAAATACCAATAAGCTTTCAGGCCTGCACCAAGCTTTGAGCTAGACTGAATGCACTGCCTGAGCAAGGAGTGGTAGATAAGTCACTCCATCCCAGGAATGTGGAAGGAATTGTGACTCTGATTTCTTTTGTAAGGAATGATTTTCAACCTATTTCCTCCTTGCTTTCAGCTGGAGGGAGGTAATAATTTGTAGCTGGGGTCTACCAGCAGCAAACTGACCAATCTGCAGCTGTTTAGCTCACTGGTGCGGGCCATGGAGGGTAGAGCTAAGTCTCTACTCCCTCATTCCCCACCTTCTTTTAGAGGGTGAGTGAAAGTAGTGGCAATCTGTCTGTTTTCTCCTGGACATAAGGACAATAAGAACCCAGAACCAAAACATCTTACAATCCAAAACGTACAAAAAGGGTTCAATACAGCAGAAAATATGGAATAATATGGAAAGAAATTGTGCAAACAAAGATGAATAACCATTTTATATCCAGAGCTTTCTTTTTCCATTAACGAACCCTTCTCTTAACTACCATCAAGTCAGGCAAATTTGCAGGGTGTATTCTGTAGGTGAATGAACAGTGCTAGAGAACTTATTTAATGTTCAGTGTCTGTATTTGTTATTTAAGTCAACCAGCAGCTAGGTACTTTCTGGTGTAATCAAGAAGGAAATAGCAGGGATCGCATGCTTAAAAGGAAGTGAAAGTGTATGCAAATTTAAAGTTTGCCGCTGAGCTTCTATCAATTCCATGCAATATTTTGTGGCAACCCAAGCAGGGACTGTACTAGTGAGAGCTGCCTTTTTGTGAGCTTGCCAGGCACTGCAGCAGCTGGCTGCTTTCCAGCAAACCTGTAAAAAAAAAAAAATTACTACAACTTCGTTACAAGCATCAACTGATGTACAAAAAAGCATAATTTGCATAAAACTGCATTAGTGTGCTAGCAGTTATCACCATTACTAACAGTTCAACCCCAGCAGCTAGGATTCTGGATTTTAACCAATCTGTCTGTCTAACAGTCTAAAGATGCATTTTACGATGTGTCTAAGCTTTGCAACAGCCATCATCACTTAACCCACTTTGAGATTATTCTGTTATCTTTGAGAGTTAAAATAAAATGTGTGTTCGCTACTAACATTTGTACACTAGTCACTTCCATTATCACACAGGAAGAATATTTAAGCAGCATTGTACTGTGCTTTAAGGAAAAGTCACCCATTAATATCATTAAAATGCATTCTCAGCAGAGTAATATGGCATAATTCACCAGTCAGTCATTTCATAAAGCCCTGCTTTAAAAAATTATAGCCTTACTTTTGTAAAACAAAGTGTGTAAAGAGTCCCTTTGCAGTTATAGAGAGAAAGCAACAGCAAAAATGTTTAACTCAAGATATATGCCTTGATCCTGTACCTTCCTGGAGCCTCCATAGTTTCAGTGTCTTTTTGAAGCCACAGAAAACCAGGCAGAGCCTCGCTATGTCAAGAAACAAGAGCATCATATTTGGAGGGTGGTCTTCATTTAATTCAGCCACCAAGATGCTTATGGGATCTGATTCATATAACTAACCCACTATTCAGAGACACCACTTCCCTTCCTTGCCCTGATCCACAAAGGGATAAGCCATCTACCAGCAAGGGCATTCAGTTAGCTCAAATGATAGATCTCTGTGTTGCAGACTTGAAAGTCCAAAGTACACACCCTCTTGTCACTCTTCGTTAGAGTTGCAATTTAGCCTTTGTCCTTTCTTCACTACATCCCCTCCCCCAACTGTGTGTTGGCTTCATTCATGTCTAAATTTTAATTGTAAAATTCTTTGGGTCACAGACAATGCGTCTTCAGATACCACAGAAATAATAAACATTAATAATACAATGTGTACCCTCTCTCCTCTTAAATTCTGCCCATCAACACTAGTGATATTCTGAACTGGACTATATACTGCACGCTGGGCTGGAGTCAAATTCAGAACTGGATTATTAGTTAATTGGAATCATTATTTTACAACATAGCTTTTAAAACATTGGCAATTTTTTAAACTTTCATTTGCATTTTGTCACATCTATTCAAATAACTCAGTAATTTCTTAACTTTTACACCTGTGAGTGAAAATTAAAATTGCACATAAAAAAGCTGATTACATAACTCGATTAATTTGGCTTTAATTCTCTAGCTGGGAAGAGAAAGAGGTTTGCACAACATACACTAAACACCTGCCTGCAAAAAAGGGTACTTTGTCATCACAACGAATGGAAAAATAGATGCATACCACCCATTAATGATGAGAAATGTGCAAGTAATTCCCTGGCACAGAGATGAAACTACAAAATGTGCAGGAGGAAAATAATTGTCCCTCTTAGGTAGTTTATCCAGATTTGAATTCCTTTACATATGCAGAAAGGTAGAATTGTAGTTATAACTAAATTAAAAATGTAACATTAGAACCAATGGAAGATTAAAAAGTGTATGAATGAAGCAGGGAATGTTTGCATCAAGAAATAATACCTACATTAGACTTCCAAACAGAGTCCTTTTATTACATCCACATACTATTTACTACCATAAATAAAAATAAAATAATGTAGTTTTAGAATTTAAGGTAAATTCCTGTCACCATTCTGATGAGGATACACAAATCTCATTTTCAAAACATACAGTGATCATTTGCGGCAGGAAGAAGTAAATTCCCCTTACTCTTTGTGGCAGGGATACCCTTACATAGCAAGGTGCTGCTGTCCCCCTACCTTTTTCAACAGATGACTTGCTCTTGGTGAAGACACCCATGCTCTTTATTTACAATGGGAAAACCCCTTCCCTGTACATACTTCAGTCCCGCTGGCGCTGGTACGCTAGGCTCCCTGCCCTTACTAACTCTGCCACAAACTAGCTGCAAGGCTCCATCCCTTATCTCTAGCCACATCCTCCCATGCTCTTCTTCCCCAGACACCTCATGCACCCCAGTCACTGGGGCAGCTGCTCTTAATTGGCCTTTTATGATCTCCTCAGCCCACCTCTACTCAGCCACCACATCTGCAAGGCCCTGCTGACTGGCTCTTCTCCCAGCTCAAGCAGCTGGGAGAGGGTTAGCTTTGCTCCAGTCTGCTACACCATAGGATAAACAGTAATGGTATCACGTTAACATAGAGACTTTTGCAAAATGGTAGCAGGGCTTAATGGACTCGGAAATCCGGTGTGAGATTCACTGAGGGGATGCTGATTGATCCTTACTTCCCTCAGCAGAGGCTACAAAAAGCCTGGAGGAATTCCTGAAGGGTTTAGTGCAGTCTAAGTACAATGCTAGGGCTCCACTACCAAAATATGAAGTTTTTTCTCAGCTTTAGATGGAGGGTCTTTGGTAAAAACACAAGATTAATCATTTGGCTTAGATGGGAAGCTGACAAACTTAGGGTGTGCCCCAAGGGAAACCTTGTCTTTCTGCAAAACAAACAAGGGGTGCTGGGGCATTTTTAAAGACTAACAAATGTATTTATCGAATGAGCTTTCATGGGAGAAAAATCCCACCTTGTTAGATGCTTGAAGATGGAGAACTTATAGAATATGAGGGAAATAAATGCAGGGAAGTGTAAATCATAGGATCAGGTCAGATTGTTACAGCAAATCAAAGCAATTGTTTAGAGTCAAACAGTGTTTAACAGCATATTAGAGGGAAGAGAGGTAAAAAGAAGACAAAAATCACCTGTTGTAATAAGAAAACCAACATGTCTCTTCTTGCCTTTCTGGAACGCCATGAAAGGAGGTCCAGCCAGGAGAGCCTGAATTTCTGAAACTCTCCTTGCAGAAGTGATAACCACCAAAAAGACCATCTTCATAGACAAAAATAATGACGTTGTAGCTATAGGTTCAAAAAAGGTTCCGAGATTTTGGAGACAACTAGATTTAAATTCCATAAAGGTACAGACAGAGATACAGAAACGTAAATATTGATCAAGGCCTTAAAAAAATGAGAGGAAGAGAGAAGATGGGAAAATCAATTTACTGGTGGGTGAAGTGCAGAAATAGGAGCCAGGTGAGTTCATATAGAATTTACTTCAGGAGTAAAAAATAGCACGTGATCTCAGTGTGATGGGGTGATAAATATTCAGACTATACACAAATTGTAAATCTCTTCTACTTTTCTGCATAGGTGGTTCTTGTAGACTTCTTTCTGCCTTGCTGGTTCTATAAAAATTAATGACACTCTGTCTCACTTCAGATTTCTGAGAACCCTTGGAATGAGAGGAACTACAGGAAATGAATACAGAAGCTGACTAGCCATGGAAAAAGGAAGTTTTCTGTGATGAAACCAAACCTGAAGCCTACTCTGGAGCAAAATCTCTTCACTTGTTCAGGTCCGTCATGAACAAATCTATTACTGGGAACTCCCAGTGGCAAATCTGGAGGAGAACATCCTTCATGTTGGTCTAACAAAACCCTGCTTAGGGAATCCACTAGTCTATTTCTTACTCTTGGAAGGTGAAAGGCCTTCCGGTAAACTTTGTGACAAATACACAAATTCCATAGGATAACCTCCTACCACAATTGAGGCAATCTGGTACCTTCCTGCTTAAGTAACAGATGATGATGATGATGTCTGAGAGAACTTGTACCGCCTAGTTCTCTTCTATGCTCCCAATTCTAGAAGAGACCATGGTTCTTGTAGTAACCTTCTCTCATGAGAGGAGGTCCCTGAAAACGGTTGGGGAAGGTGGGTTGCAAAAAGGAAAAGAGGTGAACTGGATAACATACCCCTCCTTTACTGTGCTGAGGAGTGCTAATTGTCTGGCATGTTTTCCCAAGCACAGTGAAAAAGGGAAAGGCATGATCTGAAGGGAGGAGATTGTCTGTGTACTGTCTTTGATTTAAAATTCAAAAGGACTGCTTCAAGGCTGCAGTTGTCTGGTGAGATGGGACTGCCACAACTAAAGGTGACATTTAGAAGGTGCTGACCTTCTCTTAGGAGCATATTGAGGCCTCTGCTGGAAAATGGTTCTGGAACAAGATCATGATCTAAAACTATATTTTTTCTGTAGCTGCAATATAAACTCATAGTGAGCAAAGTGTTGCACAGAGGTTTTCAATGTGCTCATAGCATCATTTGTTGTGGCAGACAGCAGCTTAGCTCCCTCAAAAGGCCAATATATTATTGTACTCTGCATCTTTCTTGGAATAACAGAAGCCTGCAACCATGGAAACTTGAGTGGCCACAGAATATGAAGCAGTGTCAGTGGCAGCTATTGCTTCCTGATGAGATATACAAACTGTAGGATGTCCCTCAGAAGCCAGCCCCTACATTCCACTGGCAACTTATTAGCAAACTTAGAAATGGCAGAGAAATTAATAAAACTCTGTTTAAATATAACAGCCTGATAATTAGTAAGCCTCATAAAAATCTAGTATCTTAATTCCTAATTCCAGGGGAGTGGCCTAAAATGGGGATTTAGCAGTTATAACCACCAAGGAATCAAGAATCGCATGAGTAAAAAAATAGTGTCTTCTTGATGTACTTGGTATCGTCTGGCCACTCACTTAGTCATAGGAAGTATAGAAGCCAGGATCTGCCAGGGAGTCTTTGCTGGGTCTAGCAATGCTTCATGAATAGGAAATGCAGGAGCTACTGTATATAAAAGTTTCAGAAGGATGTGCAGAATCTCCTGTACAATCTTTGCCTGGATCCCTAAAGAGGTAGCTACCCATCTCATGAGATCCTCAAAAACTCTGAAGTCCTTGGGGGAGCAGGAGGTGTTCCCTCCAGAATAAATGCTTCATCAGGTGAAAAAAAGTGAGAAAGTGTGTCTAGTGACTCCTCCAATAATTCTCCCTCCTCCATGGGTCCAGCACAGCAGGTTGAGGAATAGTAATAGGATGCTGAGAAGATGACTCCTGTGCTAAGGAAAGAGGAAACTTCCTCCTTGAAAGTGAATGAGACAGATGTCTAGTGTCTCCCAGGGTAGCCCAAGACCAGTTATGACATAGAAGGTATGGAATAGACTGAGTCATCCATGGTGGGGGACCTCAAGCTGGGCCTTGCCTGGTCCCAATCTTTAGTTCTCGTAATGAAAGACCAACCGAACTGAAAACCTGAAAGGAGAAACAGGTTCTTTCCTTCCAGAGAAGAAACATAAACCTCATTAGAATAGGAACAAGCATTTTCTGTCAGGATCCTAGGTAATCTGGATATTAGAGATAGACAACGCTGAAGAGCAGGCAATGGTTATGGTAATTGGAAAGCTAACAAAGTAATTGGTGCTGGCATAATCAGTGAGTCATCAGTGCCAGGTGTGTTGATGGTGCTAGGTAAGCACATAATCAGTTGAGGAAAGAAGAACCCAACTACAAAACAGCTTCTGACTTCTGGGTCGGTCAGGGAGAGGGGGTATGATAGAAAGTTTGTAATGGATTTGAAACTTTTCTTTTCCCTTAGAAATGGCAATTAGAAATTCATATGAAAAGAAACTAAAGAATATTTTACTTATAAGAAATGTAAGTAAAAACCTACAAAACATAGGCAGTGTTCTTTTAAATACAGTACTTCAGTTTTTCATACAATTGCACAGTGACTAAAGAGGTCTGTAAAAGATTTACAGTGATGTAACGGAATAAATTCATCTATTAATTGAGAATTGATGACGGCACTAATCTGAACTGAAATGAAATATCTTTTCTTAAAAATTAATACATTTTTCTACATCATTCTTGTTGTCCATTATTAAGTCTTACTGCTGGCTAAAATGATGAAGCGGCTAAGCGATATCATAAATAATGATTAAAATGAAGTCGACATTAAAAAACAATAATCTTGCTTAGTCATTTTCTTGGCATGAAAACTTCCTGGCAGAAAGAGTCGGAAAACAATTTTATTTAATTTAAATAAAGCAAAAGTAGCTCATTATAAAATTACTTGCGAGTGTTTTGAAGGTTTATCTACAGATGCTCCTTATGAGTAAAATTTGCCTCCGTGCGGGGGGCTAGCACAGAGTCTATTTTGAAGGCTGAAGAGGTGCCTATGCGTTGTGCTGTCCTTCTGCACAGGCATGAGTTTAACCTGGTGGTATGGCTCAAAGTTAGCATCAAGATGGATAACAATAATTGAAAATAAATTTGGCAGAAGAGCCCCAGAAACTGCTCCTAAGAAAGTCCTACCATTGGAGCACACAGAACACTGCTCCACTCAAAACAATATTAAGAACCAGCTATCAATGTCACAAACTTGCTGCCATCTTAACTTTACAGACCATTCATGGGTGTTAATTTAACAGAATAGCTTTTGCAGATTAAAGATTTGCCAGAGAAGAGCTCCTCTGGTACCTCACATGGGACCATTTACATTCCTGTAGCAAATTCCAAAGCACTAGCAGCAATAGGATTTAAATGAGCAGCCTATCACCATAACACAGGATTCCAGCCTTAATAGGAAATTAAGGAATTGGGAAAGGAATTCTTCCCCAAGCCTGTGGTGATGCTTTCTGTCCATCACTCACTCACTCTGAAACTGCAATAGCCACCATCTCACACCCAGAAGACAGAGAAAAGAAGATTCACATAGCAACAGATCAGACAGCCTCACGTCTCCTCTGTTCTAGCCTGTCATTGCCCTGCTCCCAACCACTTCCTGCATGTTAGCATACAGGAAACTGCCAGAGAATGGCATTGCGTGCCAAGCTCCCCAAAATCCATCCTCTATTTTGCACAATCAAATGTGTTAGCTCTACTAGTAAGGGAATACAACCCTAGAATTCATCTGTTTTGCAGAACATTTTAATTCAATGGAGTTAAACTAAAGATGAATTTAGCCCAATATGTTGGCTTCTCATTAATTGTTAAGACTTTTGAGTTTTCCTGACTCTGAGCTGAATATTTAGTGTTCAATAGCTGACAGAAAAGGCAAACATCATTGTGTGCACTCTGTGCACTTACTTGGAATGGATTATTTTATTCTATTCATCATTCACAACTTGGAGTAATTCCACAAAGACATTAAAGTGCCCTTACTATAAAGAAAAGGAGAGAGAGATTTGTTTTGTTACTGGTTTGAAAATTTAGGCACTTTGAGCTTAGATTCCATTGTTGAATTCACCTCAATTTCAGCAGCATCTTTAGCTGCTGCTGAGAATTTCAAAACACATTTGGAATGCCCCTCTCAAATGGCATCGGATGCCTACCATTCATACATGAGAAACAGAGAGGTGGCTATTTTATTTCTAAATACAGAAGCTAAACACATCTGTTCTCTGCTAGGAGACTTTAACCGCTAATATCCATAGAACATTTAGTTAAAATATAAAAATATAACAACTCCATAGTGCTTATACTGCTAGGTACTAAAAAGACAATAACCAAGAAAGATGCATGTTATGTATAACAACTAAAAAAACACCATTAGTCAGACGAATAGTGGCAGTTGATCTGACTCATAAGCACTTTCTGAGATGTGTGCATTTGCTAATAGTCTATCCTCAAACTTTAAATCAGATCTCAATATCTGAAGCTTAAACGGGAAGAATCTGAGGGGAAAAAATCATAAAGCTGAAAACAATTACCATATCATATGCTGATACTAATGGAATGGAAAGAGTATTATCTCAAGAGGATGTCGAACAGCAACTACTAAAATTAGCATATTTAAATCATCAGGGAATCTCATGTAGGTTATTTTATCTTTGTATCTGGCACTAATACAACTGTTGTTAGACTATCGCATGCAGTTCTAGTATGCACAATAGAAGATGGATGTTGGTAAACTGGAGAGGATTCAGAGAAGAGCCATGAAAATTATTAAAGAAAAATGGCCTTACAGTAAAATACTCAAGGAGCTGACTCTATTTTGCTTAACAAAGAGAAGGTTAAAAAGGTGACTTGATTACAGTCTATAAATACCAATATAGGAAACAAATATTTGGTAGTGGACTCTCCAATCTAGCAAAGAAAGAAATAACATGATCCAGTGGCTAGAGGTTGAAGCCAGACAAATTCAGGCCAGAAATAAGGCTTAATTTTATTTTATTTTATTTTAAACAGTGAGGTTGATTAACCACTAGAATAATTTACCAAGGATCTTGGTGGATTCTTCATCATTGGCAATTTTCAAATCAAGACTGGATGTTTTGCTGAGATATGCTTTAGAAATTATTGGGGGGGCGGAGGAAGGGAGGAGTTCTATGGCCTATGTCTGTGTTTTTCAAACTTAGGGTCGGGACCCAGTACTGGGCCGCAGACCCTCAGGCACTGGGTCGCGGCATCCAATGCATTGCTCATAGATGTAATTGTTGGGTCCTGGGCATAAATAAGTTTTTTCAGCTGGGTCCTGAGAAAAAGAATTTGAAAACCACCAGCCTATGTTATACAGAAAGTCAGACTAGATGACCTCAGTGGTCCCTTCTGGATTTGTAATCTATGAATCCATGAAAATGCACTGCTGAATACCTGAAACTGTCCAGTAAAATGCTGGCTGACTTTCTTGAAAACAGTGGAAAACTGGAATCTATATAGAATCCACAGTACATGGCACATGCTAGTTACTCAGTGTATAATACAAAAGAAAGCTATTAGACAGAAAGTTCATGCAGCAGAACTAAGAATGGTACCATAAAAAGAGTGCCTTGTAGCACTGCTTACATGATTTCCTTCTTATTAGAAAGAATATTCAGTACGAGATGGGGTGACATCACTGAAAAACATTCCCTGAACAGAAGCTACAAAGCTTTCTGTACCTCCTCCACAGACTCAGTTATAAAGAATATACTGTTCTGCACTCTGCCTTTACCTCCCCTTCTTCGTGGTTCATGTTTTTTTTAATATATTTTTTCTTCTTCATGTTTTATTGATGATGCTTTACTTGGTTCACTCCCAAGTGGTTGTTTCTGGGCAAGTTCCTGGGCTGTTCAATATCTGACCTGTATGTTAGGCAAGTTGTGGAGGAAGGGTTGTTGCAGGAGGTTAGTCAGGGGAATCAGGCAGCCCAGCTCTTCACAGAGATTTTGATGTGGTGTTTTTCCTTGCTTCCTCGTCTCTAGCTGGGAGCACTATAGTGCTGCTGTGAGATTCATATCTGTAAACCTGCAATATGATAGATATGTTTGGTAATTTTACTGTTGCCTTACTTCTGAGCAACTCAGCAGCAGTAAAGGGGTTTTGCATTCCCAGAGAAAATCCTTAGTCCTTGCTGCAGTCTAACACCTAAATCTAACAAGGAAGAGTTGATCCATTGCCTGTTTATGCCAATATATAGATTTCTCCCAGCCATCAGCCTCAATTATTATAGTATGAAATGATACCTTTTAAATGTGTGAGAAGGAAAAACACTACAGCAGGTATAATTAGGTTACTCAATTTTAGACTGCAGGTAGAACAACTCAAGCAGGATCAAGCCATATACATATAGAATGTGTCAATAAATTGCAATATATTTTATATTTTCTATATGGTAATATACATAATCCTCATACTTAAAATACCTTAATGGGGGCCAGTTTTCTTACACATACTTAACTCACATAAAAACCTCAAGACTTCACTTTTCAGCCATAATCTCAGTAAGGCCTGCTCTAATTATTCATTGCAAACAAGTTTTATAATTGATAGCTTTTCTTTCTTTTCATAAAACATTTCCATACTCATCCTGATTTCTACTAATGTACCTGTTATTCATATATGTCTCCTAAATAGTTTTTGCACACGAATTTCAGCCTGTGACTTGCTCATGAGCTATTTACTTTGTTTATAATTTCTGGTGTCTGATTGGTTACTTAAATCACATAGTATAGTTTCCCTTATTAGATGAACTGATAGAAATATTTTTAAAATTGAAGATGGAAAATAATTCAAGGCACACTTTCTGGTACAAAATTAATGAAACATGGAGTTTGTATAAATATTTATAGTCAGTGAAAGTACAGCTACTTACCCTATAGTAACTCTGGTTCTCTGAGATGTTGCAGAGAGTGAATTCTTATAGCCCCTCATTTATAGGAAGGGCAATTCTAGCTGGACAGGCAGTTTTCAAAATACCAAATTGAGATGGGCTGCTCCCCAGATCCAGTCTGGTATGCTGCTATGACCCCTCGAACCCTGCTCCTGAATCCCAATTCACCCCACTTTGCTGAGTGACCACTCACTCCTGAGTCAGTCCACACCAGCCACCAGCGTGTAATTGGTCCCAGGCAGTGGGTGTAACTCCACTAGCCACACAGGCATTGGTCCCCAAGTGAGGACCCCCCAGCCCCAGACACTACACAGGGAGCCACTGCCTTACAGGGTTTGGACCCACTCCCAATCACCTTAGTCTCAAGTCCGTCCACTTAACAAAGAAGTGGATTGTGCCCAGCCTTCCATATCCACACCCTCTAAAGACCACACAGCTTTAGATAAAACTACTAGTTTATTGATCAGAGTACGATTTCAAGTGAGAACATGGCTAATCAAGGCAGAAACATACTATAAATGAGTCAGGAGTGACCAGTATCAAATAGAAAGTATAAACCGCTTACTAATCTAACATATCTACCTAAACTGACCTCAAAGTCCAAGATTATGCACATGGTGTTCAGCTGTTCGGTGTTTTACAGCCATTCTCTGCCTGTTCTCAGGCAGGGTCCCATCTTGCTTGAAGTTGGTTGCAAGATGGTGTCTTCTCAGGCCAGAGCCTCCAGCTTCTCTCTCTCTCCCATCTCTGTGTCTTTGTTTTTACAAACTTCTGATATACCCTCCCCTCACTGTTGTGTTGTGTGATTCTCTTTG
The DNA here is from genome assembly GCA_007922175.1 of Pelusios castaneus. Classification (NCBI taxonomy): domain Eukaryota; kingdom Metazoa; phylum Chordata; order Testudines; family Pelomedusidae; genus Pelusios; species Pelusios castaneus. Next base: position 17,995,726 of record ML685786.1, read on the forward strand.
GCCATGTCTACACTGGCAAGTTAGTTCGAATAAAGGGCTTCCTTAATTCGAACTAATAAATTTGCTTATACTTTTTGAACTAACAGTTAATTTGAACTACCGGTAGTTAGTTCGAATTAACCCAATGTGGCCATGTTAGTTCGACCTAAGCACTTAGCTTGAACTAACCGGCACATTGAGCTCAATGCTATTGACTAATTCAATCTAAGCAAGTGCCATGCATGGCACTTGCTTAGTTCGAACTAAAATTTGCTAGTTCAAAGTAAGTTAATTCGAAATAACTAAAATTAGTTCGAATTAGTTAGTTTGAATTAACTAATTTGAACTAACTTTAGTAAGTATAGACATAGCCTTTACTTCTACCTGAGCCAGGGAGGGCATTAGCATCCCCTTTGACATGTAACTCTCCAGCCATTGTACTAGAGATAGTTCTGAGAGTCTGAACCCTGTAACATGCTTCACATCTGCACACCCCTGTTGCTGTAGGAAACATGGCACCACGGTAATCATGTGGAATACGGTGTGAGCATTCACAAAGGAACCTGGTATCGTGCATTTGGCAGCAAATCACACAATTACCTTGCAAAACTGAACAGAAAAGTTACACAGATCATGCCCTAGGGGTGCACGGATGTGCATCCCATCACACAAACATTTTGTGAGTTTTCTCCAATATGAATAATATTTCTATCTCTAGATTAACTGAAATTCTATAAGGAGCTCCTGGAATGATCTGAAGTCATCTTCTGCCAATACCACTTCATCGGGTAGAGATCATGAGAGGTCTTTCAGTGGTGAAGCAGGATGCTGTGAGGTTTTCTTGGGGGTCCACTGCTTGGCATACATAATCTGGCCAGAAAATCTGAAGGGAAAGTGGCCTTTCCTTTTGCTTGAGTGTAGAGATCGGCTCCTAGAGGTACGAGGTGGCAGAGACAGTATGATCAATAGGGCTATGCCTCACTTGCCCATTCCTGTTGAAATGATGGCTGGGTCCTGAAGGGAGGATCAGGAGGCCTCTTCATTACATCAATCGCAGATATAAAGGAGAGGATTCTCCACTCAAGGGCAGAAAGAACATAAAGCTGAGTGATGGAGAGAACAGAGCATTTGTATGAGCGATACTAAGTACTACAGCTCTCTCAGTACTGAGTCTGTATTGATACTAACAGGTGCCCTGCTGCCAATGACTATCTCAGCACTTTCCAAGGTGAATCATGTACAATAAGGCACTGATACTACAGATTGCATTGCTGGATCTGGGCTCTGTGTTGGAAGGGTCCCTCAACTGTCATAGGTTACTCCTTATCTCCAGCCCTTGGCAACATGCAAGACTTGGTAGATTTACCTGCAGAAGCAGGTTCACATGGTCCATCCTTGTAGGAAAGCCAATGCAAAGGCTCAAATTTTTAAAGGCATTTAGGCTTTGCTGTGCTCAGGATCACAATGCCTAACTGTTTTAGGAACCCAAGTCTCAATTTCAAAAGGCATTTAGACAATAAGTCCCCATCAGTTGTCTATGGGATTTAAAAATCTGAGCCTAACCTCTGCCTCTGTGTATGGGGTGGTTGCTCTTGGTGCCATACTTTGGTAGTGGAAGTCTCCGTTTTTGTAATGCCAATGGATTTGGCTCCAACACTGGTCTTAATCCCAGGTCCTTTCTTAATGCTGTCTTCTCTGGGATGGTCTTTGCGATTTCTTTTCTGTGAGACAGGGCTCTAGATGAAATCCGTCTGTCTCTCGTTGGGACTTCAGTACTTGTCTCCTCAGAATCTGAAGGAATACTCGCAGATTGCTCCAGAAGACGACTCTTCAGCCAGAGATCACCTGACTTATATGTCCTTGCAGAGAAAGATATGCATACCCAAAATGTACTCTACATATGGGACTCTCTTAAGCAGAAGAGGTACCTGTTGTGTCCTCCTTTCCATAGAAAGAGTCCATCACAGAGTGAGCAGGACTTGAAGTCTAAAGGTTTTGAATCCACCATGTTAAGCCACATACAGGGAAATATACAGGGGGTCTGAACATAAATATTCAGTTAACACTGACTGAGGGTGCTCACAGTTTCCATTTCACTGTCACAAATAGCAAGAGGGAACTGACGGGTCCAGATGGTCACGAACACTGCTAAGTAAAATTGAGCATGCTTTGCAGGAATGGAAGCAGAAATGGCCGACGACGAGTCCTGAGTCATTCACATTGTCTTAACCTGATAAGCTGGATCCTGCTGGGCCTGCCACTGTTGACAAGTGCAACAGCAGCGACTTCGGAACTCAGGAGCATAGCTTCTCCTGCCAGTCAGACAACGCCAGGACACACCACCGAAATAGCAATGGGCGCATTGGGGGGCTTATTCTATGTATCTTTTGTTTTGTGGGTTATAGTGATGATTCAGCTTCATTGTGCTGGACAAGGGCGGACACCCAAGGAACAACGAGGCCAACCGCCTGTGTTACTGCAATAACAAAAAGTTGTGCTCAGGCTGGTCATACCAGATAAGATAATGCCCCAGACCAAGGCACCCGTTGTCAGGGGCAACAGCACGAGTCCATGGGGTATATAACTAGGCCTGGGACAGGGTCAAGTCGCAGTTTATATACCAAACTCAGGAAAGCCGCAGAGGAGCTACCTGGGGCGGACTGCCATCTACCCACACACACAAGTGACAGTCCGTACACCAAACTCAGGAAAGCCGCAGAGGAGCTACCTGGGGCAGACTGCCACTTACCATGCACACACCACAAGGGCCTTAGTCTCAGGACTAGCCAAGCCGGGGAGCTAGCTAGTCGGGGTGTCTCGGGCCGCGGTTGTAAACAGGAAGGCGACTTGGGCCTAACTGCCGCCGCTTGCCGGGGAACCTTGGACCTTGGTCCATACTTACACTGCGGAACCCACCGCAACAATAAATGCACCAGCTCAGCTTCCTCCTGTGTAACGTGTGACCTCCGTGACCGCTGCATTGCCTTACCACCTCTGGACACAACAGGAACGGAATGAGGGTCATGGCCTCCTTGCCAGCTAAGCCCTTGTATGAGAGCATGAGGTAGCCCAGGGTGCATGCACAACCCTGAGAGACACTGCTGTTCATAAAAGTGTCTGAGGTCATGCACATGAGGCATATGCACATCTTCAGAGAGACCTACAAAGATACATGCTCAAAAAGAGGAGCATTAACATCTCACCCCACAAATAACAGTAGGATGAACTCATTGTATTTATTCACAAAAATATTCCCAAATCATTCTTTATAGTCAACCTGCTCTGCTCACAAATCTGATCTTTATTATTCAAAGCACTATCTTTTACACTAAACTTCTACAATCATTTACACAAAAAGTAACATTGTTTTTGTGACACTAGTATCTCTCTCATAAAGCTACCTTGAAAAAAAAGGATTCAGCTATAAAAATCCATTTCTATGACATGTATCAGAATGATATTTATTAAAGATATATTAATTCAACATTTTCCCAACAAATGGGAGAGTAAAGCACATCCAAGCTGAACCCATTTAATTAAATCTATTATTTCAGCACAATCAGTGAACCAAAATTCTGTGCTAGCCAGTACACAGATGGACAGCAGAGGTGCCATCCTGGTTATCCTCTTCCACAGAGATTTATCAACTAACATAGGATTCCTTCAGGGGGATGTTCTCTTGAATTTGCTTTGCTAGTCCTCTGAATAGCAGAATCTCTCTTCTGAGGTATTTATACTATACTCAGGTTGCAAGCCACCAAGCCTCCTAAGCTACACAGAATCCTTTGGGTCTGGAGAGAACCTGCCATGCTACTAAAATGTCACTTTATCCTTCTGCAGTATTGAGTCCTAGGTACTTAATCATTCCAGACAAAATAAGCATGAAGTAATCAATCCTTGGTTACTTTAGGGATATATCAATATTTTCTAATTCAAAGTATCAGTTGCTTTACTATAACATAGTTCTGACAGGTATACTAAGTATACCGTAAAGGGTAGGAATCAATGGCTCAGTGTCTAGTTGGCAACCAGTAATGAGTAGAGCGCCCAAGGGGTCAGTCCTGGGGCCGGTTCTGTTCAACATCTTCATTAATGATCTCAATGATCGGGTAGATTACATGCTTAGTAAATTTGCAGATGACATCAAGCTGGAGGGAATGGTAGACACGCTAGAGGGCAGGGACAGGATTCAGGGAGACTTAGACAAATTGGAACACTGAGCCAAAAGAAATCCCATGAGGTTCAACAAGGACAAGTACAAAGTCCTACATTTAGGACGGAAAAATCCCATGCACTGCAACAGGCTGGGGACCAATCGGCTAAGTAGCAGCACTGTAGAAAAGGACCTGGGGGTTATGGTGGACGGGAAGCTGGATATGAGCCAACAGCGTGCTCTTGTTGCCAAAAAGGTCAATGGCATATTGGGCTGCATCAGTAGGAGTGTTGCCAGCAGATCGAGGAATGTGATTATTCCCTTCTATTCGGCACTGGTGAGGCTGCATCTGGAATAGTGTGTCCAATTTTGGGCTCCCCACTACAGAAAGGATGTGGACAAATTAGAAAGAGTCCAATGGAGGGCAACAAAAATGATCAGGGGACTGGGGCACATGACTTATGAGGAGAGACTGAAGGAACTAGGCTTAGTCAGTCTGTAGAAGAGAAGATTAAGGGGGGATTTGATAGCAACCTTCAACTACTTCAAGGGGTGCTCCAAAGAGGAGGGAGCTAGTCTGTTCTCAGTGGTGACAGAGGACAGAACAAGGAGCAATAATTTCAAGTTGCAGCTCGGGAGGTCTAGGTTGGATATTAGGAAAAGCTTTCTCACTAGGAGGGTGATGAAGCACTGGAAGGGGTTTCCTAGGGAGGTGGTGGCATCTCCATTCTTGGAAACTTTTAAGGCCCTACCTGAGATGATTTAGTGGGACTAGTCCTGCTTTTAGCAGGCAGTTGGACTAGATGACCTCATGAGGTCCTTTCCAGCCTTAATATTCTATGATTTACTTGCAATAACCAACAGTGATGAATCTAGACACCAAGTCAGCTGTAATAATCAGAACTTGATGCAAGTTGCAAATAAACGTGGGTACATAATTTGTGTCACAGTAGGAACCCAAATTATACCACTTCATCATAGGTCCAAGAAGTAGCCTACAAAAGTTAAAATTGAGTTGCTCTGGGAGCAACATATTACAATTCCAGCAACAGTACTAACAAAATGAGACATCTGGCTTAAACAAACAGCTACCAATGTGGGTCAATAATAATCTAATCAAGGATAAGTGTCTCACTAAGTACACAGAACTTCCAACAAAGTACATGGCCCATGACATCAACTGATGTTACATTACCTAACAAGAGCTGCATGTTTAATTGCTGATTAGAGATTCTGCTTAAAATAAACTGGAATTGCCATTAAGGGAGAAAGATCATTCCAAAGTTGATTTGCCATCACCTTCCAATTACTGCATGGAGATGAGATGGAGTTTCAGAAAAAAGGAACATACTGACCATCCAAAGATCCATTCCCATTTGGGACATTTGACAGTCTTATACAGAAGCACACAATGCCCTCAACAGTGAGTGTGTCTGTGGACCTAAAGCCTGTGTAATGGAACAGCATCAGCTTCACATAGAAAATGCACATAAAATCAACACTTCAGCTGATGTAAATCAGTGTAGCTCCACTGAAGTCAAACAGAGCTACACCAATCTATACCAGCTGAGAATCTGTCAGAATAAGTGTAAAATTTATTGCTACATTCTATGTAAAAGAGCCAAAGTTCATAGTTAATACCTGCTACAACAGTCTACTTCAGCCAATTTGCTGTTGCTGTGTACTGGAGAATTAGATAGTCATAGAAGTTCTCCCCTTTGAAGAAAACCAGACATTATCCAAATTATGTACAATTATTTTTAAAAAATAAATTAAATAAGTGTATTTTCATTCCAGATGCAAAATGAGTTCAAGGGATCTTGCTCAAATTTTCACTTTTGATCAGAGGCATAATTTGGAAAATTTCAGCCCCAGAGATGAATGTTTTGAAAAGTATATGCACATGAAACTGAGGAGGGAGCTGTTTTGCAGGCCTTACAATAATGAATATGTAACAGGGGATTGAGTGATTGGCAGTGTTTTGTCTAATCCCAAGAAGGCACACTGGAACTTATTTCAGTACAGTCATTAAATTACAATGTGAGCAGAGAAAGTGACTGATAGATCAGACTACAGAAGAATCATGGGCATTAGTATGGAATAACTTGAAATGCAAAAATTTAACCCCAAATGGGGATTTCTTCTCTATGAAAATATTCTTGTTTTTCTCAAGACCATACTTTAGGATTTGCTACTTCATAGCCACTGGGGTACAAGAGAGAGTACCCAGGTGGAAAGCCGCCGATAATATGGTACATGTTCTTCTAACAGTAGATGAGAGAGATTTCTCTAGGGAGGAAACACAAAGGACACAGAGGTATTCTCCAGATGATAAATGTCAATCAAATAACAATGTAACAGAAGTTCCAAATGCTAAAAGAGTTTTACAGACTTCAAATAACACTAGGAAAGCTTTCCTATCTATTTGGTTAATCACCTTAGGAAAAACTCAGAGTTACTTCCCCAATCAAGGTTATATCTGTCCCTATCATCCCAGAATTGCAAGCATGCCACAGAGATTACAAAGCCTGTTGAAGGAGTAGACAACACATAACCTACTCTGAATAATCTGATTCCAAAGGGGTAGCCGTGTTAGTCTATTGTAGAAAGACAACAGAGTCTTGTGGCACTTTTAAAGACTAACAGATTTATTAATTAATTAATTGTGATTAATAAATCTGTTAGTCTTTAAAAGTGCCACAAGACTCTGTTGAATAATCTGAGAAAGACTTCCCATTAGGAAGGGCCAACACATTACAACCTACAGCTACACAACTGATTGTACAAGAAGGTCCCATAATGGCATCATGGGCAAGCACCATATGGCAAAGCTCACAAGGATATTGATATTAGAACATGTAATACAATTAGATAATGATTTAAAAATTGAAATAACTAAATCCTATGTTTTAAACATTATAGCCCCAACCCAGAAAATGGCCTCCTGATCCTTACACGTATGTGAAAAACCCAGATGCTGACTTAGATAGATAAATGGCCAACCTCAAAAGCCAAAATAAACACTCCCACTCAGTGGAAGAAAGTTTATGCAAGGGGGTGATTCATGTCCTATACTATACAAGCTCTCAATATGGAGGATTGTCCATTGCACACAGCATCATGAAGAGACCATGAGCCAGGATCTTCACCCATACAATAAAGAGAAGAGAAAAAACTACCTGCTACATCACATGCCCATTTTAAAGGCTGGAAACCCATCTATGAAGTGTGAGAAAGATTTTGAGCTTCTATAGATTAAAACAATAGAAAAAGACATACCCAGGAAAACCAATGATAAAGCAGCATAAGCTACTCAAATGTCTATTGTAGGCATTTTATTTATGTATGAGCAAAGCAGCAGCCATAAGATTCTAAGATACTGCTAAAGAGGACAGACCTTCTTTGACTGGAATTTCCCTTTTTTGAATAGTTTTAAGGATAAGGCCTTTTTAAAGACTATTATAGATAGGACTCCTTTACAGTTTGTTTTTCTAGCAAAAGATTTGCATTAATTGGGAGATTGGCCAGTGATCTCTCAGAGTTGGAAGATAGTTGTCTTCCACTAAAATGATTGTCCTCCACTAAAACAGTTACTGTTGGTAGAGCCACAAGTGACTAATGAGACCTACCCAGGATCCACAGACCTTGGCAAAGCTGTAGTAGACATTTTCCAATGAAAGGGGAGGATCTGGATTATTAAATTGGGCTGCAGCATATTCTTTCCTCTTTTCCTGTTTCTCCATTTCCTGTTGTCTCTTTTGGATTTCAAACATTGGCATCCTTGCCACAAACTTCTTTTCCATTTTGGTCAGTCAAGGACCTGGATTTGCTAGCAGTTTATGTCAATAACTGCACTTCTTCAGGTTGCTTCTGAGGGTGTCTTTGAAGTGCTTTTTTTAATCCACCCTTTGACTGTTCGCCAGGGCTCGGTTGTAAGAACATGAACTGCTTTGGAGTCAATGTAACCTTCAGGTGGGCTAAAATTCATTTAATTGCCTCTCTCCAGTGCCTAACAGAAACAAACCCCAACTCCTATGGAGAAAGCAGCTGGAGACCCTGGATCCAGTTTCAAAGGCTATGTCTACACTTACTAAAGTTAGTTCAAATTAGCTAATTCAAACTAATTTTAGTTAGTTCGAATTAACTTAATTCGAACTAGCAAAATTTAGTTCAAACTAAGCAAGTGCCATTCATGGCACTTGGTTAGTTCGAATTAGCGAATTACATTGAGTTCAATGGGCTGGTTAGTTCAAACTAACATAGCCACGTTGCTTAATTCAAACTAGTTCGAATTAACCCTTAGTTCGAATAGCATATTTAAATTTATTAGTTCGAATTAAGGAAGCCCTTAATTCAAACTAATTAAAGCCTAGTGTAGCCATGGCCTTAGTTAGTTCAAATTAAGCTTCCTTAATTCGAACTAACTTGCTAGTGTAGATATAGCCAAAGGGACTCTCAGCAAAGATTGCTCAGAGTTACCACCCCACATTAAAATACTACTAAAAACAAACATAACAATGAACTTTATTAACTACTAACTTAATAAACCTTATCCTAAAAAACCAAAATGAATTTAAACAGAACAGTCCCCAAAGAAACACCGTGAGAAAGATACCAAAGAGTCCCAAAGTCCAGGTGGAGTTCACCCAACTCTCAGCTACAGTCTTTGTTCAAGTTCAAAAGCTTGAATGGAAAGAAGGATCTATCCTCTTCTTTCGTTGCAGGAATCTTCAGTAGAATTCCATGCAGGCTTTTCTTTCTCCTCTGAGACCAGCACCCAGTCAGTTTATTGGTTAACCAGCACTCAGTCTCATATGAATGTGCAAAAACTCTGCTGCAAAAGACTCCACAGGAGGAAGAAAACATCTTGCTGTTCACTCCTGGCTCAGCTTGTCTCATGAACACGGAGCACATTCTTCTCAGTGCAGCTCCTGCCCGCTATCTGCCCACTCTGATGCTCTCATGTGGTCTGACCACACCAGCAGGGAACCCTGTGGAGCATGCTTAAATGCTACCACTCCCTGCTTCCAGAAATTTCTGGTTCTGGGCAGCGAATCTGCCCAGCAACAGTAACCCACCCTGAACAGGTTTCTTTACAAGATTGCCTGTTTTAGGCATATTGGTTACATCAACTTTTTGGCATTTGAAGAACATGAGGAACATGAACAAAGTTTGTGGAGAATAGTTTAATTAGCAAACAATTAGTCAAATATTTTCAGTTAATTTTTTAAGTTCATTTCCATCAACAAAATAGCATATAATAAATACTATATTAATACTAAGAAATAATAAATATAATACCTCATTATAAGGATCAAGTAAATACAGAAGAAGAAATAAAGATGCCATCATTGTAAACATGGTTTTCTGAAGGAAGCCAGTATTTGGCAATGGCTTATTCAATAGATTGCAGGGGGAGAGATTTCAAACCTCTTTTGCAGGGCCCCACCTTTGGAAATATTTCAAGCTGTGATGAACTTTCAACCCTTCCAAAAAAAAAAGATGATAGCAAATAACCATACATACTCACAGGAGCACTAAATGAAACATTTAATTATTATCCCTGCAGTCAAAGGCACAGAAGCCTTTCAAAAAGTGTGATCAGCAGTTTTCAGGAATAAATATGTGGACATTTAAGAAACACTTTTTTGGAAAAAAAGAACAGACAGCAGGATACTGCTGGGGAGCTGGAAGCCTTTTCAAGGGATTGTGGCAATAATCAATGATAACATTGTCCAATTCCTGGTAATAATAATAACATTGTCCAAGGATTGTGGCTTTATACACAACTATATAGAAATAAGTATCTGGACACTTAATGCAAGGGGTGCTGCTGTTTTGAAGCACATATTTTTCAATTACAGTTCCAGGGAACTCAGGCAGACCCTTAAAATCATCCTCCATATTCCATTATGTCCAGTATTTATTTTTTAAGTATGTGTAAGCTGAGAAACCAGATTCTCATAAGCAAGTCATTGCAAATGGGAGAAACACTTTACTTGCTGCAGTTTAGATTCGGGGACAATCTGCTTCAAAGGAAATCCAGAAGTCAGAGAGACGCTGGAACTAGAATTGCTGCCTCAGAACAGAATCACATGAGATATCATTCAGTTCCTCTTCAGCTTTCAGGATGAGATTTAAATTTTGAGGTAAATGGTAGTCAAATGGGTTTCTTATTCAGTTAATGAAGTTATATCACAATCTGCAACATATTTCAAAAACTGGGTTCAGACTGTAGAGAGATGTTCAGCTACTTTATATCTCCTCAAAGGTGACTTCACTGGATGAGATTTCCAGGAGCTTGTTCGCCACTGTCATAAAGGTGGCAAGGAGCTTAAATAGTTCCTCTCCTATAGTATATAATTGACAGTGCCTGGCAGAAGAAAACATCATCTTTTATTCTGTTTTCCCAAATGTATGGAACATAGACCAGTAACTATGCTGCCCCAGAAACATCAGTGGATTCATCAATCTGTAAGGAAAAGAATTTGCTCTTCTTAGTCCTTTCCACCACTTGCTCTCGTTTGTCATTGGAGATATCATTAATATGACAACTCACTGTATAATTTTGTAGTGGAATAGAACTCAGCTGAGTGGCAGCATCTTTGCCAATCATAACTTTAAACATGTATTTAGCTGTGGAAAGAATAAGAGATTCGGCAATAGTATTTGCCCTTGCAATTAAAAGTGAAACAGCATAAGATGCCTCCAGAGTTTTGGCTGTCACAGTTGCTGATTTACACAGTGCTTTTTTTCTTTTTTTTTTTTTTTTTTTAAAGTGCAAGTACTCATATCTTGATATTAAATTTGAAAAATGCCTCTCCCACCCCTCTGCTTCCAGTGGTGCACTCCTTCCCTCTGCTGACCCAGTTGGGCAGCGGACCCAGCAAGGGACAGGAGTGTCACGCTCTGTTCCCCTGCTGACCTCTCCCCCCAGCTGTGCAACGGGGCCAGCAAGGGACAGGAGCCCTGCAGTCCTTTTCCCTGCTGACACCCCGCCCCCACAACCCCACCCCAGCTGGGCAGCAGGGCCAACAAAAATGGTGCCGGTACTCCATACACCTGGGTACCATCACAAAAAAAGCACTGGATTTACATATAACAGGATTTTGGCGCTCTAGTTTATGAAATTTTCTTTTAAAAATTTTCACAGACTCAGTGTAGTGTGTTTTGTTTGTAAATGGCACTGGGGTTTATTTTGTTTTAGATTGTTATTTGCCAAAACTTCACTGCACAAAACACACCGGGTATTTAGATTGTATTCTGAGCCAGTGCAAGTAAATCCAAATGCCAAATAAGAACTGCAGTATTTTCTTTGGGTTTTTGTAAATGCATTTACATCTCCTGAATTCTGTTCTCCACCATAGAATATTAGGGCTGGAAGGGACCTCATGAGGTCATCTAGTCCAACCCCCTGCTAAAAGCAGGACCACTCCCACTAAGTCATCCCAGCCAGGGTTTTCTCATGTATGTCAGCTTCAACTTCCCTCTTCATGCCTCATGCAACAAAACAATCCATTGATTTTACACAAATTATTTATTTATTTATGTAAGAAAACAGTGTAACCCATATGCCTGAAAAGGCTATCTCTTGAGAGACCTGCTGAGGGTGGGTTACTGTTGTTGGGCAGATTAGTGACCCACAACTGGAAACTTCCAGAGGCAGGGTGTGGTAGCAATTTGAGCATGCTCCACAGTGTACCCTGCTGGTATGATGTGATGTTGTCAGTCAGATGACTGGAGAGCAGCAGCCTGAGCAGACAGCAGGCAGGAGCTGCCTTGAAAGGAGACCATGTGCTCAGTGTTCTGGAGAGGAGCTGAGCCAGGAGTGAACAAGATGTTTTCTCCATGTAAAGGAGTCATTTGCGACAGACCTTGCAGACATGCATATGGGACTGAGGGCTGGTTGCAGAGGAGAAGAGAGAGCCTGCATGTAATGCTACAGAGGATCCCAGCAAAGGAAGAAGAGGACAGCTATTTCTTGCCACTCAAGCTTCCACACTGGAACAGAGACTATAGCTGAGAGTTGGGTGAACTCCACACAGACTTTGGGACTCTTGGGTATCTTTCATGCAAGGGATTGTTCTTGGTTAAATGTAGTTTGTTTTCTTAGGATAAGGTTCATTTAGTTAGTAGTTAATAAAGTTCATTGTTATGTTTATTGTAGTAGTATTTTAATGTGTGAGTGTAGCTCTGAGCAAGCTTCGCCGTGAGTCCTGTACAGACTGGATCCTGGGTCTCCAGCTGCTTTTCCCCATAGGGATTGGGATTGATTTCTGTGGGGCACTGGAGAAGGGCAACTGAATGAATTTTGGCCCACCCAAAGGTTACAACAGTACTATGTATTTTTTATTTCTGCTACCTATATTTTCCCCGCTGTTAGAGTGGGGTGTGTGCCATCTTTGACAATACACTACATAGGTGGTATGTCACCTTCCATGACAGCAAGGCCTTTGTTTAGGGAAATGACACAGTAAAACACAGTAGAAGGGTCAATCTTCTATGAGAATAAATTAGATATCCAATCAAACACAGCAGGAGGTCTGGCTTCATATTTCATCAACCGTTGTTAGATATTAACTATTTAAGCCCTGTAATGAAATGCAAAGAATCTAAAGTTTAACCATTTATTTTATTTTATTTTATTTTAATTTTTGTGCTCTTACAACCCCCCTACAAAAGCCTGGTGACTCCCTTTCGGGTCAAGACTCCTAGTTACAGAAATGCTGCAAAAAAAAAAAAAGTAGAAGAGTGGGAGTGTATGTCACATGGTTTGTTTCTGCTCCTTGAACATGACTAACTCTAAGAATATTTTTTCAGCATAAATGTTCAAATTTATTACTTCAGAACTTACTTTTCATGAATATGCTTGAATAAAAACAGACTATTTCCACAAATATTCCTCCCAACAAACTCGTTTGTTAGTATATTCAAGGAAAGCAAACACAAAAGATACATAGACACACGAAGCAAATTCAATTAAATGATGAAAAGTATTCTCTAATCCTGAATAATGACTTCTGTAAAATGCTGCCTAGATCCAAGAGTGTCTGGGGCAGAAAATGGATCCAATATATTTCATAAGGAATTCATATTTCATAATGGATCCAATATATTTCATATTTCAAATCTGGTATCCACCTTTAAGAATTAATCCTTTATACCATAATTAGCCAATATATCTGTAGCAGGTCTGCTGATCACAACCCCGCTCTTCCATCCTAGGCTGGACCAAAAAGGATGCAAGGACCCACAGACTTGCAGTCACCCATGATTTATTTATAGCATGTACCTCAATCACCTACCACTATACAGAGCCCCACCTGGGCCAGTCCTTGCAGGGGATACTCAGGGTCAAGGAGACAGGCAATCCCTTTCCTGGACTCCTTTCCCCTTTGACTTCTCAAACCCTCTAGCCTGGTTTATAAGCCTTGTAGGACCTCTAGTCCAAGGGCATAGCCAGACCTGATTTTAAGTCCCTTCATGTGACCAGAAGCAGGAAGTTCATAAACTGCAGAATCTCCAGTTGCTAGGTAGCTTTATTTGCTATCTAGCAACAGGAGCATTGGGCAGCTCACCACCCATTGCTTCCTGATCAGCTGGCTTCTGGTCATATGGCCAGAAGCAGGGCATTTAGGCAGGAAGCCAAAAGTTATCTGTCTCCAGAGATGCTCCAGTTGCCATAGCAAGTGGAGTGGCTGTGATTGGGTGGGCCTGCTTTCAAAGAGGATGGCTGGAGCCCAATCAGGTCCAACCATAGCTATTCCTCTGCATTAGGTCAGCTGCAGCTCATGAGCTAATTAATCCCTTGAGAGGCTGCTCAGCCTGTGCTTCCACCCAGCTGCCTCCCTAGTGCACGTAATCAACCTTCACCCAGCTACTTGCTCTGCTGCCCTTATATTAGCTACACCAGTGTGGCAGGGGGCTGACCCAAGGGTTCAACCCTCAGCACCATCACAATGTAATTTTTCTGAACCCCATTATTATCAGGTGCATATTTTCTCTTTTAATTATCATTTATATTTAACACCAACACATATTTTCCAGGAATCAAATAGATGTTTGTATTTTCCTTACAGGGTTAAGCCCTGATGTGAATGTTTTCATGGTGGCTGCCTTTGTCATCTGTTCTGGCTATAAAGAAAAAGCTCTTGCATTGATAAGAGTGTTTTTCTTGCACATTACAATCCCAGGCCTTGCTCCAGGGATAACCATCATCTGTCTTCTGCAAATAACAATTCAGATCCTCAGAGTCCTCTGTTTGGTTTGGGAGAAAATGTTAGTTCACAGCTTGTCTTCAAGCACCTCTTTATAATAGCAATGAAAAGCCAACTTAATAAAGATTTGTATGCTGGGCCTGTGCATTATCACCCGAATTTATGAATATTGTAGCCATAATATCTTAAAATCACAGCCTTTCCATCTGTATTTCAGTTAACAGTTTGCATGTGGTATATAAACAAATGCATAGAATAGAACACAAATATTTCAGTAAAAAGTAATGACCATAAAAACAGATTCATAGATTTCAGTAATGGTAACTGTTCATGTATAGGAGGAATTCCAATCAATTCTTATATCCCCCTAAAAGGAAATCTTTTCATTATACAACTCACCTAGCTCTAACTATTCATTAATTAGGATAATATTGTATATGATAGAAAATCCATTGTGTGCATCACAAATTGATTTCTCAAAACTAAGTTAACTGTTATTATTCCATTAATATGGATTTTTTATATTTCATTTTCTTTAATAAGCCACTATTGGAATATCAAGTTTTCGCTACTATTCTGCCACATTCAAGGCACAAGTATACATGCTATGCAACCAAATAAGCTTTTCTCTTATGTGCCAGTTGTGAGCTGGAGAACTATCATATTCAATTAGGCTGAGTTGTCTTCATTTTTAAATGAACTCTAGACTTTGTTTTTTCCCTTTGTTCCTGGAATTGTTATGTTGGGTTGCAGAAGATAATGGGCAAAAATCTGTTCTCACATTCATATTAATCTGGAGTAACTCCAGAGAAGCCAGTGGCATTATCCTGATTTACATGGCTGTAACCAAGATCAGAACCAGCACTGGGGCATTCATTTGATGAAAATTGGAATTCTGTTTTTAGGGTTTTGTATCCTTGAGAAAGAGAAGAACTCAGTATTAGCTTCCCCTGGTATAATGAAGTTAGACGTATTTTATTTTCTTCATTTTTATAGAAAGTAAGCGTCTACTGGTGTAAATAGCAAGATACTGTATGCACAGATCGACTGGGCAATTAAACACATTGCTTCCAGGGCATGACTTACTTTCCACTTTCCATATTACTCGGCTGACTTCAACTGAATTACTCAAGATTTACACTGCTGTATGCAAGAGGAGAGTCAGACCTCATGGATAATGGCTGCATTATTAGGAATTGTCTGCAATATTTTGCTCTTCAGTATGTGCCTGAATCTTACTGCATATACATGGTATTGCCTGGCCCACCCATTTACATATTATTAGTCGGGTCCTCAAAAAGTATGAAACTGGCTTTAAAAAAAAAAGATTTTAAATATATATTAATATATGGGAAGGTGGATTCTTTTTATTTGCATTCTGGTTTATAAACTTTTAGGGCACACTCAGGTCATGTTTTCAGGCTTTTCTTCCTAACTACAAGGGCTGAAAACTTTATTATTTTTAAACAAAAGCTGAGAATCTCACCTAATCACTTGCCCACAAGAAACTGGTCCTTTAAGAAATACACCAAATATCACAAAACATGATAAAATCCTGAGAGTTGGCAACAATGTACAGGACCTTAGCACTTTAGATTTGCTGCATATAACTTCGTGAACGTGACTAGTAAAGAGATATATCAGTTTCACTGAGAATTTTGAGCGCTGCCAGGTTAACCCTGGTTTGGTTCTTCACCTATAATCCTAGCTTCAATTTACAACAAGTGATTTGACCTCACTTTCCTTGATATGCTGTTCCCCAGTGTTTGAATCCCAACACCTATTTTGATTTGCTGTTACAGGCTGACCTGATCCTATGTCATACATTTCCCTGCATTTAATTTCCTCCCATTCTGCAAGTTCCCCATCTTCAAAGCGTCTGATGAAATGGGATTTTCTCCTACGAAAGCTCATGTGATAAATTTTGTTAGTCTTTAAAAGTGCCACAGGACTCCTTGTTTATCTAGATTCAATAATTCTTTCCCCTTTCCCAAGGGTTACCCACCCCTCCTGAGAGGAAGTGATAGGAGAACCCAGGTCCACCAACTTCTCTGGGTTCCAGCTGAGGGACCTTGAGAAAAGCAACTAGGGTCTGTTTCTTATGACCCCCCCACTGGTTCCCTGTATTGGTCCTACCTTTGCCTACTTGCAAGAGTCTGTTGTGGAGCTGCGACCCAGACCTCTCTCCTTCAGGTCCCAGTAATTCCTGTTAGTCTCCTCTATCAATTCTCCCTCATTGGTCCTGCAGCAGCAGATTCACATGGCTGTGATGTAGCCATTGTGATGTATAGAATGGATTTACATCTTGACTTGTCCTTTGCAAGTCTTCTTCCCTAAGCAAGAGTCAGTATGGAAGGAATTAGGTTTCTCAAATTCCTCAAAATTGCATTTTCCAACCTCAATATGATGCTCTACTTTCTTCAACCTCAGCTCTATAAACTTTCTGTAAAAGCAAATTTTATTCTGCACATTAGACAGGACCCTACTGATGTACTCATCTCGTTCTCAATTGATGCAAGACAGATAATCCTGGCAAGCTGCAAAGTATCTTCCCGTTTGTGACAAAATCAAACCAACAGATGTTAAGAATATACTGTAACTTTTGACACTGAAAACTGTTTAGTTTCCTATCCTCAACTGTTTTTAATGGCCATGTTTCTGCTCCATATAACAGAGTTGTCATCACTACTGCATTGAACACTTGTATCTTTAGATGTCATATAGACATCACAACGCCCAAGCAGCATTCTTTGAAGATGCTGAAATGGCACTGATGCAAGATCAATCTGTCATGTGATTTCTTCAACTATAAAACCTCCTGCTATCAAACAACTACCCGGGCAGATAAAACTATTCACCCCTTTGATTTCAATGCCATCTACATGCCATGTTAGCAGCTCATTCATTTCTTTTTTACAGGAGGCATATGTAGCTTTGGTTTTAGCATTATTGACCTTGAGTACCATAGATTCTGCAGTTTTCCTCAGCTCCTTCAGCGTTAGCTGTAGCTGTTCTGTTGTCTCTCCAAGTAAGGCAATATCATCCCCATACTCAAGACCCTCTAAAACTGGATCTTGAAATTTCAAACTTTCTACTCTGTCTACAGTCAGCTTTATCATCAGACGGTCTAGAAGAATATTACATAATGTAGGTGAGAGAATGCATCTCTGACAGTCTGCTGATTCTACTGAAATACAGTCCATAATGCAGCCATTGACCCTTCCTCTATTAGGAACACTAAGTCCTTAGGCAACCCATGACGGCATAGCAGTATCCACAATACTGATCTGCCCTTCTTGTAACACTTACAGCCTGCTAATACTGTTGTCTTACGTTTTCTGGTAGATGCACACTACACTGTGAGGATTCCTTTCATGCTATTTACCAGTCACTGGAAGGATACCTGATAACTGTGCCTAATTACAAATAATGCAATTAGTAGCTTTTCCAGCGTGTTCCATGTAGATCAAGTTGAGCGGCAACATTTGGCACTGTATCTGAAGGTGTCCTAAATTTTTAGGACTCCAGTTGGGGATTTTGGTAAGAATTCTTAATAGACACATGGTAATAGGGTTGAGGGTCTCACGGCCTACTGTCAAGATCCTGACATTGGTATTTAGGACCAGGGATCAGAGCAGGGCAAGAACTGAGGCTGAGAGTAGCAGAAGAGATGCTCCCAGGCCAGGGTTGATATCAAGAATCAGAGTTGAGTCTGGTTGCAAGGTCTGGGTCAGGAGGTGAGGTCCAAATCAAGCCAAGATCAAAGCCAAGAGTTCAAGAACAGAAAGCAGCAGTCCTAGGAGATCTGCGCTGCTGCTGGATACTTTCTTGACTATCCCTTGGGTACATATAGGGCAGGGTGCCAATCAGGAGCCAGGAGGCCTACCTGTCAGACCCCTTGAGGCAGGACTTCCCAAGGTCTTTGTCCACAGTGGGGTTTGGGTAGTAGAGCATAAGCTGGTATATCTGTTGGAGGATAGCAGTACAGAAATGTCCACTGCCTGGCAGCTCTATAAATCTAGTTTGAGACCCACTGGGCCTTACACCTACAAAGAGATTTAGCAACATGATTTTCACTCATGCTAAAGAAGAGCATGGAGCTAAATCCTCTTGTCTGCTTTGAAAACTTTAACCTGAAGCCTTTAATTCAGAAGAGTCTTCACAATAGTCCTGAACCCTGCTGCCTTCGTCAGCAACAGTAAGGCAAGCCAGCCCTAATGACCAATTCAAGAGCCTCTCCAAGCATTCACTACTCTGGTAACTGTGTACATTTTAAATTTCTTTTTTTTCCTTTATTGCAGAAAAGGCACCTGTAGCACCCTCAGGTTTGGCTTTGCTTCTTGGCTTTTGACATTCAAGTCTGCATGGCCTGTCTCTGTAAACAATTTACCAGCAGGATGAGTAAGCCATGGCACAGAGGCCAAGCCTGACTCAGACTCCCTGAAGATGATTGATGATGCATGCCCCACAAAGAAGCAGCAGTTACCAATACAAATGATGTTACTGAGCAATTTATGTGCTTCATACTTGATAGGCTGCAGATTAGAAGAGGAGAGGTGGCTGTCCTCCAATCTTGGTAATGGTGGCATACTGCAATAAGAAGAATTTTTCTCTGCAGAAGATAAACAATCTACTGTTACCGCTGCATCTGATATTAAAAGGGGATACGTGGAGTAAAAGTAAGAAAACCAGTAATGACAATTACAGCTGCTGTTACCTTGATGGTCTCAGAAGTCCTTGGCCTGACTTCACAAGCACCCTCAATTCCTTTCCTCTTAATGGTGCAACATTTGCCATGACAGGCATCAACACACAGCCCTAGCTTTTGCTTTGCACATGCCACCTCTTGCAATATGATTTCAAAGTTTTCCGTTCTGATAAAAGAAATAAGGATACTCTCTCTCTGCTGCTGTTACTGTTAGATTCTTCTAGCCTCTGATTCTTGCTGCAAAGGATTAGCAATTAAAAATATGTACTTCCAAATTCACGAAACTAGACAGCTGTTTGTGCAATGATCTAAGCAAATGGCTGAGTGCCAGGAACTCTTGAATTCTATAATTTGTTTTGTGTAATAGTTTCTACTGTGATGGTTAGGAACTGCAGTCTTGGACCAGGGTCCCATTAGGATACTCTGATACTGCACATAGCTTTGCAAACTCACAATCTCTCTCTGAATTGGGGAACGTAATACAGCAATACTCCAGGCTGGGAATTGATTCTCCATTCTCTTGCATGTTGCATAGTCATTTATACAAATATAAAGTGGGACTAGTAGCTAACAAATCAGAATTTTCCATGCTATTATGCCAGGGTACATGACTACACAAGGTGCAAAGCAGTGCAGAATCAGACCCCCTAGTATTAATTTGCCACCAAACTACATTTTTTGCAGTGTTTCTCCAGATGTTTCTCCTAAGATAGCTAGAACTCCCCCTCTCCTCAAATATTTCTATTTGTGACAGAATGTTGCTAGTCGCATGGCTAGGAAAATGTGTCACATCAGGTAGAATTCATCCTTGTAATGTTGGTTCTTCCTTCAAGGGCAATACACATATTTCAAAAACAACGAGAGTCCTGTGGCACTTTATAGACTAACAGATTTTCTTCGGCATAAGCTTTCATGGGCTATAACCCACTTCATCAGATTTCACTTTCACCAAGTACAGCTTTGTGTGTGAGAGCTACTCTTATTCATACCGAAAACTCATACCACTGTACTGGGTAACATTTTACCTACCACCTTTCTTAATTGTCTTTTTGCAAATTCAGCAAAAAAAAAAAAAAACCAACCCCCAAAAAGACAATTTTCTTCAACGTTTGAAATGCTTTTGTGCAATAGCTCTAACTGCTACTGTCATATCTTGTGTTGCTAGACCCATTTATCAGCTCTCCCTTACTGATGGGACAAGGTTCAGTCTCAGAATATTACAGTATTAGGAAAGTGCATAGTAATATACAACACAGGAATTCTGGATACAGAAGGTCATTAGACACTCATGGTTGCTTTGCGGCACTCAGGTTGTCTTGTGAATACATTTTTATACAATTAAAATTTAAAATTTAATTTAATTTAAATTCCAGGTGGGGCAGTGTGTATAATAATCTCAAACAAACTAAACAGTAAAAGTAAACTGTTTCAAAGAATAGGACACGTCCTGTGGGTAACAGTTTGTAATACAAATACCATATATGGTCAGGAATTAGGGGTAGGTAGTTAGGAAATCATCCATGTGCCAAGATTTCACATTAGAGAATACTACTCTAATCTTGAAATACAGATATGGGCTGGGAGCAAGATTTTCAGAATAATGACACTGCTTTGGATTATTCTGTAAGGAAGGTGCCAAACTTGATTCAAAAGAGAACTAAAGAATGAGGTTAACTTTAAGCGTGTGTTTAATGGGACTTAAATGTGTATTTAAGTCATTTCCTGAATAGAGGTTTCAGATATCTTGGTGATGTGTACAGTGGGAATTACCTGAAACAAACTCAGCTTCCTATTTTGTCATCAAAATATTTTTAGGAGTAAGTTAAAAGAGAAGAAAAGTTATTGTTGGTAATTCTGCACAGATATTAGGGTGAGTAGGGCCATAAAAGTACCTAGATACATAGATAAATGTCAGTCTGCCCATGTTACCTTTGAAGCATACAGTACTTTCCTCACAAAGAAAAAACTATGAAATAAGATCTAGGGCATGTTTTAAATAATTCCCTTAAAACTTGCCAATCTGTGCCTTGCTTTCTGTCTCTAAGTAGCTATTTTTTGTCAACTACAGATTTTATTTTCTCAAACTTTTAATTTGCTTTTGAAAAGTTAGACATTGATATTGGAAAAATAATTGACTGAGAAAGATATATTCATATATAAACTGTTAAACTCAAGACTTTTTGGTACAGAGGACAGATGGAATCTATCTGACAATTTTCCCAGTTACTGTTTCGAGATTACAGCAGAATTGCAGCTAAATTCATTGCGTTGTGATGGCTAAGGTTGTGTCAGCACTTTTATTTTAAACCTGTTTTCTAGTGAGTTTTATTAATAAATAAAACCTTCGTCGGTGCTGAAATCTTGACATGCAAGAGTGTGTTTATCTTCAGAGAACTTGGAAAGGAATCTTGGCTTGACTAATGAAAAGGAAGTTGCTGATTTGGAATTTATCATTTGAACTCATAACCCTTCAAATGACATATACAGTCCCAATGGAAGGAATTTCTTGATAATACAACCTAGTCGCTATTGGTAACTTTTTTTTTAAATGAAAAATACTTGACATACAGGTTTTAAATACATAGTGTGAGAGTACTGGACATTTTTCTATAAATATTCAAAGATTTGTATTACAGTCAAAATGTTTAATTACCTGCTGTGGTTACACAAAAGAGTCCCAAGCAGTCTATCAACTATATACTACATGTTTACAAAAAAAGTGCCGTAGTATACATATATCTCATTTTAAATATATTTAGGAGGAGGTTTACCCTATCTGAAAGCTTTTGCAAAAATAATATGTGACCACAAAATGTATGACCTCTTCTACAAAATTAATAATATGTTGCTTTGCGGGTGGAGGGAAAGTTGGGGGTAATCCTGGTATTTAATATTCCCAAGGACCTTGAATTGCTCCAATGAATCTGTTTTGTTCCAAGTAGTATATATGCTTTGTAAGCTTCTGAGACACAAATACTGGCAAAATTTAATACAGGAGTCTAAGGACAGCAAGCCCGAAAATTCAAATATCAAGCTGAGACCTAGGGCCCAATTCTATCCCCACTTAAACCACATGCAGCACCACACAAACTTAATACCCATGAGATACGCAACACCAAATTTAACAGATGTACAAAGAGATTGTGTCATAGACATAAGCAACAAACCATTTTTTAAATGTTAGCAAGGTACTGAAACACCCGTTGTGTTCCTGATTACCTGAGAAAACCATTTTGCTGCAGAACACTGGATTTCTTAATTTTCTTTCTACTTTGTAAATTCATAATTTTGCAAGAACTGGGTGAAATCAGGCTTCACACAAGCTCTCATGCAAGGCCCTCTGCACCACTGAAAGTGAGGGTCTTGTATGAAAAATGACTCTACATTAGGGTCAGCAACCTTGGCTGACCCCCGCGCCAGACCCTCCTTCCCAACCCCCAGCTGGTACCAGCGGCCCCCTCTGCTGAAAAAAAAAGTGGTGTCTGCCTGAAAATTCAGCAGCAGCCACAGCTTGAGTGAGGGGGTGCTTCTGAGGCATGCCACTGAAAGGCGCCATTTGTGGAAAGAAGCCACCCGGAGTGGCTCCTCTGGCAGCGTGCCTGGGGACAGAGATCCCAAAGAATGCCAAAGAAAGATGCTGCCTGCAGCAGCTCCTCTTGGGGATCTCCAGCTGCCCTGGGCAGCTTCTTTCTGCATCATGCCTGGGGCATGGGCATGGTAGGGTCTCCCCACACTCCATCTGCCCCCAGAAGAAGCTGCCCGGAATGGCTTTCGGTGGCAGGAGAGGTAATTTCTGTGGCACCACAGAGGATGCTGTGTGCCGCTCTGAATGGGCTCGTGTGTCACTGTCAGCATCCCCTGCCTCCACATAATAGACATTATTATTTCCATGTTTAAGATCTCTCTGTCCTAAGTACACAAAGCAATGAATAAAAAGTTTCTCACTGCCAGCCCTGAAAACTCAGTCCAAAATCTGAGGATCAGGTAGGCTTCTCTACATTACACACGTAACCAATAGCAAAAGTCCCATAGGCACTTTTGCAACTCCATTTTTCTTTATATGATGCATTTGCAGGGTCCTTTATCTTCAATTGATGCTCCTCACAGATATCTATGCAATACCATTGCTTTCAGTGAAGTACTGACTGGAAGTCTGTAAACAGTTCTGCTGATGATGCACAAGGTCAAAAAAAAAAAAAAATCAGTTCACTCACCCGCAGCTGTATTGGCTTGGTAAGGGTAAGGGATGTAAAAAGGCAGTAAAAATGTATTTATGTCCATAAAGTGAGCAAATGTGACTAAAGAGAATAAGGAGGCAGATCTATTGAATAGAAAGATGCCAGCTTAACCTTCTCTTTTTATAGAAGAACTGCATTTCCACAAAATCCACCACCAAAACCTGATCCATTATTTGTGCTAACTTAACACTCAAAATTCCAACATTAGGGACCCATTCTTCTGGTACAATCTGGGAACACAATAATATACCCTTTGGGCACCAGAGAACCCACTATCTAAACAAATAACTGGTGGGAGGGGAAAATGGCGCACAAAAAAAAAAAGTGGAAAAGACTTTCCCAAGGTTAGCAGCAGAGCCAGTAGAACCTAAATCTCCTAAATTCCAGTCCACTGACCTGTTCACTGTATCGCTGACATTATAGAATATGGCCTCAAAGGTGAGGTTGAAGTGGCATTTGCTAGGTGCAGAATGCTTTGCATATTCCCTCTACCGTGGGCTAAATTTTAACCTAAGATTAGTTTTATAATGTGGCCAACAACCACAAGCATTTGGCCTTTTTCTTTTTAGGTTTTATTGTCTTCCTTGTTATAAACAAACCTTTAAGTCAAGAGGGGGAACATTAGAGAGGGACTGCTGAGTAGCAATTGTTACCTGCGTGCAGCTTGATCTGGAGGTGAATTTACAGAGGCAGACAGTGCCTGAGCAAAGAACCGTGACAAACTGCAGGGCGATTAATGCCCTTTATGAACTGGAAAAAGACTCAGATGAGGCAAACACGTTGCTATCAAAAAAAACCTAATGTTATTTTTGCTTCAAGAGGGAATGCTGTCAGCATTTGTAAATCACTTCCACATCAAGAAGTATTCAACCTTTACACTTAGGACAGGTGTTACCCAAATGCAATCCTTCTCCTTAGCCTTGTTTACCTGCCTATTCTTTCTCCTGCACATTTCAAACCCTTTTGTTGTTTAGCATCTGCTCCAGCTGCCTAATTAATTTTTGTCCAGTGAATCCATTCAGTCCAGCTTGGGTCAGCATCTTTTCATAACACAAAACAGTCCTTTCTATTGAATTCCCATGCATTTGGAAGGTACATTCACACACGTGTGCACACAATTCCTAACTTTTAATTATTTAGAGTGGAAAAATTCAAGTTGTTTTCATGACAATTGCTGCTGGCATGTAAAGCATATTTCTACTTTGCTTATCAGAAATTTTTTTTGTCTCAACTAACTGACTAGTGCTAACATATTAAATGTGTGGTTTTTTTAAAAAAACATTTTTAATTGGAAAAAACTCAAATCAAATTGTTTAAGTAAGGCTCTCTCATTAAATCAGCATTTTCTCCACTTAATTATAGAACTGAAGCAAGAGAACCCACACCTGAGAGAGAACTATTGGTACTTGAGCATGGCTGGAATTTTCAAAATAGTTTAAAAGTGTTAGATTCTTAATGCCAGTTGATTTTCAGTGTAAATTGGAAGCCTAACTCCATTTGGTCCACTGAAAATCCAGTTTAATTTTTTTTTTTTTAAAGGGGGGGCTGTAAATTGAAAGTGGATTTTTCAGACATAAATTTATCATATTTATATGCCAAGAAAGCATACATATGTAGTGATATCCCATCTGATAAAATGCAGAACAATGGCATTATTGCCATGGTAATATGCAAAGAGCATATTGCAAAGCCCATGACTCCAAACCATTGCACTCTACCAACCTCCTAAACCTTTGTACAGCTTCAAAGAGCCACCATTTTGTATTTAAAAATCAGCCTGTCCCAGATATACATCCTTCATTTCCTCCAAAAATCAAATTGACTTTATTTAGAATTTTACTGTTCTGCAGTCAGAGAGCACCTACCCAAAACTGAACATGCACTTGAGAGTCTAAAAAACAAACAAATCTTTCTGTTATCCCCAGATCAAATCAAGTAGTCCAATGACAACTTAAATACAATAAATTAACAAATTAATTTACCTCATCACAAATTCCTGTTTCATCCCTATGTTCTCCTTCAAGTGGGAGAAAGAGGGCCTTGCAGTACATATTAAAAGGTATTAAACTTGAGTTCAGAAGAAAGAAACAAACTTCCAAAGGACTGGGGATATAAAAATGGTAATATCCATTTCTAAGGCTGTGAAATGTGGTGTGTGTCCAAATCACCCTTTCGGTTATAGATAAAACTGAGTTTAGTATTCCACAGTGCACAACACAAGACTGTCACAGAGCTGGCACAAATACAATCACTGTTTCAAGAAGGCCCACTACCGGAGACATAGGTATTACAGTGCCCTATTAGGTAGATTGACATGAGCTCAGTCAGCTAAGCATACAAAATACCTGTCTGCACAATATTTGCCATAAATCAGTGGTATCCAGTCTCGCACATTAGTTAAAAAAAAAAAAAAGAAGGGAAATATTACTATAGGGGTGAGATCTTTCTGACGGGAATTTCTAAGGTAGAATACAGCACCATAGCTCCTAAGAAGCATCTCCTGAAACTAATTTTAAGGACCTTGACTGGAAGGGACAATTTTATGAAGTGGCTCAATCACTATTCTGATTTTAAAGTCACTTTACTATAAAGAAGCACATAACACACAAGTTAGCCTTAGAATATCCTGTTACTTGTGCTAGACCAGCTAAATTAATTCAAGTATTGCATTAAATAAATTCAGATTTGCAGTGTAATCTCTGCTCCTTGCTACTTCAAATTACAACATATTACGAGCTAGGTCCACAGGGCGCACACACTGAATATCAAGACACAGAGTTTATAGCACGATACACAGTACAACTTCAGAATTCCTCTGTTAGATAACCAGGAACTATTTCAAACTACTGTAACAAGAGGTAAATTAGTGTTTAGCTCAGTAATGCAGCTATGGTGTACAACATGACTTACTCAAAATTTATAACCATATCATAAGACACAGAGCTGCGATGCCTGAGACAGTGAATAGAACATTTTAGAAATGGTATCTTGTTACCTTAAAAACAATAACTAGGATTGCAGTCTTCTCCCCCAAAATGCACTCACAGGAGTGCAAATGCTCTATTGTATTGTGGATTATTTCTGTGTCCTCTTTGGTGGGTGTTACGTACTCTTACAACTATGCCTGGCTTGAGGTTCTTTTCTATCATAACTTTTGAAAGATTTCAGCACAGCAAAGCACACACGCAAGCACAATGATGGGCATCAGAGACAGACCTCCAGTCACAGGAGAGCCACAATACCTGAAGATCCTTAGTACGTCACCAGCAGGGCAGTTTTGAAGGTGCATCAGTAGTCCACCAAATATCTTAGCAAATCTTCTAGTTCTTGTGTTTTAGAATTGGGAATGTTTCATATGTTGGCATGTCACCTTCCAAGGTCGCTATGCTGCCTCTCTGCTACACTACAAAATATGTAATGTAAATAAATGTGTCAATCATTTGTGCCCACAGCTTATGCATTTCGCTGTCTAAATTTCTGATTGCATCTCAAATCAAGGACTTAGATGTCTAAGGGATCAGCCACAGGTGAAAACTGGACTGAAAATTCAGGTCTGAAAATCTGACCCTATATCTTTTCAACTCAGACATGATAAAAAAAAAAATCACAAGCTTCCAAGAGAAGGTGAAGCCAAACATAAAAGGGATGTTTCCTGGCTCAATACAAGACTCCCACTATTTCAAAAACGTCTTTTTTTTTTACACAAAGAAGTGAAGCCAAATTCCATTCAGTTATGCCAGTGCAACTTCCACTGACTTCACAGCAGAATTTGACTTGACAGCTGGACTTCAGAATAACCTTCAACACTTACCCCATTAGGTTCTCATTCAACATCTCTTAGTTTTGTGTAGGGTTTCTGGGCATTATCACAGCTGAGACCCAAGACCCTTATTGCTTCAGCATCAAAACCAGATGAAGAAAAAGGTCTGCTGGCCAGGCAGGTACTGCAATAAGCCTGTCTCAGGAGGAATTTGCTCACTATGAACAAAAAGACACCATTTAAGTTGAAAACAGATCTTGAGTCAAACAGCTGTATTCCCGTATTTCACTATCTCTCTATCACACAGATATCTATAGATCTACAGAACAAATTCTAGCCAGGATAATATCTGAACAGGACAGTAAACCTTCACGCAGCAGCAGGAATCCAAAATATTGGACTCTGCAAGACTTGACATTGACACTTGCCCACTCAATGAAATCTCCCAGTGACACTACTCTTTAGGGCAAGTCTATATTTACCACACTATAGCTGTAATGGTCCATAAAGATGCTACTATGCCAAAAGGAGAGCTTCTCCAATCAGTATAGTGCTATCTACATTGGTGTAACAGGACACTGGCTACAAACTATAGCTCATGCTGTAAGGTTCAATAGGTTCGGTAAGTACAACACTGTAAAAGATACAAACAAACAGTTTTATTAAAATACAGACAAGAAAGAAAAGAAATAGGAAAGCACAATGCCCCTTTAGCAGACAAGAACCCCAGCTAGACAACTTCGGGCGCAGAGCATGGGGAGCGATGACTTGTTTCGGCATACCTAGCAGTTGCCCCAATGACAAAGTTCCAAATTGGGGAGGCTTAGCCACCAGCTTTTATACATTTATTTCTGCCAAGTGGGAAGATGCCATGCACATCTGGTTATCTTTCTCACTTATTTACCACATTCCTCTGTCCCTGCCTAATCTTATTAAGCCTACAAATTATGTCTGCTATTTGGTGGAAGCAAAGTACGTCCTTGGTCAGTACTAGCTCTGCTTAGGGTTAATTTTTGGTCAGGGCTAATTAATGGTGATACCCGCTACCAACAGCTTATCGCAACACAAATTCTTTCGTTGGGTACTACAACTGGTGAGTTAGGTCAGTAAAATTGCATCACTCAGGGATGTGGATGTTTCACACCCTTGAGCAATGCAGTTATACTGATGTAAGTTTTTAATGTAGACCTGATCTTAGTCCCTGGCCAGCTACTGGGGCCCACGGTTCACAAATGAACATGCCTAATCCAACAACAACCGTCGTGCACAGCTTCCATATAAATCATTACTATTCTTAGTAAGTACAGACTACACTTCATGGACTGCTGCAGATAGTCAAAACTGAGGCACACTCCCATTTGGAAGGAAAGTTACATAACTTGTTCTGTAACTTGTCAGAATTTGTCCCTGTGACATGCACATGACTGTAACAGAGAAATCAGTCCTGGCTGTTTCCTGGAAATCAATCTAAACAGACTGCTTATTTTATAGTTTGTTCATTGGTATGGATTTCCAGGCTTTTCCCCATTCTTCCCAAGAAGCATACATAGGTTTAATATACTCAAGGATGCATAAGCCATTATAAAAAGATATAACCATGGGAAGGACATGCAACTGAAATGGATGATAGTGATTTGTCACAGTCTTTCTCCTGCTCTTTGTTCCTTAGCAGATTCCTCTCTGAGGTCTAATATAGCTATTGAAAGATGCTACCATAGTGTTGGCACTACTAATAATGGGCTATATCCTGAGAGTCTAAGACCCACTACTAAGGTGCCACTAAGGCTTCTTTTGTCACAGCAAGGACTAAAATTGCCATTACAGTATAAATTCTCTACAGCTTTCTCTGAAGCACAGGCAGCTTATTTAGACAGCCTTACTGGGTACCAAGGGTATGCCAAGATGATATTTCATACATTTTCATGCAGTGAGATATAGAAATTCTCCCCCATACCTGAATTTGACAGAAGTACTAGTACATATGGTACATTCTGTACCTAATTCTGCCTTTGGAACCTGCACTGAATCAACAGAAAATGCACAGTCATAGGTCATCCAGTGATTTGTCTGGAAATCACCACTCTATACTAGGAGAATTAGTACTGTGTTAACTAAATTAAAAAGTCATTAATTCAGTGCCACTAAGTGCTCATTATATGGTAACATTTGTGAGCTGCCAAGCTATTTAACAGCATGCAACAAGAAATTTCAAACCATTAACCAGTTTGTCGTTATATTCTTTTTATTTTTTTTTTAAATACAATCACTGTCAAGCAGGGTATGATTAATCACTGTTCTCCCCAAATCCCCTTCATTTATATTCTTAGCAAAAGCTATCAACACTTGGCCTGACATTAACAGTGATTTTTGTATGACTGTACCCAGTATTCTTAAAATTGGTTAATTGGTAAAGCCAAGTTTTATTTGAAAGGACAAAAAAAATTAAATTTTAATTCAATTCACTATGGTCTATGAATTATGGATTTGCCTGATGTACACAACACCACAGTTTCCCACATATGTTGCCAGTCATTTATTTAGACAACTGTGTTGCCCCATTTTGACCCACCTATCTAGTCAATGTTTGGAGCTATGTGAATGTTCCACCTGGAAGCAGAAATTGGTGATAGTCTGGTATTTCTTTGATTTAACTTTATTTTTATTATTGTTTATTTTTTGTTTATTATATGTACCAAGTCCTATATCTCTAAACATAGAAGGAATTGAAAAGCAGGAAACAGTTTCTTTCATTCACAACATTCAGGACTCTCTTTTTGCCTGTTCCCCCCCTCGCCCCCCCAACAAAAAAAACCTCTCTCAATGTTTCTTTGAAGGTCATGCTTAAAAGCTTTCAGCTTCAGCTTTTAGCTGCTCCCTCTGACTGACTGTGTCACTCTGAGTCCTTCCCACTTTTCTGTCTTCTGCGTTCCCTCACATGCCACCCCCCATACTGCAAAAATCAACATTCTGCAAAGAGCCCCCCATGTCAACACAATCAAAAACTCCTCGGTAAGCTCTATTAGGCTTTGTTTTAGGTGAGGCTCCTTAACTGTCTCACAAATATCTTAAATGAAAGATGCTTTCACATATCAATTTCAATTAGGTTTTAATTCAACAAGGTTGCACCCAGCTTGTGCCACACATAGGCTGCGTCTACACTGGTAAATTAAGTCGACTTAAGCTTGGCTTAAGTCGACTTAATGTGCTCTGCATCTACACTACACTTTGCTTAAGTCAACTTAAGCAGCTTGCTTAAGTCGACTTAAGGAAAATAAAGTCGACTTAATGAAAATTAAGTCGACTTTATTAAACCACCTTTCTACTCGACCTAAGGCTTAATTCGACTTTTTAAAGTCGAATTAAGCCAGTGTAGCCCTGGGGTAGCCCTAAGTTGATTTAGGGCTACCCCAGGACTACACCAATGCCCTCCCTGCCAGGGGGGGCACAGGGGGAGCCTGGCATGCCCCCCAAAGGGCAGGGCATGTGAGCACAGTGTGACACTGTCTGGATTTAGGGAGACAACAGAGTCCTGTGGCACTTATAAAGACTAACAGATTTATTAATCACATGAGCTTTCGTGGGAGAAAATCCCACTTCGTCAGACGCTTTGAAGATGAAACATTAAGGAGACAATGGTTGTTCACACCCTCCCATCTAAGACATTTGTCCAGATTGACACAAGTTAAAGTATGGATATAACATCAAATTCTTAACTTCTAATCCAAATAGAATTCCTAGACATAAACTATATAATCATTCCCAGCAAATTACTACCTTTCTATTGATACCAAACATGACATAGTTCCTATGGATTATAGCATTTATGAGATATCCATAGAAAATAATATCATAAATGCTTCCCTAAATCCAGACAGTGTCACACACAGGGCTCTTCCCTGCCAGGGTCCCTGTCCCCCTTTGTCCCATTGTACACAGGGAGTGCTCCCCCTCCCGCCACCATGGACCTGCCCAAGGTCCCCCTACCCCACAAAGTCGAACTAGAGCATCCAGTGTGGACGCTCTAGGTCGACTTTGTAAGTTCCCCTTTAAGTCAACTTTAATTTTAAGTGAAGACCCACTAAGTCAACTTAAAAGTGCAAGTGTAGACATAGCCATAGCTCATCAAATCCTCACCATGGAACTGTGTCAACCAACAGTGATTGTAAAGTATTCCATTATCTCTGAAAATTGATGACTGCACCTCCAGGAAGGTGCTGAATATCATCAACTCCCAGAGTGCCATCAATTTCTCTGAATTCAACAACGTCCAGGAGACAGCAGGCCTGAAGAGGGGCCAATCTCAGAGGCAAATTTACTCTATTCTCCCTGTCAAGTGGCCACAAAACTAGCAGAGATTATAATGCACTAAAAAAATCCTGACCCCTCCTGCACAGCCAGCTCCACACAGAGAACCAACACAGTTCAACTCTACCAAAAAAGGACAAAATGTTGAAGATGATTGCATATATACAAAGCGAGGGATTCCAACTCCCCACTGCACACTGCCATGCAGGGAAATAGATGACAGAGGAAGGACAGAGAAGGAAAGAGTAGAGGTAGAGGAGAAGATCCATCATTTCTACTATCCATCAACCACTATTTATATTCCAGTAGCTCTGAGAAGCCCAGTCAAGTCAAGGAACCAATATGTGTGGTATTAACTATATAAAAACACTCAGCAAAGTAGTGTTTCTTCCCTCTTCCTGCCCTGAGAAGCTTACAAGACAAGAGAGACAGGGTGGAATGAAGAAAGTATGAATTTTCCCACATTGCACTTGGGGAATTGAAGCACAAAGATTAAATAACATTCCCATGGTCAAGAAGGAAGTCTGTAGTGGAATCATGTTTGAACCCAGATTGCCAATCCAATGCCTTAACCATAAAAAGCATCTTTTTCTTTTCAAAGTTTGACGCAAGCAACACAGAGGCTATTGCAGTCTCAGAACTTCAGTAAGTGGCTGGAAAGCAGCTCTGTAGCCACTCGGCAGCCTGAGAGAGAGGATTCCTTTTCCTTGTTCCCCACGGAGCTCCCAGCTTCTCAAGCTGTGCTCTGATTTACAGGATTTGCCCTAAAGGAATTTCAGCCAAAAAACAGCTTGACTAGCTGATGCTCCCTAGCTCTTCTAAATTGGAAGAGAGAGAGTGCATCAAGAAATAGAATGGCTTCCATAGCAACATCTTGTTCTCTCAGGTATTTCTAGGGCGCCAGTCACTGTGGTATCTAAGGGCTGATTCTATTCCATGGATACAGTTGCAGAGAGTGAACATTGCTTGCAGGCTTGTGAACAGCCTTTTACGTTATTTCAAAAAGTGAATCTGTATTATTGCCAAGAGTAGTAACTGGTGAGGACAGGCAGCAGAACTGTTGTTCGCTCCTCTTTTTGCATAAGGACCCAGATTGATAGCCATGTAATATTAATAAAATTACCCTTCTACAGCACCTCAACCAAAAATTTCAAAGCACTTCACAAACATTAATGGCTTAGGCATTACCATAGCCCTTCTAAGCTGGTAAATATTATGAGCCCAGTATTACATCTTAGGCAGCTGTTCTGAACCACTGTGTCGGGACACATTACTGTGTCACCACACAGTGGTAGTGTGTCATAGAGAGCCAAGGAAATGGCTGGAATTGGCCTGGCGCGGGTGAGCTGGTGTGTCCTGTAGGATCACAAGACACCATCAAGCATGTCACGACCTACAATAGGTTGAGAACCATTGTCTTAGGGCATTCTACACAGTGGGGATGTGATTTCTGAAGTGCACTAACATGTTGGCCTTTAATTGGCCATATAGACTCCACAGGTGTGAGCCACAGATATTCTAGTGAACTTTAACATAGCACTGTTTCAAACAGTTCTATATTAAAGCATGCTAGCAATCATGTCAACCAGAGGTCCTGGTTTTATAGGGATGGTCCTGATACATGGGGCTTTGTCTTATATAAGTGCCTATCAACCCCACCCACTGTCACAATTTTTCACATTTGCTATCTGGTCACCCTACTAGCAAAGTCTACACTGACTAATTAATGTGCAACAATTAGCATTAATGTGCCAAAATATGTTAGTGTACATTAGAAACCACACCCCCATAGCGTTCATTATCACATTATTGCAGATAAACTCTTAGGATGCATCTACACTGGCAATTTAGGTCGACTTATTTAGGCTTAAGTTGACCTAAACAAAGCCACGTCCACACTGGGTTTTTCTTAACTCAGCTTAAGCATTTCCTTAAGTCGACTTAAGGAAAGCTTAAGTTGACTTAATAACACCTGGTATAAGGTCGACTTAAGCCTTAAGTCGACTCCTTAAGTCGACTTAAAGCCAGTGTGGACAGGGATTAGCGTTAAGTCAACTTTAATAAGGTTGACAAGGGGCTATGTCTACACTAGAAAAAGGAAGTCGACTTTATTAAGTCGACTTAATAAGGTCGACTTGAAGTCGACTTAACTTTTCTAGTGTAGACATAGCCTTAGAGTTACTAATGCCAGAGAGATTAAGCAACTATCCAAAATCATATTATAAAGGATTCCAATTTTCCTTCCACTTATGGGAAGTAAAAGTAAATTCATATTCCTCACAACCTCCCACACCCCTTCTTCTGGGAAGCCCCCAATGCCAATTTATTACATTAAAAATATTATCACCCACCTATTATATCAAATGAAACTTTACACAATAGAATTTCATTGTGCATCACACCCAGTGCTTTTAATTTTGTCTGCCTATTGCCATTATAATCTTTTTTTAAAAGTCTTTGTCAGCACTGAACAAACCCGCCTATGTCCCAGTGGAATAAGCCCACTTATGTCCCAGTGGATGAACTCCACTAACCCTTGCCTCTATGGAAGAATTCTACCAAGGTTAATTATTAATTAATTTCCACCCTTTAGCATTAATTATTCTGATGATGGGAAAATTTGGCTCTTTGTTCTTTATTGAGAAGCCACTAAGACAGCGGTTCTCAACCACTGTGTTGGGAGGCAAAAGATTTCAATTTTTAATATTAATAACACAAGCTTCTGCCCCCACAAATGGAAGGAGCAATCCTGTTAGCCTGGACTGCAGAAAACACTGTAATAATCCATCACTCAGTTTGTGGAAGCTATTTTATTAAAATTGTTTGTATAACTATCAGAGTCCAGGATCCACCTGGAAGGTGAGTTCTTCAGAACCCAAGAACATAATTTGACTTGCCATCTGTTGCAGGTGCCAAGCTGCGAGAACCTGTGCCACCCAACTGTTGTAGACAGAACATTGAATTAATAAAACCCCTTTATTTTGTCTGTTTTATTCTGCAATTACTTGAATCATGGGCACTGGGTCAATCACCCATTATGGGATACTAGGCCATGGCCCTGCCCCTTCCACCTGAGGCCATACCCCATCCACTCCCTTCCTTGCCGCCACTGCCTGGAAGCTGGAGTCCTCTTATTGCAGCTGGAGGAGCCCAGGTCCTTGCCCCACCCCAGAGATGGGCCACCTCAAGTCCTGATAGGGCAGCCTGGGCACCTCCAGCCATTCTGAGTCCCAGCAGAATGACACCAACTGCCCCAAATCCACCCAGCAGCACCACACCAGCCAAGTGGCCCCAGATATGTGGCTCCAGTGCCGACCAGCTGCCCCAGTCACCCCAGTGCTCAAGCCAAATGCTGCCCCAGTGCCTGCAACTGCCCTGTAACTTCAGCTGGATGGCCCAGACCAATGGCTAGCTCAGCCCCTGCTCAGCCCCTCAGCACCTGACAGATGCATCGGAAAGGGACAAGGCCATGCCTGGCTGTTTGGGAAGGTTAAGCCTTCCCCCGCCTACAATACCTGGTGCCCATAACTACAATATCAGTAACTCTCCTGAGTTTGTCACCTTGGAAACACCACAGCATGCAGGAAAAAAATCCAAGAAACATATACTGATTTAGGTATATATAATAAAATGTTAAATAATATCTTGCCCTTTGCAAACAAAATTAAGGAGGAATGTGGGGGGAAGTGGTAGATCTTGACTTTGATAAGGCTTTGATACTGTCTCACATGACCTTTTCATAAACAAATTAGGGAAATATAACCTAGAGGAAGCTACTATAAGGTGGGTGCATAACTGGTTGGAAAACCATTCCCAGAGATGGTGACACATTTCCAGAGGATTAGCTGTGTTAGTCTGTATACAGCAAAAACAACCAGCGTCCTTTGGCACCTTAAAGACTAACAAATTTCTTCGGGCATAAGCTTTGATGGGCTCCAAACCACTTTGTCAGTTGGAGGCTTCAGTTGTTTGCTTGGCTAGTCTGACTTCTGTCACATGACATCTTCTGGTTGGATGAATAGAACTATTGAGTAATCTTGCAGATGTGTCAGTTTTCACATACCATGGACATAAGATGAAATACACAAAATGTATGCTTGCAACGGCACATAGATAACGGTGATGGAAACAAGTTATCCTTGACTGTCTGGAGGTACACTTTTCATTGCCAAGGGGCATGTTCTTAAACTGCCCCTCCTATCACAATATGTTATTTTGACGACTCCAATTATCATGGTAAGAATGGAATGTAGTCAAGAGTAAGAATTAAATGTAGGTAAGTATCTTTTATGATAATGAATAGAGAGGTAATTAGGTGAAAGCTGTTTATGAAAAGGAATAAAAAGTCACCACCTAGACAAAGGAGTACATTTCATTGATGCCTAATTCCTTGGCAGATGCTCACAGCTGGACCAGAGACCACTGACTCCCTGGCAGGACCCCTGAAGAAAGCTTTTCCTGTATACAGCCTGAGTGATTGCTTAGCTCTCCAGGCTTTGTAAGATTTAGTGTAGTTACTTTTAGGCTTTGTGTGTATCTAATACATCTATAGAAAACCTAGCACATTGAACATTATTGATCTGCAAATCAGGCGTACCATGTCTTATGAGTATTCACACTGATCACTAAGCATCCACTATCAACAGCAAGGTCCCTCCAGTCCTATGATTCTACAACTGATGAATAAACCCTGTTTATTAAACAAACTTCCTGTTACAGCTGGAAAATCTGAAAAATAGATTGTGGCTAAAATTTTCAAACTTGAGAGCCTAGAGTTTGGCACCTAAATTCATCTTGGGGGAATCCAGTAAGTGGTTGATAAGCCTGTGCAATTCCCCTTGACTTCAATTCTCAGAACCTCTGAAAAATCTAATCACTTAAGTGCCTATCTTTAATCACCTTGGCATTAAAAAGTGTTGATTTGAATGGTTTACCTACAATAACACAGGAAATCTGTGGGAGAGACACAAATAGCATCCAGCTCTTGTGACTCCTATTCCACATCTTACTTAAACAAGGCTAGCCCTCTTTCCTCAATAAAACAGGAAAGTACATGTAAGGCACTCCATTTTTCACTCACTGAAGTGAACTGCAAAACCTGCCATGACTTAATTAAGCAGGGCAGATGCTACATCCAAAGTATCTGTGCAATTTTGATTTTAAATATACTTGGCAGGAAGAGATTTTAAAGATGTGTTAAGTGTATTTAGGAAAGGCAATTCTACTAGTTAATGTAATGATTAGAAGCTCTAGATCACTGAAGCTATTTGCTGCAATCAACAGGAATTAATATTCTTTACTCAAAGAAATATGAAGAATGTCTTACTTCCTTAGCACTTAGCATTTTGATAGAATAGGCAGATTGGAAACTATGTTGAAACACAAAGCAAAATAGAATCCATATTTAATAATGCTGTGAAAGTGTTATCAAGTGAACTAATGGTAGTTTAAATGAGTTTTGCATGTGTCTTTTTTTCCCTTTACAATCCACCACTGTATCCACTGAACTCACAGGTGTGGCCTACACTCTACAGTTACACTGATTCAAGGCAGCTTACATCAACTTTGCTGTAGATGTGTCTACACTTCCATTTTATGCCTGCCAACTTAACTACCTCCCTACATCGATTCAACATTACCACCTCCCCTAGCAACATATAGACAAGGTTGATGTAATTAGGTTGATGCAGTGTCAGCATAAACACTGCATTACTTACATTGGCTGTTAATGGTTCCAGGAGCTATCCCCCCAATGCCCCACTCTGTCTACTTTGCTTACTGTCGTGAACTCTGCTGCTTAGATGGACAGGAAACTGCCCCTCCCCTTTAAAGCCCAATAATTTTTTTTAATTCCTTTCCATGGTTGCCCAGCTTAGCGAGCACATCCAGCAACTCTTGATTGTTGTATACAACCGTCCAGCTAAGCTTGCTGGCTACGCTACGCAGATACACTCCTGCCTGGAGTATGTAGGAGCTGTTTGATTTCTCAGGTCTGTGGGGAGAAGAAGCTGTGCTGGCACAGCTGTGATGCAGAAGCAGAAATATCAACATTTATGAACAGATTGCTAGGGGCATGGAGGAAAAGGACAACAAGAGGGAGCAGCTGCAGTTCTATGTTAAAAGCTAGCAGCAGATCTAGTGTGGAGCCATAGACCTGCTGCTTTTACAAAGAACCGCACACCATCCTCGGCAGAGACTCCGCCACTCTTCAAATAGTCTCACGGATACTTAGAATCATAGAATCATAGAATCATAGAATAATAGGGTTGGAAGGGACCTCACGAGGTCATCTAGTCCAACCCCCTGCTAAAAAGCAGGACCACTCCCCCTAAATTATCCCAGCCAGAGTTTTGTCTAACCGAGCCTTAAAAATCTCCAAAGATGAAGATTCTACCACCTCCCTAGATAGCCCATTCCAATGCTTCACCACCCTCCTCGTGAGAAAGTTTTTCCTAATATCCAACCTTGACCTCCCCAGCTGTAATTTGAAACCATTGCTCCTTGTTCTGTCGTCTGTTACCCTCGAGAACAGCCTAGCTCCCTCCTCTTTGGAGCAACCCTTCAAGTAGTTGAAGGTTGCTATCAAATCTCCCCTCAGTCTTCTCTTCTCTAGACTAAATAAGCCTAGTTCCTTCAGTCTCTCCTCATAAGTCATGTGCCCCAGCCCCCTAATCATTTTTGTTGCCCTCCGCTGGACTCTTTCTAATTTGTCCACATCCTTTCTGTAGTGGGGAGCCCAAAACTGGACACAGTACTCCAGATGCGGCCTGACCAGTGTCGAATAGAGGGGAATTATCACATCCCTCGATCTGCTGGCAATACTCCTACTGATGCAGCCTAATATGCCATTGGCCTTTTTGGCAACAAGGGCACACTGTTGGCTCATATTCATCTTCCCGTCCACCATAACTCCCAGGTCCTTTTCTACAGCGCTGCTACTTAGCTGATCGGTCCCCAGCCTGTAGCAGTGCATGGGATTTTTCCGTCCTAAGTGCAGGACTTTGCACTTGTCTTTGTTGAACCTCATGAGGTTTCTTTCGGCCCACTGTTCCAATTTGTCCAAGTCTCTCTGGATCCTGTCCCTGCCCTCCAGAGTATCTACCATTCCCCCCAACTTGGTGTCATCCGCAAACTTACTAAGCACGCAGTCTATTCCATCATCAAGATCATTAATGAAGATGTTGAATAGAACCGGCCCCAGGACCGACCCCTGGGGCACTCCACTCGTTACCGGTTGCCAACCAGACATCGAGCCATTGATTCCTACCCGCTGAGCCCGTTGATCTAACCAGTTTTCGATCCACCTTACGGTCCACTCATCCAACCCATACTTCCTTAACTTGCCAACGAGAATGTTGTGGGAAACCGTATCAAAAGCCTTGCTAAAGTCAAGGTATATCACGTCAACGGCTCTTCCCGCATCCACAAATCCAGTCATCTCATCATAGAAGGAAATCAGGTTGGTCAGGCACGATTTGCCCTTGGTGAATCCATGTTGACTGTTCCTGATCACTCTATTTTCCTCCAAGTGTTTCAGGATGGATTCCTTGAGGACCTGCTCCATGATTTTCCCAGGAGGTGCCAGAGACATAGGCACCCACAATGAACAACAAAGAGGTGGGGGGAGGTGGACTAGGAAGAGGAGGAAGAGTATGTGGGGCAGGCAACCAAGAGAGCTAGCTGTGCACCAAGCCAGGACATGTTTTTGACTCTACCACAGTCCAGTCAGTTCCAAAAATCAAGTAAGGATGAAACCAATAGAGGGGACGGAACCCCTGGTAAGTATACAGTGTGCTTGGAAATCACAAAGATGGAATGCCCAAATTAGCAGGACAGAGCTGTTGATTTTATGCTTTTTACTGAGCACAATATAGTAACACTTATTACTCTGATTCACTATTAAAGTGATCATTCAAAGGACAGGTCTACACTTAAATTGCATCGATCCCTAAGGGTCAACGCAGCGGGATCAATTGAGTGGGCAGCATAGACCCACTCAGTTGATCCCAGAAGCGCCCTATGGTTGACGTAATTACTCCAATTCCTCAAATGGAGTAAGGCTGCATCAACCAGAGAGAGCTTTGAGTTGACGGAGCCAAGTGAGGATCCTGCGGTAAGTAGGATTAACTAAAATGATGGGAGATACGTATTCTGCAGAACGCAGATTATGTATCTCCTGCTGATTTAACGCCATAGTGTAGACCTGGCCAAAGCCACCCTGAGCCATGCATCTGTGCACTGAGCTCTCCTTATAGCCCTTGTAGCTGGCTGTTCAAATTCAACAGACAGCTGCTCCATCTCTGACCTGTATGCCAAACAGAAACTTTCCCCCCTTTGCTTCCCAGATATTATGGAGGACACAGAAGGCAGCTATAATCATTGGGAAATTTTTTTCCACTGAGGTCCAATCTCATAAGTAGACAACATCAGTGACCCTTCAAATTACCAAAGATACATTCAGCTATCACTCTGCACTGGTTCAGCCTGTAGTTGAAGCACTACTTGGTTTTGTCAAGGTGTCAGCTTCATGAGCCATGAAGTATGCTGGGTCTTCCAGGATCACTAGTGGCATTTCAACATTCCCAGTGGTAATCCATTGGCTGGAAAAAGAAAATCCCTGCTTGCAGCTTTTTGAACACCCTTGTGTTCTTGAAGATTCATGCATCATGCATCTTCCCTGACCAGCTCACACTGATTTTGGTAAAGCATCTTTGGTGATTCTCCAGGGGCACTAGCATTAGCATAGAAAAGTAGCTCTTTCTGTAGATGTCCTCTGGGGCAAGGTGATTTTGTGCTAAAATGGGAATGTGTGTGTCATTTGTGACCCCACCACAATTTGGGAACACAATTGCTGCAAAACCATCCACCATGTCCTGCACATTGCCCAGAGTCACAGTCCTTGCTCTCAGTATTTTTCTTGGTTAAGACATGAACAACAAAATGCTGAATTAGATACGTTTGGTCAAGATTTTCAGGAGTGACAAGTGATTATACGTATATCCATTTTTCAGTGTCCAATTGAGACAATTTACAATGGCCTGATTTTCAGAAGATCCTCAGCAACCATAGGAATAAATATATAAATATTTGGGAGATGCTCAGATACTATGTTTACAGTGTCCATGTAAGTACCTAGAAGATCTTTTTCCAGTGAAGTAATCCAGCTGGGTGAGTCGATAGATGTTTTTGTTTTACTGAAAGTAAAGCGATATGCTTTTATTTTTTTGGAGGCATCAGTGAATCTGGATACCTGATTATCTAAAAATGGTTTGGCAGAAATAATAAGTCAGGTACTTCAATATCCTCACCCATCTCAAAATCAGATCTTAAATTGTGATTTTGTATTTGCAATGTTCTGCCTCATTGCTACCAAATGACGGAAAAGCAAATAAAAGGGTTCTTTGGTTTGTGTCCTAATTTTATGTATAGCAAAGAAAAAACAGAGTAGTTCATTAGAAATATAAGTAGTGCAGTCACCAGATGTGCAACAAAAAACAGAAATGGATTCAGTTCTGAAAATTACATCACAGGCAAACACATACTATGATTGCACAGAGAAAGCCACAGCAAAATGCAACTTTTTCTGCCAGATTTGAGGGAAAATGTGATTAGTATGTTATTTGAACAATCTAATTTCTCATTATGTCCTTTTTATGACCACATAATAGTAGGTTTGATGCAGTTTTTGCAGTAATTCATAGTAAAAGTTCTCTTTTAATTAAGAACCATAAAAGTTGGAAATGGGTGGAAGCAAAATAATAGACCCCTGCTGGTAAATACCCCAACTATGATGATAAACACCTAATTCAGAGGGCTGTAGACTGTTGAGTGCTCAGTAACACAAAATTTTTCCTTTTGTATGGATAGGTGGCAAGTTCAAATAACCAAGTCTAGATTATTGAAGTAAATAGCTTCAGAAGTGGTTTGGTATAAATCAGATGTCACCAGCAACAGGCAAAAAAAGGCACTGATTGACAACATGGTTCATAGTTTCTGTGTGTTGTCTTTCATTCACCACAGGTATAAAAGACAGCATCTGCCTGTGGTATTCTGAAATAATTCAGTGCAGACCATTGTTTCCAGAGAAGGTTGAGACTGGAAGTTTTTTGAGGGGTAGGCAATCACTGAATTGAGTGAAGTCAGTGTCACAACCTACAGACCGCCATATTGGGTGGTTACACTCAGAATCATACAAATGACCAGAGCATGCGCACCTCTAGACTGTCGGCTTTTCATACTTAGCTATCACCTCACTTTCTCCTCTGTTAGCTGTTTCAGTCCCCAGCCTTTTCTTTATTTTAGCCCTTTTATCATTTTACCAAGTGTCAAAGATTACTGTTTTGTAATTTTCTTTTTTTTTAAAATCTACAACCTTGAAATCCCTGGAGAGACAAAGTTTTGAACCAGTTTTGTAGGTTGAAAGCAGGTTGAACCAGTTTTCTCTGCTCAGATTTTCTATCCACAGACCCATAAACCATGATTCCTTTTTGACTGTGACCATCACCTCTATAAAGTGTATTTAACCCTGTCAAATTGCCATCTGGCTTCATCATGTAACTTGCTCCACAAAGTGGGGGGCCTTTGTTAACAGTACTATTTCCCAGCAGTGGTTGTCTCTACATCTGCCCACCCATGTTGTACGGAGCAGCAAAAAACCCCATTCCAGATTCAGGACAGGCCCTTTCCTTCTGTTCTGTTGCTGCTACTGCCTGTGAAGTTATAACAAGTGCTACAATGGCATGCTCAGAAGTGCGATGTGTGGCTGGCTGGCTGAAGGTGCCTTCTCTTCCCTTGCCAGGTGAAGGTTGCTTCTCAGATGCAACAGAGAGCTGATGATATTCAATGACTCTCTCTGAAGAGCATAGGGAGCCAATGAGAAATGGGTTAAGGCACAGATTTGAGCAGGAGAATCTGTTGGCCACCAAGTCCAGACTCAAAGAACCAGAGAATGGGGGAGTGGAAAGGCTGAAATAAGCAGACTGGAGCAAGGGAGTAGGACCTAGAATGAGGGGGAGCAAGAGAAAAGGGTGAAGTAGGGATGGCTGGAAGCTTCAGAAAAAGAAAAGAGGTGAAATGGAAGTGGGTAGAGAGGCACTGGGGAGACAGGAGGCCTAGAAGAGAAAGCAAGCAAAAACTTCTTCGGCTGGGAAACCAGGGCACCTAAGGCTGGCCCTTCCATCCTGTTAGCTTTACCACGTGAGAGAGATTATTTTCTGCCATTATTGATGGAGACACCATTATCCCATCTTGTATCAAGTTCATGCATCATATAAGCTGTGGATAGGAACCTGACCCTTTTCACAGCAGTGTTTCCTGTCACCATCGAACACCACTCAGTCAGTAGGCACTGTTACAGAAGAAGCATACCGCTCTCCCTCTCCATGGATAACTCTCTATCTACTGCACATAATAAACTGGAAATTGTTACTTTTTATAGTAACTTTGGATATTAAGATGTTTTCCATTCTACAGTTGGGTACAAATGCACCTTATGCATGCAAATTTGTATTCTTTTGGCCACCAGTCTCTGCTGGAACCATGCCTGCACCCTGAATGCTCTCATGACTCTCACCTGTGGGAAACAAGGGTGGGGTGACCCCAGCCATGCCTGAACTCCTTCACCAATACAGAATCCAGGTATTATACAACAATCTATAAGTTGCGGAAATCACCAGAAATGGATACTAAGAGTCTACCTAAACGATGATTGTAAGACAACCCTACTAAAATGAGCATCAGATCTTGAAGCCTCCACTATGGAGTAATGCTTCATCCATATGCACTGAACCCCGAGTAGCTGCTCTACTTATTTCTAATATTTTTCTGAAAGATGCTATATAGAAACTGCTTAAATCTGTAGTGGAGTGGGCAGTCACTCTCAGTGGTGGATCTATGTTTCATAGCACAATTTAATATATGTAGAAACCCAGTGTAAAAGTTTCTGTGCTTATATGGCATGACCTAGGAATTAGAAAGCAATAAGAATAAAACCCCATCCCCTAAAGCACATTTTCTACTGCTTTAAGAATTAGCAGTGACTGTACATCTTAATGGAACATTCCCTGGTGAAAGGAGTCCTTAAAGAATGACAGGGAAGCTGCACATG
The DNA here is from genome assembly GCA_007922175.1 of Pelusios castaneus. Classification (NCBI taxonomy): domain Eukaryota; kingdom Metazoa; phylum Chordata; order Testudines; family Pelomedusidae; genus Pelusios; species Pelusios castaneus. The sequence continues at coordinate 18,039,192 of ML685786.1, forward strand.
GAGCTAGGGAAAGTCTGGAATTGGATAGAATAGCTCATCTCTGGATATAGTGGTCTATAATAATGGTGTTCCACACCCCAGAAAAATAAAATAAATGGTTCCCAAATTGAGAGGATATAAGAGGGAGACTGCACAGAACCAGGACAGGAAACAGAAGGGCGGAGCCAAGGGGAGCAGGGAAAGAATAAAAGGCTGAGCTAAGAGCTCAGTGAGAGAGCCATGCTGGAAGCAGTCAACTAGCTGCCAGAGCCCTCACCCTTGGAGAGTTCCAGCCCTCCCCAAGAGACCCTGGCTAACCCTGGGGAAGGCCCGGAGCAAGAGTCTTCCCCATATTTCCCTCCATGGGAGGACCTGGAGGACCCATCTTCCATGGAAGAGCCTGAGGACGTGAGGGACCAGCCTGCCCCTGAAGGACCCTGTGACTTGGAGGAGCTGCCCTCTGCAGGAGACCCTGAGGGCTTGAGGTAGGAGCTGGCCACTGATGGCCCCTGTGACCTTGAAAAACTGCCATCTGCTGATGATCCGGGGACATTTCCAGACCTGCTGCCAGACCTGACTGAGATATCACTGGCTATCTACCCGGATGACCATGAGGAGAACCCTGGGACCCAGGTACCTGGGCTGTATATGGGAGGAGGTGGCCCAGGGACAGCAAGCGAGGGCCCTGCTGAACTGAGTAGCCGACAGTCAGCCTGTTTCGGCTGGAGCCCCACTGACCCTGAAGTAGACCTCTCTGCCTCTGCACAGGACCATGGGCTGGGATGCAGTGGTGCTGGGTGGGCATGTGTCTCCCTCCCTCCCCTCTTGACCACCCGAATACTGACCCCTTCTCCCTGGAATTTATAACCATTGACTCTGGGAGTCTGCCCCGCCCTGCCTGAGGGCCCAGGGCCTACTGACTCTGGGAGTCTGCCCTGCCCTGCCCTGCCTGAGGGTTGGGGCCACTGATGCTGGGAGTTTAATTGCCTGCCTGAGAGCAAGGTGGCTTTGGTTTGTCTGCGGTGAAGTGAAGTGGCCACCCTCCAAACAGAGCACGGGAGGGCTCCCCACAGCCACCAGCCTACACCCTATAAAAATGAAGACAATCTACTATTACTCAGCTGTACAAGATATTCAATTATGCCTCTCTGAGGATTCACAGATTGTTACTTGCAGAGCTGACGCATGCAATTGCTCAGGTAAAAATCAATTCTGTTATCTCTAATTCCATTCCTGGAGACTTTTGGGAGTGGGAAAGGGCACAAGAGGAATTATGCTCCAAATTATGGATCTGAATGCAAAATAACTAAGTTCCAGAAGGGAAATAAGTTAGACAAATAGTAAGAAACATTAACAGGAAAGCATAAACCACAAAACATAAACTGAAAAAGAATAAGTGGCACGCAGAAAATTAAAAAATTAGCAATTTAAGAAGAAAATACTGAAAGATCTTCAGAAAGGATTTGTACTCATAGCAAATCAAACAGAACAATGACTGTTGCAAACAAGAGCTGGGGAGAGGGAAGGAAATTGCAGGAAAATTTATCACAAATTTAATTTCTGTACCCTAGTGGCAAGAAACCCTGTTAAAGGCACAGGAAGATAACATTCCAATGTGCAGAAAGAACAGCAAATGTGGACAGCGATCAGTGTGGCTTAGCAGGGAACTCTGCGGGGAGCTGAAACATAAAAGGGAAGCTTACAAGAAGTGGAAGCTTGGACAGATGACAAGGGAGGCATATAAAGATGTTGCTCGGGACTGCAGGGATAAAATCAGAAAGGCCAAAGGACAATTGGAGTTGCAGCTAGCAAGAGATGTGAAGGATAACAGAAAGGGGTTCTATAAGTATCTCAGCAACAAGAAAAGGATCAGAGGTGGTGTAGGTCCCTTACTGAATGGGGCAGGCATCCTCATGGTGGATGATGCGGAAAAGGCTGAAGTACTCAATGCTTTTTTTACTTCAGTCTTCACAGGGAGGGCCAGCTCTCAGGCTACTAGGCTACTACACGGGGTAACGTGGAATGGAGAGGAGAGCGGCCCTCGGTGATGGAAAGTCAGATTAGGGAACACTTAAAGAAATTGGATGTGCACAAGTCCATGGGGCCGGATGAACTGCATCCGAGGGTGCTCAGGGAGTTGGCGGAAGTGATTGCAGAGCCACTGGCCATTATCTTTGAGAACTCGTGGCGAACGGGGGAGGTCCCAGAGGATTGGAAAAAAGAAAATATAGTACCTCTCTTCAAGAAAGGAAAAAAGGAGGATCTGGGGAACTACAGACTGGTCAGCCTCACCTCAAGCCTAGGAAAACCATGGAGCAAGTCCTCAAAGAATCCATCCTGAAACACTTGGAGGAAAATAGAGTGATCAGGAACAGTCAACATGGATTCACCAAGGGCAAATCGTGCCTGACCAACCTGATTTCCTTCTGTGATGAGATGACTGGATTTGTGGATGCAGGAAGAGCCGTTGACATGGTATACCTCGACTTTAGCAAGGCTTTTGATATGGTTCCCACAGCATTCTCGTCGGCAAGTTAAGGAAGTATGGGTTGGACGAGTGGACCATAAGGTGGATCGAAAACTGGCTAGATCAACGGGCTCAGCAGGTAGGAATCAATGGCTCGATGTCTGGTTGGCAACTGGTAATGAGTGGAGTGCCCCAGGGGTCGGTCCTGGGGCCGGTTCTTTTCAACGTCTTCATTAATGATCTTGATGATGGAATAGACTGAGTGCTTAGTAAGTTCGTGGATGACACCAAGTTGGGGGGAATGGTAGATACTCTGGAGGGCAGGGACAGGATCCAGGGAGACTTGGATAAATTGGAACACTGGGCCGAAAGAAACCTCATGAGGTTCAACAAAGACAAGTGCAAAGTCCTGCACTTAGGACGAAAAAATCCCATGCACTGCTACAGACTGGGGAACGATCGGCTAAGTAGCAGCGCTGTAGAAAAGGACCTGGGCGTTATGGTGGACGGGAAGATAAATATGAGCCAACAGTGTGCCCTTGTTGCCAAAAAGGCCAATGGCATATTAGGCTGCATCACTAGGAGTATTGCCAGCAGATCGAGGGATGTGATAATTCCCCTCTATTCGACACTGGTCAGGCCGCATCTGGAATACTGTGTCCAGTTTTGGGCTCCCCACTACCGAAAGGATGTGGACAAATTAGAAAGAGTCCAGCGGAGGGCAACAAAAATGATTAGGGGGCTGGGGCACATGACTTATGAGGAGAGACTGAAGGAACTAGGCTTATTTAGTCTACAGAAGAGAAGACTGAGGGGAGATTTGATAGCAACCTTCAACTACTTGAAGGGGTGCTCCAAAGAAGAGGGAGGTGGGCTGTTCTCACTGGTAACAGAGGACAGAACAAGGAGCAATGGTTTCAAATCACAGCTGGGGAGGTCAAGGTTGGATATTAGGAAAACCTTTCTCACTAGGAGGGTGGTGAAGCATTGGAATGGGTTACCTAGGGAGGTGGTAGAATCTCCATCTTTGGAGATTTTTAAGGCCCGGTTAGACAAAACCCTGGCTGGGGTGATTTAGTGGGAGTGGTCCTGCTTTTTAGCAGGGGGTTGGACTAGATGATCTCGTGAGGTCCCTTCCATCCCTATGATTCTATGATTCTAAGTTAAAATTTTACTTAGGTGAGCAAGAAACCTGTCATGGATTACACTCACAGCTACCACTAAGACTTCATAAGTGAAGTTGCCAGCATGCTACACCTCTAACAGAGTCTAAGTGACAAATTAATGGGCAGGGTGCAAATAAAATGTTCATTCCTCAAGAGTCACTAGGGAACCCATATAAAAGGTACTTGGAATTATTTTTATTATAAAATTATTTTTCCATGGACAGCATGAGTGATAATGTCCACAGCTTGTCCAAATATAGTAACAAAAGACCGTAGTGTGTGGCCCATAGATATAGAAGACCAGGACATGGTATGCCTTACCCCATCGCTCTCCTAGGCTATGTCTACACTGGCAAGTTAGTTTGAATTAAGGAAGCTTAATTCGAACTAACTAAAGCCATGGTTACACTAGGTTTTAATTAGTTTGAATTCAGGGCTTCCTTAATTCAAACTAATAAATTCAAATATGCTATTCGAACTAGTTGATTTGAATTAACCAATGTGGCCATGTTAGTTCAAACTAATTGCTTAGTGAATGGCACTTGCTTAGTTCGAGCTAAATTTTGCTAGTTCGAATTAAGTTCGCATTAGTTAGTTTGAATTAATTAATTTGAACTAACTTTAAGTGTAGACATAGCCTAGGAAAGGATACAACTAGCATTGCTAACATTAGGTTCTGCCTTCTTAGACAAAGCCAGCCAACCTAAAACTCTCTATTAAAAAGCCTTGCTACCGTGGGTGTTCCTCCCAGCACATCGTGTGTCTTATCTTGATTACTACTTCTGCATCTCTCCTCCTGGTATCTACAACTTATTCCTAACAGTATTTTCTGTTCTCATCAGACTTTTCCATTCACTGTTGCCAGACAACAGAAACAGACCTCGGCATATTCCCTAAAATACCTACCTGCATAAATGAAAGGGAATTAATTCTTAGTATTTATTTACACACACACTAACCAAGCTTAACTTTATATTAACACACGTTGGCTTGAAGGAGATTTTCAGGTTCTTTTAACCTTTATAAGTTAGACCCAAAGAAAGATCTCAGAGCCTTTTACAAATTCATTACTGTCATGGTTGCTTGGAATTTAGGAGAAAAAATATCAAAGTTTTGAATAAAAACACAAACGTTTATTTTTAATTATGATGTTTTTCCTATTTTTTTTGCCAGTTCTGTCCACTGCTAATGACATTGTCAACTCAACAATGCTTATTACTCCACTCCTTGCTGCTGCACTCTTGGGGACAGAACTACAGACATTAGCTCAACTTGTGCACCCACAAAATATACATTGAGAAGACCAAAGGCAGGTCCACCAAACCCATCCAGAATGAATTCCTTTACCGTACATCAAGGGAGATACTTTACTCCGGTCAGAAAGCCACACTCACCCAAAAGTTCTGGCAGTGCTCTCCATCCAATAGAGATAAGGAATTTTGTAGCCTCCTGGGGCTTACCACAAAGTTACTTTTGGTCGTAATTAGTTCAGCCCAAGTCCTTTATCATAATCTGCCCAGCCAATGATTCACATTCTTAGCCTCCCTAATAGAGCACCAGCTATCACCCACAAAATCTTGGAAGACTTGATTTTCAAAGGTTCCAATAAACTGCAGTTTCCATTGAGTTCAACTGGTTCTACAAGTGCACAGCACATCTGAGAAACAGGTAAAATAGATGAGGGCAAAACTAGCAAGCAATCACACTGCAAGAGTATTTGCCCAGATTTCACCACTTTCTCTTTTCCAGATGCAAAAGTTTTTCTTTTTGGACCAACGGTGGTTGTGCATGGTTGAGACCAAATGTCATTCTTATTGTCTCTTAAAGAAACAAGCCAAGAATGAGACGATTCAAAGACATAAAATTATACAGCAGCAACACCAGAGTTCTCAGAAGTTAACCTCTGTCTGACTTAAAAAATGAAAAAAGGTTTTATAATAATGATCCTTATGCTATCCATCTGCTGAGAAGACCAACTGAACACATTTTCAAGGCACCATGGTGGTCTAGTGAACAAGGAACTACGCCAAGAAACCATGGCCCTGTTCCTGACTCTTCTGCTCAACTGTTATGAGACCTTCTGCAAGCCATTTAGTCTTTCGGTGCCTCTCTTTCCCCTACATTTGTCTTACTTAGACTGTAAACTGTGTGTACACTTAACAGGATAGACACAGTACAAAAGGAGGTCCTTAATCTTGGTTAGTGCATCTAAACCCTAATTTAATACTAATTCTTGTAGTAATCCTAATCCAATAAATTGATGCAGATCTGAAGAACATAACCTTGCAGGTATCAGAAAGATATCTGAGATCATTCAAGAGAATTGTTGTACTTTTCTGTAAGATTTGGAAAGAGTAGCAGCCTCACGTACCTGCCTCTGTTTCCTCTCAGTGCCAAGGCCCACATTCTACATCTACGTTCTCCCCAGCCCAGGAGAAACACACTGCTACACCTGTGTTTCAGGCCCATTTTCCAGGGCACCATTTTATTAATTCAACCAAAACTCTCAAAAAATTACACAAAAGTCACAATCAATAAAGGCTGCTTGGTACTCAGAGGCCTTTCACTCTGACCCCCCATGCCCTCTCCTAGGGTGACCAGATAGCAAGTGTGCAAAATCAGGAGGGTAGGGGGTAATAGCCCATATGAGACAAAGCCCCAGGATTGTCCCTATAAAATTGGAACATTTGGTTACCGAACCTTCTCCCTACTTCAGGACTAGTCATAGAAGCTAGTTGCCTCTCTCCTGCAGACCCCCTTCAGCTGAGCCCTCTCAGACCTTTATAGGGAACACCTGACTCTTTCCTAGCTAGGTCCGATAATTCAACAAGACAAACAGGCCCAAGGCTCCTGACCCTTAAGGGTGTGTGTACAGAGCCTGTGGGTACACCAGCATAGGTTGATAAACTTGGGTTAGCAGGGCTCATGTTGGTGCTCTAAAAATAACTGAGTAGACGGCACTTGGAAGTTGCGATTTAAGCTCTAAACTTCGAAGTGTGTTCTACAGTGCACAGCTTTTTCCAGGGGAATTGGACTAGTGGGGATCACATGTCACAACAATGGCTGACGGTCTTGCTTCCAAACGCTGTGTACACATACCCTTAAGGGACAGACAGCTCTGCTGCAGGGACACAGTCCCCTCTCAATACATGCACATGTATAAACACACAGTAATTCTATATCTCATGGGACCTATACAGTAAGAAGTACAAAGAGAAGCACCTTATGTTTATGTGAAATAATTTTTCCTTTGATATGTCAATTTTATTGCACAAAAAGGTAGAAATTTTATTCAAAAATAGAATGAGTACTGACTCTTCAGAGCAAATAAGCTTTAAAAAAAATCTGACTTTCATGGTGTTGATATAATATCCTTTAATTAGATGTCAAAGCAGCAACCAACAGACATATCAAATAGAAACTGAGGGCCATGAACCTCACATGGGAAAGGAAGAAAAAGAAAAGAAGATGATATGAGATGAGGTATAAAGACAGTTTTGCTATCAGTTTCCCTGGAAATTGCCCTATCCCATTGCCAGATGCTAAGACAAAGCACCTATTAGAGAATAAGGAGGAAAATGCCACAAATCTTCTCAAAAGATATACAGCAAATCCTGCAGCCTCAACAGATTACCATATATCTGAGGAGAGCAAGGGGAGAGAGAGAGGCAGATGCAGCCAGCACTCTAAACAGGCTTAGAAAATGAGCCTGTAAATAATTTTAATTGGAAAAAAAGGGGTATTTCTACATATGGTCTCTAGGATTGTGATTACCCTGATAAACTTTCAGAAAATAGTAGCGGTTAGAGCACAAGGCTCTTAGTAGAACATTCTCTCTCTTCATTTAAAAAATAACTGCATTGGTGCAAAAGGAATCACTTTATTTAGTCATTAGCATGCAATGTTGAAGGCTGCCAGAAGACATCACCATGTTTTCTGTGAGGATTGTGTTCAGGGATGGATTCTATAATACAGGCCAGGGAGTTAAAGGAAGCAGGGGTTAACCATAAATTGTTTGTGCAAAGTCTGCAGCCAACTTCATAAAATCTGACAATGGAACTACCTCACTCAGGCTTCATTTTTCCTATTAATTCAGCTTGTTGTGGAACATATAGATTTCTGCCTGCTGCAGTTTCATGAATTTTGCAGAAAATGCAGTGTATAATAGAGTGGGAGTGGATGGCAAGAGAAGAAAGGAAAATGGTTAGTTTCAGAAAAATTTTACAGCATCTTGGATTATGCTCAAAAATAGTACGTATCAGTCTAGGGTAGATCCAGAAAGATGGAACTTACACTGTTAATACAGAGAAAAATGAAAGGAAAAAATCAAAAGAAATTTTTTTTTAAAAATGTTAGCATATTGGGAAATGGAGTAAAATCTTTTTTTTAAAAAAAAATTACTTATGTTATAAACTAATATGTACTTTTTATATCCTTTTCAAGTGTTGGGGCTTGTCTTCACTGGCAGCAGTGAATTCGCCGCTGTTAGATCGATCTTCCTGATCAGGTCTGTGAAGACCCACTCAGCCAATCAGGAAGTCAACACTGGAAGACCACCCCCACAGAAGGAGTAGTCCTGAGTCGGTAAGTAGGTGGCAGGCAATTCAGGGGAGAAATGCAAGATGTTTTAAGTACTTTGCGTATCTCCCTTCTCTTGCCGCTGAAACAGTATAGACCAGGGCTTAGTTCCGATTGGGGGAAGTGAAGCATAGACCTAATACCATTAATCTAGTCAGGTGATAAAAACTCCTGGTTTGCTAATATCTCATCTTTTTGAGAATCTCCATTTCCTGAAACATTGTTGCTAATGTTACATTACAATAGCTAATCATGTACAGCATTGCTAATATCTATTTGTAATAAAAGCCCTTATTTTCCCTTTTCCTCTTAGGACAGCTTATTTATTTTCTCAATGGAAAAAAAGATATATTAGCTTGACTGCAAATGTGTTCCAAGAAAATATATTAATATCATCTGAGCAGTTTAAGGCTAAATATAATACATTATATGCACTTTTATGGCTCTCTGTAAATTAGGCATTACATCAACTCAAATTTTTGCTTTTCAGCTGATCACCATTTTCTGCAAAGGAAATCACTCAGGAAAAAGTAGTTCCCCCGAGTTCTTCATTTTACAGATTTCTAATACCCATCTCCAAAAATAACAAGAATGGAGAAAGTCTGTTGGACAGGAGATCTTGATATTAATTTTGATGCAAATACCTAGGAAAGCATAATGTTTCATCCAGTATACATAACATATCAAGGAAAGGGAGATTACTTACCTGCACAGTAACTTGAGTTTTTCAAGATATTTTATCTTTATGGATGCTCTACCACAGGATGAGTGCATGCCCATGCACTCTTGATCATGCACTTATATTAGCATTGTCTACAAGTCCACATCTGTGCACAGTGCAACTTTGAGCTCCGGTGCAAGGGCATACAGGGAGAGGTGGATCCACTACCACTCCAGGCAAGTGGTAAGACAAGTACCTTTCTGACATCTAAATTATGGAAGTTTTTCCCCCCCCCCCCCCCCCGCGTTGAGGTTTGGGATCAAATCCCATGAGATCTGAGATTGTCTTGAATAATATAGAACTCTGATGAGACTTTGGAAAGAAAGTGAGAATGGGGGCATAAACTAATCTTGTTATGGTAAAAGGTAATGTACAGTGGATCAGCCTTGAGTGGCCCTCGTTCCCCTATCCTCCCAGATAAGGTGATGACTTATAGGAAGGAAATCTTAAAGGATAAGTGAAGAAGCAAACAGCTACACACATGTTCAAACTGAGGGTTCCTTAAGTTGTTAAGGACAAGGTGAAGGTCCCAGGTAATGCAGGGCTCTCAACATGAGGAAATAGATTTGGTAAGCCTTTAAGTCACCTGGCTGTGGTAGGGCTGCTAAACACAAAACACCTTTCAACAAATGTGTGGAAAGCCATAATAATTGGCCAAGTGTATCCTGACCAAGCTCATTGACAGTCCCTCGTCTCTTTAGGTCCAATGAGTAATCCAGAACCTTAGAGGGAAGACTCTGAATAGGATATAGACTGGCATAAGCACCAGATGTGGAAGTGTTTTCCCTTCTGCAGGAATGTTTTCCATGGGGGTGACTTCTTACTGCTTAGGAAGATGGTCTAAACCTCAGGAGAACAGCCCAACTTTATATTTGAGAACAATCAAGAAACCAGGCCATAAGATATAGGGATGGGAGGCTGTGGTCTCAAATTCTGTGTCAGGAGATCCATTCTGAGAGGGAGATGCAGAGGTGCCCCCATCAAGATACCAAATACCACATTTGTCTCAGAAAGAAAATGCTACCGGGGTAGCCGTTGTTTGTTCTTGATTCAGCTTGATAAGGGTCTTAAGGATTAGTGGCATCAACATTTATGTATAGAGAAGTGTGTGCAGCCAGAGATCTGTAAGAGTGTCTCCCATAGAACTGTGATTGACTTCTCTATCAAGCAAAAGTTGTCTTTGCATTGCTCAGTATTGTATAAAGATCTACCTCCAAAAGGCCCCACACTTGGCAATTGCTGAGAAAGATCAAGTTGTTGAGTTCCCACTAGTGATTCTGGTGGAAATGCCTGATCAAGAGCCTGTTCATGAGTGTGCTGTGGTGTTTTGGAGATCCAGTGAGTACTTGCAGAGGCAGTGGTGTACCATAGTCCTCTGAGATCCAGGGGCCAATACATTTGTTTCCCTGTTGGCAATGGCAGCAATGGCCCATGCGGGGGAGGTACTGCAGGCCCATGTCCCATTTTCCCTCACTCCCTGCCCCCATTGTGGGGTGGAGGTGGGAACAGGAGTGACTGGGGTAGATGATCCAGGCTGCCTTGTGGTGGGTAGGGGATGTGACAGGCTCTGGTTCACATAGCTCCCTCATTGCACTCAGCATGAGGGCAGAGGGGCCAGGAGGACACCTGCTCCTCCACAGCAGGAGAACCTCGGTGGTCAGCAGGCCTCAGCTGGGGTCAACTCAGCCACTAGGAATCTCAGCACCTGGGACAGAAGAGTGTGGCTTCTCCATGGAGGCCCACCAGCACTCCTCCCCCCCACCCCCCATCCTGGCATTCAGGGACATGTCCCCCCCCCCAATCCTTCAGTATGCCACTGCACATAGGTCTCTATGTGGTGAGAGGACAATTCCACATACTTAAAGGTTTCATACAAAAGTACTAGGATCTTTCTCCCCCTTGCTGATGTATCTAATACAATACTACCAGGGTGTCTAACATTACTCTGACTGAGTGGCCTTCTGTGTCATGAAGGAAATGTTGGCACCCATAGCACACTGTCTTCACTTTGAGATGTTAATGTGGAGAAGGGGAGGGAGATGCTTCTGAGCTTGACAAGCTTCATAGCTTGATGGTGGGGAGGCCAGTCCTGTTGGGGCCACCTTATATATCCAGTGTCATCCATGGCCCAACCTGACTGTGCCATCAATACTTGAGAAATAGTCAATGGTTCCTTGAATACTGGTACCAGCCTCGAACTCATACTGGAATCTGAAAGAGGAATTGGTACTGAAACCAAAGCTGAACCTGGTCACAGTTAGCATCAGTACTGAAGAGTCTATCTGTCTCAACAATGCCTTCAGTTCCAAACAGAAAGTGAACATACACCTCCACCCCCATCCCCTACACTGCAGGTAAACTGTGGTGTAGACAACAGAGTCCGTAATGACAAAAAGGTTGCCAGCACTCCAGGGGGAGCCGAGGACACTGCAGATGATACTACTGCAGTCAGATGGTCTGGGAAAATGGTGAAATCAGGGACAGACACAGCAAATACATGGCTGCTTAATAGTCAGAGTAGAAACTGATGGTGTCACTCTCTCTATCAAAGGTGTCCCTGAGATGGGACTGGATTCAATGAACAGCTTCCCCTTGATCATAGAATCATAGGGCTGGAAGGGACCTCATGAGGTCATCTAGTCCAACCTCCTGCTAAAAGCAGGACCACTCCCACTAAATTATCCCAGCCAGGGTTTTGTCTAACCGAACCTTAAATATCTCCAAAGACGGAGATTCCACCACCTTCCTAAGTAACCCATTCCAATGCTTCACCACCCTCCTAGTGAAAACGTTTTTCCTAATATGCAACTTCGACCTCCCCAGCTGTAATTTGAAACCATTGCTCCTTGTTCTGTCCTCTGTTACCAGCGAGAACAGCCTAGCTCCCTCCTCTTTGGAGCACCCCTTCAAGTAGTTGAAGATTACTATAAAATCCCCCCTCAGTCTTCTCTTCTACAGACTAAATAAGCCTAGTTCCTTCAGTCTCTCCTTGTAAGTCATGTGCCCCAGCCCCCTAATCATTTTTGTTGCCCTCCATTGGACTCTTTCTAATTTGTCCACATCCTTTCTGTAGTGGGGAACCCAAAACTGGACACAGTATTCCAGATGAGGCCTGACCAGTGTCGAATAGAGGGGAATCATCACATCCCTCGATCTGACAACACTCCTACTGAGGCAGCCCAATATGCCATTGGCCTTTTTGGCAACAATGCCACACTGTTGACTCATATCCAGTTTCCCGACCACCATAACCCCCAGGTCCTTTTCTACAGTGCTGCTGCTTAGCTGATCGGTCCCCAGCCTGTAGCAGTACATGGGATTTTTCCATCCTAAGTGCAGGACTTTGCACTTGTCTTTGTTGAACCTCATGAGGTTTCTTTTGGCCCAGTTTTCCAATTTGACTAAGTCTCCCTGGATCCTGTCCCTGCCCTCCAGCGGGTCTACCACTCCCCCCAGCTTGGTGTCATCCGCGAATTTACTAAACACGCAATCTATCCCATCATCCTCAATATCAGAGGGCAGAATGACAGCTCTACTCTATCCTGCAATTTGGCTTAACACAACACAGAATCACTGCTCAGGAGAGGTCCAGGACATTTTCATCAATCAACAATAACATTTTCAGTATAGAAATAGTTGAATCTGTTGTTTTTAGTATTAAAAATGGCAATATACTTCATTGCCAATTATTTTAATCCCCTCTATCAAAAGTACATTTATGAGCACTGATGATATTGTATACTTAAGAGACTTTTCTTCTGCAAACTGGGAAGTAGGGATTAATTTAATTTAATACTGTTTATTAGACTTGGGTGGCATGGTTTAAAGCAGTGCATTCTCTCTGGTAGGTTCTAACATTTTCTGCTGTGCCCTTCAGGTTGATAAGGAATGATAAAGTTGCAATTTTCTTTTTCATTTTTCAGGACTCCTTATTCTTATTTAATGAAGCATAAATATGGATAGCACTCTCCTTTTCATATTTAGCTGAAAATGTTTGGCAACTAAAAATGTACTCAGCTGCAAAAGTGACTGCCTTTACCCCGTCTTGAAAATAGTATTCTTGGCTCTAAGTATTATTATGGGGACACTAATTGTTTGCTCATTTTTAGGAGGTATACTTTCATGGTTTTCATGTTCATATGCCATTTCCTCTCTCTGAAACAATCTATCCACATTAATGCATAGTTATTGCTTTCAGAGAAAGGATAAGAAAAAACCCATTTATTTAGCTGGAACAAGAAAACATTTTCCCTTAATAAAGATGTGGAGGTTTGTACAATTATTGATCAAGGTTAATATAAAAGATCTGTTGTGTGTTTAGCTATACTGTTCAGTAGTTGCTCACACATATTATTCCCTTTCTTTTTGCAGAAGGGGTGGGGAAAAGATGTGCCAATAAATAAAGGAATGGTAGTTCACACATTTTTCTTTATTTCATCGTTTCTTCTCTTTCCCCAGTAGGAACTACAAAGTAGTCTGGAGTTGGAAAATTTATCTATATACTCAAAAACTGCTCTTAGAATTTGAACTGTGAATACATGAAAACTAAGGACTAGGGGACAGACTCATTCAAGATGGCTGATGTATATTATAAGCAGCTCTGCACCAGCCGTTCTACTTCCATTTCAAGAGGACAGGGAAATCAGTGTTGCCAAGCAGCTACTCTTTCTCAGCATTTCCTCCAAACTATTAGTTACAGACTTTGGGTTGCACTCTGATGTGTCTCCAATAGAGGACAGGTAGAAGTGACTCTAGGCTGCTGTATTCTCCTTTCTCAAGTGTGCCCTCTGCAGTGAGGGTTTATGTGAACAGATGACAGTATAAACCCGTAAGTGAACCAGTTACATACCTGGATAATGTTTTTCACTTAGCCTCCTTTTGACAAAAAGACAATCTCCCTGCTAAGCATCCACACTCTCCACACCACACATAAAATGGAAACTAGCACATACCATTCATTACTGCTGATGAGTCTGTGGCTAACGGCTGCTCCAGATTTGTAACACTGCAGGACAGACCACAAATGGAAGCACATATAACTAATAAAAATGGCAACTAAGAGTTGTCTGGGACATGACTTTTTTTTTTTTTAACATGAAGAATAGGAATGAGTCACGGTGATGATATAAAAATAAAATAAGCAAGATAAAGATGACTGGTTGATCCAGGACCTGGCAATGAGACACTGAGTCTTTCTTCTCTAGGTCTATTGATCAAATCTGATTTAGGTTACTAACAATGACCAAAAGTCATTAGCATCTTAATACGGTTTTCTAGTCTATGTTAAAGTGATTAGTGCTCCCAGACCAGTTACTAGTGATCCATATGACTGCAACAAGTGCCCTTACTAGGCCTCCTTGCAGTCTCAAGAGAGTGCTCTAATAGTGAATGCACATAGCATGCATTACCCTGGAAGTAAGAGGAGGTTCATTGGTGGGCCTGTTATACATATACTGTGGATAAAAGGAATCAGTCTCCTGTATTGTCAATATGGTACCTTTTCGAGAAGATTCAATAAAGAAAAGTAGGAAAGATTTCAACCAAACATGGAAAGGGGCTCTCTCATCCTGAGGTGCACTGGAATGTGAAACATGCTGCCAAAAAGACAGCGCCAATGGCTAGTATTGAACAATTCAAAACCGGTTTGCATATCCCTACACAGTATTTGGATATGGAAAATAACCAAGAACATTTGAATAACACAGTCCATAAACAGGCCAATTATTTCCACTGAGATGCAGAGTGTGGGTTGGGCAAACCTACAATTCTTTCTGTCCAAAATGATAAGATTTTGTACACAGACATTATTATTTAGGAGCATTAAAACTGTAAAGCATGACTAATCAGCCACTTCACAACCATTTGCTCTGACTGCCAATTCAATTATAAAGAGCTTGAAAATGCCCAAAGCTTTATGTATGCATAGATTAGGGGTAAATTTTACAGTGTAATACCCCATTCACTGAAGTTATCGAGGTCAGACAGTATAAGCACAATTTAGTCAGATGTATTCTGGGAACTCATTTCAACTTATAAATCACTAAGCTTACTTGATAAACATTTCTCCCTACCACAGTAAGATTTCTTTCTGCTGCTGAATATGTTCTAAGGGAATCATGAATGCAGTCACTACCAAAAGTGTGGACATAAGAGTTTGTTGAGGAAAATACATTAGAAATAACTTCTCTAATTACACAGTGCAGAACTCCTAGAGTGTCTTCACATTATTCTTGACCACAGTTTAATAAGCCCTTTATTACCTATAGTTGTAAAACTGACATATTACTTTTAAGAATAGGAAAAGCAGGATACACATACTGGAAATAAATCTCTCATCTCTGGAATGATATATCCCTGCAAAAGCCTCATTATCCTGCTTTCACAGCAGGGATAAGAAATTTTTAGAACACAAATATATGTACACTGTGTATATACATGCATATACATATATGTGCCTGTGCGCGTGCGCACACACACACACACACACACCACTCAACAGTTGTATTTATCAGAACGCAATCTAGTGAATATTGAAGTGCAGAATTGAGTCAGCAGCATCTATGATACAGATTGTAACATGAATTGTAGACCAATATGTGTATCTTATTTTATTTGTTCTTGAAATATCAGTTTTACAAGTTTGGGTACCAAATGCCTTTATCAAACTTCAGTGTTAGATGACAAATGGGTACTACAGAACTTTTTCTTCATGCTAAATTGTTTTCTCCTCCATTCCCAAAGCAACCCAAGAAAGCACTTCTGTTAAAAGATTCCCGTATGAGGAATCATTCATGTTCATTAACTGGCCTGAAGTATAATATGATTCTGCAAAAAAAGTGGGGAGGGGAGAGGAAGGGAGGAGGAGGAGAAAATAATTTTGAACACATCAGTTAGTGCCACTTAAAGGAGAAGGAAACACTGAAAAAAATCATCTGAGTCACCAATTCTACAGGAAAGGACAGGGAAAAGGGTACTGGACAAAAATTTAAATGTCCTTTATGTGGGTGGGTGGGTGGCAGGGTGGGTGTATGTGCGTATGTGTGTTATATACATATAGGTATGCAAAGAGTTTAGTGCTTACATACAGACTCATTATTTTCACCATTTTCATTTGGCAGGAATAGAAAAGAAAGAGTGTAAACTTCATAACTTTTGTCATTTTTATCCCTTAGTATGCCTTTGGCTAATGGCACATAACATAAAGTCTTCCTCTTCACCAACTGCCTAATCGTAGGCTCTTCTAAACCACAGATGAAGCAAATGATTATGGTCTTTCTTCCCCAATTCTTACAGCTGGGTCTGCCATATTTGTGATAGTGCTGGCTGGCCTCTGTAAAAACTTAGGTAAGACCACACTTGCATTTCTCACACAGCAGCACAGGGACAGGCAACTGCATAATTAGGCAGCTTACTAAAAGCTTATTCTATGCATTACAGCTCTTTTAAATGAATGCTTATTTCTGGCAGTAAGAGTCTTATCTAATCTACTTTCATAAAGTTACTAACAATAATAATCAGGTCGCTATAATTGAAAGTTGTGTTGTATTGGAGTAAAATGACAGCTGCATTAGACACCTAAAGTCACAAGTGCACGTCAAGTCATTTTAAACAGGCTTAACTTAGCAATGTTTGTTTTTTTAAAAAAAGTTTCAAGATCACAAGATTCAAAGATTTGTATAAATGAATTACGAAAGCCTTCCTATCTTTCCCAGCATTTCATTATTGTTCAGGCTTTATGATATGTGCTTATGAATCCCAGAGATACAATATGTGCTGCTGTTTTCACACATGGGGAAAGCAATTGATCCAAAGAGTAAATACATTGTTAACAAAAAAACTTTTGTACACATTTTTGTTTCTGCAGGGAAATATAAAATAGACTACATTAGCAGGTGTATGATACATGATCTATGTAGTAGCTGGGCCTGTAGCCAAACAACTTTTTCCATTGTAGAAGTTAAAAAATATTATAACCCACAAAAGACTCCAAAAATGGCTTACCATGGTTCTGGGCTTTAATAGTGGAATATGTCATAGATGCTTCCCTAAAACTGCATTTCTTATTGGAGGTACATATGGACCACATCAGACGATTCTGCTACGTCCCAAGCATAAATATCTGCAGAAGATGATCTCTTGATTAGTTATTGTGGTCACCCTTTGCTGATCTCCTTGAGGGATTCAGTCAGTCACTGAACACATAGACAAGGGGCATATGGAAAGAAGGGAGGACTTCTTCAGCTGTAGGCAGATATCTGTACCTGATGGAGGGTGTTTACATATCCTAAACATGAATATAACTGAGGTTTTCTCCACTGATCAGATATGGGAGTTCCTGGCTCAAAAGATAACTACTTCAAATAAACCAATATTTTGATTGATCCAGATAGTTCAAAAGCAGCTGGCCCAAACGTTATTGGCTCAAGCTGTAAATGATACTGCTACCTCTAAAGACAGTAAACGGTTCAGAAAGTAAATGAAATATAACTGCTCTAAAAAACAAACAAACAAGGAGTCTTGTGACACTTTTAAAGCGTAACAAATCTGAGCTTTTGTAGGTGTAATCCCACTTTGTCAGATACATGAAATGGAAGCTGTAGCATGTCAGGTGACTAAGTAAAGAGAAGGGCAAGTCACAAGGCTAGTTCATTCTTTCTCAGCAAACCGAACAAGTTTTGATTCAAACAATATGGAAAAAACAAATAAGCAGATAAGAATGTTAAGAGGGGAAAATCACGTTTGAATAGAGATTTGGGCTGGCTCGCCCATTCCCAGACCTAATGTAATTGTGTCCGATTTGCATATGAACACTAACTCTGTAGTTTCACACTGGAGTTTTGTTTTGTGTTTCTGTTGAAGCTGTAACTGTTGAACTGTAACTCTCATATCCTTCAAAGAATGTGCAGGAAGGTTGAAGTGTTCCCCTGTTGGTTTTTCATGTTACCATTCTTGTTATCTTGTGACCATTTATTCTTTTGCACAGAGACAGGCCAGTTTGGCCAAAGTATAATGCAGAAGGGCATTGTTAACACATGATGGCATATATCACATCGGTAGACGTGCAGGTGAATGAGCGCTTGCTGGAGTGGCTGGTTTGGTTAGGTCTAATGATGATGTCACTTAAGTAGATATGTGGGCAGAGTAGGCAACGCAGTTTGTTGCAGGTGTAGGTGCCTGCCTTCATGTTTCTGTTGTATGGTGTGTAGTTGCTGGTGAGCATTTGCTTAAGGTTGGGGGGCTGTCTGTAAGTGAGGAGAGGCCTACCTTCCATGGCTTGAAAAAGTGAGGGTCATCTTGCAGGATAGGCTGTAGATCCTAGATGATGTGCTGCAGAGGTTTGACTTGGGGTCTACAGGTGAAAACTAGTGGCGTTCTGTTGTTTTTCTTGTTGGGCTTCTCCTGTAATAGTTGATTTCTGGGTACCCATCTGGCTCTATCGATCTGTTTCTTCACTTCCCCAGGTGGGTATTGTAGTTTTAAGAACACTTGGTAGAGATCCTAAAGATGTTTGTGTCAGTCTGAGGGATTGGAGCAAATTCGGTTGTATTTTAGGGCTTGGCTGTAGACAATGGGTTGTGTGGTGTGTCTCAGACGAAAGCTGGAGGGATGTAGATAAGCATAGCCATCAGTAGGTTTCTGGTATAGAGTGGTGTTTATGTGTCCACCACTTCTTTGTACTGTAGTGTCCAGGAAGTGGATCTGTCATGTGAACTCGGCCTCAGCCTGGACCACTCCATCTTGTGAGTTACCCTTCTCTGTATTTATTCACCTGACATGTTACATCTTCCATTTCATGCATCTGATGAAGTGAGATTAAATCTACAAAAGTTCATGCAATAAATAAATTTGTTATTCTTTAAGAGTGCCACAGGATCCCTCGTTTGATTTGCTGAACTAGACTAACACGGCTACCCTTCTGGAACATTCTCTAAAAAACCTCAATTAAAAAGGACAACTCCAGTCTGAATTCGGGAGCCATTTTGATTTTAAAATCCAAACAGAAGATATTGGGAATAGTTTAAATGGAGTAATACATTATGGTACACTTTTTTAATAAACAAACAGAATATAGTCACATTTTATAACTAATCCCATATTTAAATAAAACCTTTTGTTTCATGTTCTAGAAAATAATCTATGCTCCTGATTCAAGTAACAATATTCCATTAGTCACCTGCAATGTGCATTTCCATGATAAAATAGATCATCAAGTCCCAACTGTTAATATTCTCCCTGCCCCTACTCCCAGAATAATACATAAAAAGTTTGATTAGCCATTTTGGTTCTTCCCATCTAAACAAGTGATAGACCCTAACTTAGTTGAGTTCTGCAATAAATTAGCCGGGCAACACCTCACTGAAAGAATTTATCAAATGTAACAAAAAAACTAAATTACCATTAATGTTGCTGGGTGAAAAAAAGATCACTTGGAATATTTTTGTGAAGAATGGCAAATTCACTCAACTGTTAGTTGGCAGGGTCACATTATTCATCGATGATGATTCAAATAATTGCTCATTTATTAATTAAAATTATCATAGATACTGAGTGTTTCATAAACATTGTCACAAAAGAAAAGATGCAGGAAAATGAGCATGTATTACTTATTAATTTTGCTCTACTTGGTCTCCTGCTTACAAAGTTTGGAGTGATAAAGAAAAATATACCATGCAACAAATCATGAGAGTGAAGAATTGAAGCCAATCAATCTATTCTTATAGGTTGAAATATATTCAGATAAACAAATTAGCAAATACTTGCCAATATTGAAAACATACACAGAAACAGAAATCATCTGGCTTGTAAATAATTTTAACAGAATAAAGAGCTTACTTATTTGACTGATATCATTAACAAGCAATACTTGATGGTACACAATAGTGAAATGGTGACAAAGCAAAGAATGCATCCAACTGCAATTCTGATCTTATTCCAGTTAGAAGAAAGGGGAAAGTCACTCCCAGCAAAATATTATTGGTGCACACACAATGAGTGCTCTTTCTTGCCTAGTGGTGCTCCAGTTTGAGTGAAAATGTTATTGTCATTTGAAATCTCTTTATTGTAGCTCCCCACATATCTTAATACTTAAGAATGGCCATACTGACTCAGACCAATGGCTCATCTAGCCTAATACCCTGTCTTCCAACAGTGGCCAATTTGTCTAGGTTACTCTGTATCCTATCCCTACCGTCCAGGATATCTATTACTCCTCTCACTGTACTGCCATCAGTGAACTTGCTAATGGTGCATCAACAAGATCATTAATTAATATGTTGAACAAAACTTGCCCCGGGGCGACCATTGCAGCACCCTGTTTAATACCAGCTGCCAACTAGGCATAGAATTATAGAATCTTAGAGTTGGAAGGGACCGCATGAGGTCATCTAGTCCAACCCCCTGCTAAAAGCAGGACCATTCCCACTAAATCATCCCAACCAGGGTTTTGTCTAACTGGGCCTTAAATGTTTCCAAAGACGGAGATTCTACCACATCCCTAGGTAACCCATTTCAATGCTTCACCACCCTCCTACTGAGAAAGCTTTTCCTAATCATAGAATCATAGAAACTGGAAGGACCATGACAGGTCATCGAGTCCAGTTACCTGCACTCACGACAGGACCAGGTACCCCCATTAAACCATCCCTGATAGGTATTTGTCTAACCTGCTCTTAAAAACTTCCAATATAGGTGATTCCACAACCTGCCCAGGCAATGTATTCCAGTGTTTAATCACTCTGACCGTTAGGAATTTTTTCCTAATGTCTAGACTGAACCTCCCTTGCTGTAATGTAAGCCCATTGCTTCTTGTCCTATCATCTATGATTAAGGAGAATAATTTTTCTCCTTCTTCCTCATAACAGTTTCCAAATACCTAAAAGATTGTTATCACATCCCCTCTCAGTTTCCTTGTTTCTAGACTAAACAAACTCAGCTCTTTCAATCTTCCAGATCTCTAATAATTTTTGTGGCACTTTTAAAGACTAACAGATTTATTTATCACATGAGCTTTCGTGGGATTTTCTCCCACAAAAGCTCATGCGATAAATAAATCTGTTAGTCTTTAAAAGTGCCACAGGACTCTGTTGTTTTTCTATAATAGACTAACACAGCTACCCCTTTGGAACTAATCATTTTTGTCACCCTTCTTTGGGCTTTCTCCAGTTTGTCCACATCTTTTTTGAAATGAGGCACCTAAAACTGGACACTGAACAGTACTGAAGTTGAGGCCTAATCAGTGCAGAGTAGAGTGGAAGAATCCCTTCTCATGTCTTACTCGCAGTACTACTATTAATATACCCCTGAATGGCGATTGCTTTTTTTGCAACAGTAGTACACTGCAGACTCATATTTAGCTTATGGTCCACTATTACACCCAAATCCCTTTCTGCAGTACTCCTTCCTCAGCAGTCATTGCCCATTTTGTATGTGTGCAATGGCTTGTTCAACCTTAAGTGGAGTACTTGGCACTTATCTTTATTACATTTCATTTTATTTATCATTTCACCAGTTTGTCCAAATCATTTTGAACTGTGATCCTAACCTTCAAAGCACTCACAACCACTCCCAGCTTGGTATCATCTGCAAACATGTGTCCTCTTTTGCTATTGAGGAAAACCTAGCTCATTCCTCTTTGGAGCACCCCTTCAAGTAGTTGAAGATTGCTATCAAATCCCCCCTCAGTCTTCTTTTCTGCAGACTAAATAAGCCTACTTCCTTCAGTCTCTCCTCATAAGTCATGTGAACCAGCCCCCTAATCATTTTCGTTGCCCTCTGCTGGACTCTTTCTAATTGTCCACATCCTTTCTGTAGTGGAGGGCCCAAAACTGGACACAGTATTCCAGATGTGGCCTTACCAGTGCCGAATAGAGGGGAATAATCTACTGGCAACACTCCTACTGATGCAGCCCAATATGCCATTGGCCTTTTTGGCAACAAGAGCACACTGTTGACTCATATCCAGCTTCCTGTCCACCATAACCCCCAAGTTATGTTCACTTTATAGTCTATTCATCCAACCCATACTACGGTAACTTGCTGGCAAAAATACTATGGGTGACCAGAGGTGACTTTTGGGATAGGCGAAGCAGGAACATGCCAAGGGCCATGAGCAATAAGAGACCCCATCTCCTGCTTCACCTATCCCAAAAGCAGTGTCTGCCTCAGTCGGCAGCAGGAGAAGAAGCTGGCTGGCAGTGGGGGGGGGGGTCACGAGCATGGGGGACCTGCAGGCATATAGTGGGCCTTTTCCTAGGGCCCCCAATAACCACAGTCCGCCTCTGTGAGTGACCATATCAAAAGCTTAGCTCAAGACAAAGTATATCACATCCACAGCTTTCCCCACATCCACAGAGCCAGTCATTTCATCATAGAAGGCAATCAGGTTGGTCAGGCATGACTTGCCCTTGGTGAATCCATGCTGACCCTTTTATTCTAACTCTCTATATAGGAGAAGAGTTGTTTAATGTAGTACAATAAGTATAAGTAGGACTAATGGGATGAAATTAGATAAAGCATTTAAACTAATATTTAGAGGAAATTTCCAAATAAAAATAGCTTCTCAACTGAAAACCCTGTGGCTTTGGCTTAAAAAAAAGTTTATTAAACTAATTATAGGGATATATATTGCTTCAGAAAGGTGAGAGGCCAGATAGCATATGAGCTTTTCCATCCACAAATTATAATTCTTTCAATTATATAATAAAGAAAATTCTAGATCTCTCATTTAGAGCTTGCAGGGAAAAGTGAGCTTCTGAGCCAAAGGAAGTCTTAGAGACTGCTTCCACATTATTTATTTCACAGGTATAACTCTACTAACTTCAAAGGACTTACTCGAGATTTACACTGATTTAAGTGACAGGAGAATTAAACTGTAGCTTTTCCTAAAGAAACATTCTATTTAAATGTTGCTTTAAGAAAACTAGGGTTCTGAAATACCACTTTATGTGATACAGGACAAAATTAATTCACAATATCCTTCTGGGACAACCTTTAGTTTGTTTATTTTAAAATTAATATTGTTTCTACATTCAGTCACATTTTATTTGCATCTGTTGTAGGGAAAAGTGAAGAATGTCAGAAGTGATTTTTCTCCTCTAAGATTTATTTGGACTTGTTACCCATTTTAGGGTTCTTTTAATTCCCTTTTTCCACAGATCACTTTAAATGTTAAATTTTAAATACTAAAATATGTTTGGTCTGGACACCTATATATGTATTAAAGTTCTGAATTTCACAGAGGCCTGGTCTACACTTACTTGGAAATTTGGTGGCAGTCAATGGAAGATAAGCAAGCTATGTAGAGTAGCTTGCTTATCTCCCATTGACTTCCTAACTTCTTACCACAGTCACTTTGCTCCGCCGATGGGAGATGCGCTCTCATTGATGCAGCATTCCCTTTTTTCTCAGGGCAGATTTATTAAATCAACTTCCAGATGGATTGAGCTGGTTTCCACTTCTGCTCAATTGATCCCAAAGAACTGATCTGACAGCAGCAAATGTGCTGCCATCAGAGAAAAGATATCCTGTGTAATCCTTACCACAGAGTGCTCCTAACTTCAGGTCAAACAATGCCTATCAAGTTAAATAGCAAAAATAAAGCAGCAGAAGGAAATTTTGACTGACAATTAGTTGGATGGGATACCCACAAGAAGAAGGTAATTCTATAAGCATCATGTACTTTGTCACAGCAGGTACTCTGCTACCTATATATATATATATATATATATATATATATATATATACACACACACACACACACACACACACACACACACACGTGTATTTAAAACAAGGAAAAGATTAAAATGCAGTTTTATTTTGAAAGCAGAATGTCCCTTTAATAATTATATTCAGACAAAGCCAATGAGAAAGTCTGCTAATATCATGTTCTCCCTCAGGTATATACTAAGAAATATTATATATTTCACATAATATGTTTAAGTTCCTCAGAAAAGACACAGACATAACATCCTAGGTAAAAGCGGCCCCCTTGTATTTTCTTTCTATTAGACGACCTTTATATTAACTTCGCTTTGTCTGTGTGTGTCTTTACGCATTCCGTTTACTTTCCCACCTTTCTCCAGCAGATGGTGTAATGTTAGAGGTTTTAATGGCAACCCGCGCCCAGCACAAAGCCTGTAAGGCATCTGGCCCTCTGGTACAGGGTTAGGGCAGGAGCAGAAGTCACTGGTTTGAATCCCATATGGGGCTGAAAAGTTGCTGTTCGTAGGTTTTGGTTTGGTCTACTTTTAGAATTGATTGAAAAATAATATTAAAGAAAACAAGTTTTTTTTAAGAACAGATGACCTTAAAACCACCTCACTAAAAGGGACAAAACAAGTACAGAAGTAATTCACATTGGTCAGACTTCTTGTACGAGGCATTTTAAGCACCATGAATGCATTTGTTTGCAAAAGGTCGGTTGGCCAGTGTAGCATGTATAGTGGCCAGCCAACCTTTTGCAAACAAATGCATTCACGGTGCTTAAAATACCTCGCACAAGAAGTCTGACCAATTTATATTACTTCTGTACTTGTTTTGTCCCTTTTAGTGAGGTGGTTTTAAGGTCAACTGTTCTAAAACACTTTTTTTTTTTAATTTCTCTTTTCTCCCTTTTGCATTTGTGGAATTGTCATTCATTTGTGTTTGTTGGTGTGATGTATATTTGCTTAGTAATCAGAACATTCTTCAGATGCTTCAAATTGTTCTCATTCTTTCAATTTTATTCCTCCTGTAAACAGTGCTGCATTGAAAATTATGAAAATATTTTCTCCTCATATAAAATGAAGTAATCACATAGCAATTTTAACTTAATTTACATGTCTGCGCTCTGCCTCCTATACATTAATTTGCTTCAAGGGCTCTCCTACAGCTACAAGAAACTAAATCATTTTTACTGACAATAAATAATACTGGGCAAAGGAAAGTCCATTATTTCAATCAGTTAGAGTGGTTCCTATTTTCCTGCAACATATAACATTTAACTACTGTTTAAAATAAAACAACAAATATTGAAAATACCAGTCTGGTGTGCTACCAGCAAGGAGACCCAAAATCAGAAATGAGTTCAAGACCACAGGCCGCGAGAATTAAAGATGGTTGAACCTCAAATGGTTCAGAGTTTCATTCTGGTTCAGATAAGCATACAGGTACCAGGTGCTTATCTGAACTATTTGAACTTAGGATTTGCAAAATCCTACAGCATTGGCCTCTCTCTGCTTCCAGTGAAGTTGGTTCCTAAAACTCTTGTTGTCTTCAATGCAGAGTTAAGACAATGCTGAACATTTCTAAATATCCCATCTGGAAACTCTGAACTGTAAATTTGGACTAGAAATCTCATGAGAACACATGAAAGCCAACGTTTTTTAAGAAGGTATCTAAAAAGTTACTCTCCTAAAAATATTTAAGAATGGTGACAATGCTGAGAGCCAGCACTGACCCAACACTTGGGTCACTTGGTGTATGTCTACACTGCAACAAAACACC
Source organism: Pelusios castaneus (assembly GCA_007922175.1). Taxonomy (NCBI): domain Eukaryota; kingdom Metazoa; phylum Chordata; order Testudines; family Pelomedusidae; genus Pelusios; species Pelusios castaneus. The sequence goes on from ML685786.1 coordinate 18,064,588, forward strand.
TTCGGCAGGCACATGTCAGCTGACTCAGACTTGAAGGAGTTGGGTTCCAAGGCTAGATAGTTGAGGCTTGAGCTGCAGAGCTATAAAACTGTAGATTTGGGGTCAGGCTGAAGCTCAAACTCTGAGACCCTTCTCCATCGCAGAGTCCTGGGCCCTCAGGTTCCAGACCAAGCCCAAAACATTTACTCTGCAATTTTACAGCCCAGCAGCCCAGCCCTGAGTCAACTGACACAAGCCATCTGAGGTGTTTTATTGCAGTGTAGACATACTCTTAGGCACTAACTAGAAGCCCTCATTGAGAAATGGAATATTCAATTACATAATGAGATTATGGTCTGATGAGCTAAGAAGTTAATTATCCCATCAGATGAGAAGATAGTTAAAAGGCACAGGAAGGAAGTATAAAGGGAGAAGACTAGCAGAGCCCAAGGAAAGCAAGATCTCCATCTAGTGAAATCACTTCCTCTTCTTCTCCTTCTTCCTGGAGAAAGGGCTGAGGTCTGAAGGCAGAAGTGCCACATGGCGGTTGTGATGGTGCGGTAGAGGAGAAAACAAATAAAAACTCATAGAGGTGCTGACCATCAAGAAGCATCAAAAACTGTTTGGGAATCATGTGAGAGAGAAGCCTGTTCTGTTACAGGCACCTAAATAAGTTGTTGAACTTTCAGAGGTACTAAGTATCTAATGGATCCTGTTGATGTTAGTGGGAGCCACTGGATGCTCAGTACTATTGAAAAATCAGACCACTTATTTAGGACTATAATTTTGGCTAAGATCTCCAGAACTTCTGCTTCACCTCCTGCATAAGATACCAAAAGAATGACATTTTTCTTGCGTTATTTTAGCATTTCTGATCCAGTACTAACTGGAAATGAAAAGTAGGGGAAAAAATACCTAAGTTTTTCTGTGCTGCAGAAAATGTTTATTTACAGTTCAGCTACAGAAATGGACAAAAGTTGACAGCATTCAATGTTAAACTTTCCAAACTGGCTCTCCATTTCTACTGTGGATGAACAATGTGTGTCACAAGAACACAGATGTTCATTCTTAGAAGAGTGATAAAAAAGAGCTGGTTTTGACTCATCACCTCACAGCAAGTGGAACAATTCCCATATTTATCACCCTAATTCCCTACTGTTTCAATTAAAATAGATGTTATAAACACATTTTTCCTACTTTCATGCATTTATCATAGAAATCCTTAGAGAAGGCATGATAGTACTGGAGGTAAACAGGAAAACAGTCTGAAGTATGAAAGGAATGTATGTAAAAAAGCATGAAAGAAATCTGTGTTAAAAAGCTACAGAAATACTTTATAGTTTTCAGTTCATCTTTCTGGCTCCAGCTATTCTACTCCCATAAATCATGTCACGTTGTTAAAATTTTGAGCACTGAAAATATAGCAAGCCTACCAGCTGTATAAGCTAACTAAAGTACAAATTGAAAGTTGGTCAGTTGACTGTGTGTGTCATTTGAGACACAAAGAATTAATCTGAGGCTACACTTCCATTCTGTTCATTGCAGTTTTTTAATACTGTCCTCCTCACTGTAGCATCTGAATGCCTCCTAGCAGTGCATGTTTCCCCTTTATAAAATGGGAATAATGATTCTTATCTTATTTGTAAAGTACTTCAAGATCAGCTGTGAAAAACACTACAAAAGAGTTAAATAATAATACCCATTATTAAGAGATATGACTAACAGCCATAGGCTGGTAAGCCTTAGGAGTCTTAGAAAAACACTACTTGACATCTAGAACAAGAGGACACAGAATGTATGCTTGCTCTGCAGTTACCCCACCATGACTGAACAACTGTATTTAAAAGGAGTCTCATACAGAACTGGGCCAAAAGGAAATTATATGCAAGCCTTGTGGGAGAAAAGTTCATGTTCCATATAGAAAACATGGGGACAATTCCTTTATTGAAGGTATAGGAAGAGAAGTATAATTCAAGGTGTACAGATGGGTGGCTGGAATATTTTGCTTTGCTTCTCTCCCCACACCCCTCACCCCTCCCTTGCTTAAATAAAGGAATTTTGAAGGCACCAAGCACTACAGCTTGGAAGTTGTACCTGAGTTTGTAGCAGAATAAAATGTACCCAAACAACCTTCACATTTATTGAAGATTTATGTGCAGCTATTTCTCAGTATATGAAGATCTTATCAAACCCTACTAAAGATCACAACTAGATAACCTTGGGAATGAAGTAGAAATGATCTTTTCAATTTTCTAAGAGATAACTGAGGGGTAATTTTATAACAATGACCAGGCAGACAGCTTTATGTCTTTTTTTAAAAGTTGTTATGCCTTGTGGAAAAGTAATGTCATTCCTACAGTCCCATAACTTGAAATCACACCTAAAAATCCATGAAAAGGTTTTAGATGTATTAAATACACAGCTGAATCATGCACAGGAAAGATTCAATCTTTGCTCTTAGAACAAAGACACTTTCTTACAGTTATAAAAATGTGTCATTCTGATGATAAAAATGTGTGAGTAAAGTACTTCATCTCCCATTTTTCATTGTCCTCATACTCTGTCCTCCTGTTGAATATCTAGGCTTGGGAGGATTCGATTTTTATTTGTAACTATTGTCAATGTCAATTTCACTATACACACACACACACACACACACATATATATATACTTCCATTGATAATCTATATTTACAGACAGATTAAGTAATAAAAATGTAACTTGAGGCCTTATTAAGATTTTATTTAAGGATATTTACATTGTATAGTTCGAGATGCAGTGCTTACAATTTATGTTTTAATGGTTACAAAGCTTTAACATTTTTAATCTCAATGTCTATTGTCATTAATTATCTGAACCACCTCTATATAAAACTGCATAATTTAAATTTTAAATTGATAAAAATCCTTATAAAAATAATTGATAAGGTCCATCAAAATTGTAAGAAAGCAAAAATTGAATTTTGTCAAACCTATGTATGCTACATTACTATCAAGCTCTTATGTGCAGTTGTATCCCTAAGACTGAACTTTCATTTTTTCTACTAAAAGGAAGGATGAAATATCGGGAGCTTGGGGGGTGGGGAGGAATGAAAACAAAAATTATTCACTTCGTTCATATTTCGTGAATGAGTCTCAACAGGCAATCAGGCATGGATGGATAGGAATCACCATTCCCTAAGGATTCTTATGTCTTATAAAACTGATTAGCCTTTACAAAATATTCAAGTTCCGGTATTTTAAACAGGCAAGAGCATTTCATAATAGGGAGAAGAAAACATAACATTTTCCCCTGCGTAAGAGAATAATGCAGAGATCAGGGAAAGCTAAGCTATGAATCATAACACATTGCTAACTAACCCTGTAGCATATTCCTCCAGCCAACCAAGTATATAAAGGACAGAGCTTGTAGGGCTTCTGAATTTGTTCAAGCTAAAACATTCATGAGCCTGCAATTCTAAACACAATGGCAGGCAAGCTCCTGGAGACACAGCCTTGATGCTCTGCAGGGACATTCCATTATAAACTGACACATTTCATTACAGTTTCACGGTATTTACAGGTCATTTGAGGCATATCAAAGGCTCAGCTGCTGAAGCTGATCAAGTATTGGTTGTAGAATGATATATATTTTACACTATTCTGTGGAAAAGGAGATGGATTTTGTACACTGCATAGTTTTAAACATTTTTCTAAAGATACAAACAAAAGAAAAGATTACAGCCAAAAATAACACGTGAGGAGGAGATTGTTATCTTTCCAGCTACAACATGGTCAAAAGGGGCTTTGATTTCACAGTGATGAACAAACTATAAAAATGAGAGAAAGGAATCTGAAAAGCCTATTGGAGAACTGTGTAAGTCAAATATACACTAAATATTAGGAGAATGAGTATATGTTATTAGAAAATATAAAGGGATTTTTGTTTTAGTGTGTGTTTATACTGACACAGCTCTTCAGATTTTGCTGATAAAAAACTAAAATTCTTGGCCCATATAGATAGCAGGGTAAAGCAGAGAGACAGGAGAAAACTATTACCTTTGCAGTAAATCAGGTGTATACCCCCAATAAGTCAAGCTCATGAGTGAAAACCAAAGGCCACAAAAACAAACCAGTAATAATAATAATCTGCTGTAAAATAAGAACAACTGCATGGAGCCAATGAGTGTGACAGCACAGAACAGATGTGTTAGGAGCCAGTGAGTGTGACAGCAAAGAACAGATGTGTTAGGAGCCAGATGGATAAATGCATGTTTTAAGAGACTAAGTATAAAAAAGTATTAATTTAGATTAGTTATTGTGATCTGCATGAGACTTTTAATTAGGGGCTTAGAATGGAATATATCTCAATAAGGGCTCGGATGAGGTAACTTGGTGAATTGAGTTTGCATAAAAGGTATGGAACAGTTGATAAAAGACAGATGATCGACAATAAAAAAAAAAAGTGGAGAAGACAAAGGGGAAAAGTAGCCAGAAACAGAGACCAGAGATTTAAAAAAAGTCACCCCCATCCTGAAAAGAAGGTAACTTGATTGTTTACTTTTCTTACCTAACTTGTTTTTCATGTACATGTAATTCATAGGTGATAGTAGTGTTGGATAAAACTTTTTTTTTTTTAGCCTTTATTATATATGTTTTAAGACATAACTGGAATGGATCACAAGTCATTAAATTTCTACCATTTACCCTTATATTGAACCCAATAACTTGTATTTGGCTACATTATAACTTCCAGAACGGTGCTGGATCGAATCTTGATTTAAAGACTTCAAGAGATGGGAACCCATATCTCCCTTCCCTTTGTAGTTTGTTTCAACGCTTAATCACCCTCACTTAAATATCTGTGTTTCATTTCTAATTTGAATTGGCTTCAGCTTCCCACCATTTATTTTCATTATGCCCTTCTCTGCTCCATTAAAGAGTCCTTCAGTAGCCAGTAGTTTCTCACCATGAAGGTCCTTAATCACTGTAATCAAGACTCCTCTCAATTTTGTTTTTGATAAACAACAGATTGAGCTGTTTAAACCTCTCATGGCAAGGTATTTTCTTCAGCTCTAGAATACTTTTTGTGGCTATTTTCTGCACCCTCTCCAATTTGCCAACATCTTGTTTTAAATGTGGACACCAAAACTGGATGCAGTATTCTCACCACTGCCATATACAGAGATAAAATCCCTCTGGCTTTGTCTACATTGGCAAGTTAGTTCGATTTAAGAAGGCTTAATTCGAACTAACTAAAGCCATGGCTACACTAGGCTTTAGTTAGTTCGAATTCAGGGCTTCCTTAATTTGAACTAATAAGTTTGAATAGGGTATTCGAACTAAGGGGTTAATTCAAACTAACTAGTTCGAATTAACCAATGTGGCCATGTTAATTCGAACTAATTTCTTAGTTCGAATTAACCGGCCATTGAAATGAATGGGGATCGCTAATTCGAACTAAGCAAGTGCTTGCTTAGTTCGAGCTAACATTCCAGTGTGGCCACGCTAGTTCGAATTAAGCTAATTCGAACTAACTAAAATTAGTTCATATTAGTTAGTTCAAACTAACTAATTCGAACTAATTTTAGCAAGTGTAGACATAGCCTCTGTTCCTACTCATTACTCCCCTATTTATATATTGTGATGCTGGGCCAGAAAGAGTTAAGACTAAGCTGACTGAATGATCCAAACTTGACCTTCAATAACATGTTGAAAGGAAATACAAATGGTAATTAGGACCATTCACTGTAAACAGCTAAAACTGGGTTGTTCAACCCACAGCTCATGAGCCAGAATCTGGCCTGCCATGGGCTGTTATCCAGCCTGCAGTGGAGAAGTAGCAGCCCCTCTCCTGCAGCCCTGAGCAGACCAGGCAGGTGCACCAGGAGTCCTTCTCCTGCAGGCTTGGCTGGCTTGTGAGGGTAGCAGCCCCTCACTTCTGGCTGTGAGCCAGGCAGAGGAAAGAGAGGTATGCTGCAGAAGCCACTCCCTCCAGCGCTGAGTGGGTTGGGTTGGTGCAGCAGAAGTCTCTTTCCTGTAGCCCCAGTTGGTTTGCGAGGGAAGCAGCCCCTCCTCTCCAGCCCCAAGCCTGGCTAGCTACGATCGTGCATTGCTGTTAAGCACTTTACTGGCTTTTCACTGATGAGTTGCTCTTTGGTACAGCATCCGGATACTTATCAAAACAAAGATGGCACCTCCTACGATCAGAGGCAAGAAAAGAAAAATTGATTCTGAATGTTGAGCCTTCATAGGGTCTTGGACCAATGACTTTTGTTACTGAGCACAATGGGGACATATTTTGTCTGATATGCCTAGAGAAGATAGATATTTTCAAGAAATACAATATCAAGCAGCATTATTGTACGAAACATGCTAGCAAATTTGACAGTTTCATGGGGCAGGTGAGAATCGATCAAGTGACCAAGCTGAAACAAAATTTTATTGGGCAACTCTCTCTCTCTCCGGCCTCCTGATTGAGAAAAAAATGTTAATGTGGCCCCTCACACAAAAAGTTTGGAAAATCCTGTGCTAAGACTTTGAAATGTATAGTGTTTGAAGTAAATAATGGCTAGGCATGTCTGGATTTACCTATAATCTTGTTGGAGGTAACATATTCTGTTAATTTAGGGATCAAAAGAAAATATTAACATTTGGAAGAGATTTAAATGTCATAATTTCATTGTTTCATTTCTCTTTGAGGTTTAAGTAGTGGGTACCTGTGAATGGTTGTAAACTGCCAACTGCCTTGTGCTAATGTAGCTTGTTAATGGCGTGCATAGGAAATAATGGGTTTCTACTTTAAAGCCATAGTTATCACCTATTACTTGTTCAAGAGTGCCACAGGACTCTGTTTGGTTTTGTTCAAGGAAGTATCTGCTACCAAGATATCAACATGCCTACTAGAAGTCTCGATGGCCTCAATCCAGTTAATTTTAGGACTGCTTAAACCTTGATAGGGAAGGTTTGAGTCAAAAGTCTGAGATCCCAGTTTGTTCTGGTCCATCCTGCTATTTCTCATCAAAGAAACTATACAGGCTGTACATATGGACTATAACCTGAAAACTGATCCTGAAAGAACCTTGCAACAGTTTATCATCTCTACTTTCAAACTGATCTATGGACCTTACTTTTATCTGTATGTATATGAACTTTTAATCAATAATTCTCTTTTAAAAAAAATAAATATAAGCTTAGTCATGAATATTAGTTTAGTTAATAAGTATTGCCTTTAAGCATATATTTGGGGAAGATCTAAAATATTTATTGACCTTGGTAATGTGACAGTCCTTTCAGATTTGTAGAACTTTTTTGTAATATATGATAGAAAAGATTTTTAGTAACCCTCAGCATATTTGACTAGGATGTCTGGGTACAAGCCAGAAGGCTCAGATGGTTCTAAATGAACAGTGTTTTTTCTGCTAAATAACCAGTGTGGTGATGAAAAGCTGTTTATTGCTGGCTTGGTTTATCTTATGGAAGAAAAACTGTCAGTATTGGAAGGGGGTCTCCCTGCTCCAGTCTTTGCAGTTTTGCCCTGTTTAAGCAATCTCAGCATGGCTCCCCTAGAACAGTGGTTTTCAAGTCATAGGTCAGGACCCACGATTGGGTCACAGACCCTCAGGTACTGGTTTATGGTGCCCCCTGCTGCCACTGACAAAAGACTGGACTGCATTACTCAAAGTTGTAGTTGTTGGGTTGCAGACTTTCTTCAACTGGGGATTGAGAAAAAAGGGTTGAAAACTACTGCCCCAGGGGCCAATGTCACATATATCCAGGGATCACATTAGCTTTTTTTACTCACACCTTCATACTGGGAGTTCATGTTCATTGTCTGTACACTATGATCCATAAGTCCTTTTCAGAATCTCTACTTTTCAGGATACAGTTGCCCATTCTGAAAGTATGGCCTCTATACCTTGTTCTTAATAAGGCTTCTTTATAATGTGAATGCATTGGAGATAAAGACAAGTGCAAAGTCCTGCACTTAGGACGGAAAAATCCCATGCACTGCTACAGGCTGGGGACCGATCAGCTAAGTAGCAGCGCTGTAGAAAAGGACCTGGGAGTTATGGTGGACAGGAAGATGAATATGAGCCAACAGTGTGCCCTTGTTGCCAAAAAGGCCAATGGCATATTAGGCTGCATCAGTAGGAGTATTGCCAGCAGATCGAGGGATGTGATAATTCCCCTCTATTCGACACTGGTCAGGCCGCATCTGGAGTACTGTGTCCAGTTTTGGGCTCCCCACTACCGAAAGGATGTGGACAAATTAGAAAGAGTCCAGCGGAGGGCAACAAAAATGATTAGGGGGCTGGGGCACATGACTTATGAGGAGAGACTGAAGGAACTAGGCTTATTTAGTCTACAGAAGAGAAGACTGAGGGGAGATTTGATAGCAACCTTCAACTACTTGAAGGGTTGCTCCAAAGAGGAGGGAGCTAGGCTGTTCTCGAGGGTAACAGAGGACAGAACAAGGAGCAATGGTTTCAAATTACAGCTGGGGAGGTCAAGGTTGGATATTAGGAAAAACTTTCGCACTAGGAGGGTGGTGAAGCATTGGAATGGACTATCTAGGGAGGTGGTAGAATCTTCATCTTTGGAGATTTTTAAGGCTCGGTTAGACAAAACCCTGGCTGGGATAATTTAGGGGGAGTGGTCCTGCTTTTTAGCAGGGGGTTGGACTAGATGACCTTGTGAGGTCCCTTCCAACCCTATTATTCTATGATTCTATGATAAACACCCTTTCATTAAAAGGCCCTTATTTCACCTAATATGCTGTTGACACAATTAAATTATTCTCTAGCTTTATAATTAGTTGCAGGAAATTATTGATATTCCAGCTCTCTATATGTGACATTCAGATGGCACAACAACTGGTAGAAGATCAGTTGATTTGACTGGAAAATACTATTTTGAATGTATTGCAATATAAGTAAATGACATGTCTCGTCATTCCTCCACTGCTGAACAGAAACAGCTTGCAGAAGTGGCAGCAATAAACATCGATTTTGATCATTATAGGTCACTATATATACATATATTTTACACACACACACACACACACACACACACACACACACACACACACACACCTGGAATGCACTGAAAGACACAGAACATCAGAAGAAACCTTAGTTCCTTAAGTAATGGTAACTATATACATATGGAGTGTTATACCTCTTGTAAATTGACAGAATGACTCAAGTATTTAAAAAATACAGTTGCAGCCAGCAAGGAGTTTCAAGGGAATATATTTATAAGAATATAAAATGAGTCAATATAAGTCAGAAAAACTTCCAGCTCCAGATTCATCTGAGGCCTATGAAAACGGCATCTTAGAGGCTCTCTCCCTTCGTTGGCCTCCCGAGCAGTCAACTTAATTTTTTCAGGGTGAATAAAAATAAAAAGAATCAGATTTTTCTTTATTTAAATTGGAGTTATTTTATTTTTATAAGAAGATTTTTTTAAAAATTTTTAAATGAAATCTCATCTTATTACATGATATATTAAGGCCCAAATTTATAATCCTTTAAACATTTAAATAAAAAATAAATATGCTGAATTCATAAGCTGCCATCAAAAACTTGGAGTTAAAGGCTGGTTTTCTACATAAAGAAAGATATTTTTCCTATGATTCTGACTTTTGAGGTCAAGGTTTACAAATATGGTACAAGGTCAGCCTAAGTAACTTAGAAAATTGTCTCTTTTTCAAGAGACTTACGCAAATAAGCCCCAGTCACTTTCACTTAGGCATATTTGAATATTTTCCCAGGCTGTCCTGAAATAATTAGTTTAATTCACTGACTACAGTTAATCCCCCTGTTTAATAAATCATTTAGTCCTAAATGATACACATGTTTTGATAAGAGATATTTATGTATCCAAATTATTTAAGATTGTTTTGTTTAATAAAAAAATTATAGATGCTGTTTGTGACTTTAATAAAATTCCCATTGCCATCCTAATGCAGCTTGATACAAATCATGAACAAAATGTTAATTATCCAATAAATAACATATCATTCACCATTGTCTAATATACTAAATGTACAATTAATAAGAATCTGAAAATATTAGGCTATATAATTGTATATACTGAGTACCCTCCTAGGTAGCAAAAAATATACCGAATTCAGTGTTAAGACTCTATTTAATTATAAATCAATGTGTCTTTGTGGTTATATCAACCAATGAGAATGCATCTTTCTTTAGAAAATAACTGAAGTTCAAATAGAAAAGTTGATTAAAATTAATAGTTTAAATCAAAGCTGTCCACTTGGTGACTTAAATTGCTTTAATTTAAATCAATCCTCCCTGATATTTTCTCCTGGGCACCTGCCTAGTGTAAAGTAACAATCATTAAGGTTAATCCCAGTTCCAACAGGGAACAATTAATACTCCAGAATCCCCTCAATACTTATATGACGGTTATTTTCTTCTATTAAATGATGCAGTTTTGACTCCTACAGGAGTAATGACAAATTTCAGTGACTGCATCTCACCTGCCAAATCATTAATTCCTCAGTTAAAAGTACTGGGTAAAATAATTGTATACATTATGCACTAGCCAAAGAAATAGATCAATTTTCTGTGAAAGGGAGTGTAACTGGGTACACACTCCCTGTCAGACAGGCACCTCCTGGTGATGGTCTTAGTTTGAGAATTTGGTTCAAGTGGTCCCCCGTCCAGTTAATGCTCTGTCACTCTCCTGCTGCTCAGCCCTCCAGCTGAGCACAGCAACCTACTCAGCCCTTCAGCTGAGTATCTTAGTCCACACAACCCCCCTACCAGGGGATAAGTCCAACTCCCGAATTCAAGCCACTCCTCAATGACTCAGTGGCCCAAGAGTCCAGTGCTACTCCTGGCATTCTGGGGGAGCAGGGAGGGACCCGGGCCTGCTCACTTCTCCACGCCCCAGCCAAGGACCCTACGTGCCATGTCCTCAGCACCAACACCACCACCCACCAGTCTCTCTCCAGTCAATTTCCCTGGGATGCTTTCCCTGCAGTCCCCAGTCTCATGCACGCCCTTATCTCTGGGCTGCCTCATAGTCCGCTCCTGGCCTGCTGCTCCAGGGTCTCCGCCCATGTCTGCACCAGATGACCTCGCCTCTGGGTCTGCTGTTCCAGACTCTGCCTCCATCTGCACTTTCAGAACCTGCAGCTGCTGACAGCTCTCAGTGGTACCCAGGGAACTGTTCTTAGTTCTGGCTCCCTCAGCAAGCCCGCTAGGGAGAAAACCTTCTTCTCCAACCTCCCAAGGCTAATGACACTTCTATCCTCTGCAACTCCCTTTTATACAGGGCCCCCTGATTGGCTGCTGCTCTCCAGGCCTTTTTAACACTCTAAATGCCAGTATGAGGCAGCCACCCCATCACAAGGTGATTTCAATACTCTTAATTTATACTCTGATGAAACAAATCACTTTCATTCTGGACCTCTTTGTTACTAGGTTATAACTTCTGTTTCTCTCCTTGTACCCATTACTGGATAGAGTGTTAAAAAAAATAAAATAAAGAGCAAGTTTTTTAGAACAGATGACTTGAAAACCACCACACTAAAAGGGACAAAATGAATACAAAAGCAATTCAGATTGGTCAGACTTCTTGTACAAAGCATTTTAAGCACCATGAATGCATTTGTTTGCAAAAGGTTGGGTGGCCACTGTACATGCTACACTGGCCAGTTGACTTTTTGCAAACAAATGCATTCATGGTGTTTAAAATGCCTCGTATAAGAAGTCTGACCAATCTGATTTATTTCTGTACTGTTTTGTCCCTTTTAGTGCATTGGTTCTAAGGTCATCTGTTCTTAAAAAAAACTTGGTTTTGTGTATTATTTTTTAATCAAGACTAAAAGTAGATCAAATCAAAACCTATGAACAGCAGCTTTTCAACCCCAGCTGGAGTTCACACAAGTGACTGCTAGGTTCCCAGGCTCTTGCTCTAACCTCTGTACCAGAGGGCCAAATGCCTGGCAGGGTTTGTGCTGGGCACAGGTTGCCATTAAAACCTATAAACATTACACCATCTGCTGGAGAAAGGTGGGACAGCACAGAGAATACAGACAGCCAAACGGGCAGACAAAGCGAAGTTAATATAAAGGTCATCTAATTATGACGGCTCATGAAGTACCATTAAGCCTAACTTATTATTACTAAAGAGCATTTCCATGTAGGTGAGGGGATAGGGAGCAAACAAAAAACTTCAAGCAAAACATGTTGCCTTCCACTGGTTGTCCACAAAGTGGAAAAGGAACCTGATGCTACTGTCCACCTAAAGGGATTTGGTTCAAGTAGCAGAAGCCTGAGGCTTTGGATTCAAAGTGCCAGATCCCTAAAGGTTTGAGAATGTGAGATTTAAATAATAATTTTATGTCGATAGCACATATATTAATTATAATGGGACCATACTGTTGGAGCAGAGTTTTCCCTCTTCTTACAACCATGTTGGGTAGCTACAGTCAGACAACCATAAGCCATCATACATGGATAATAGTCATTTCCTCAGTTACCTTTTCACTGTTCATAAAGAGCTCTCTACACAAGAAAACTACACCAGCATATTTCAATTTGGAACAGGGTTAACTTTTTTAAAAAAACAAAAAACAAAAGCAAAACACCACTGAAACTGCAATAAAGAGTGTCTACAGCCTTTTGCAATGGTATAAATGTATCTATCGAAGAGCTGATTCAAAACGAACTGCTGCAATATTTTCAATAAGCCTTAAAATTAAGTCACTGGAGAAAATACTAAGTTATTTTAACTAAATACTAGTGAACTATAAAATATTGTTTCATATACATAGGAATATTCCACCAAAAACTCTCAGTGAGTAAGCCTCATAGGTTACTCATGGAAATGTGAGGACCTGAGATAGAATTCCCAAATAAAATAGGTTAAACATTTTGTTTAAAGATAAACAAAAAAGTTATTTAAAATATGTTCCAGCATGCCATGCCATTTCTCATTGTACAGATAATGTTCCTTTAACCGTACAGTCTGAAAACTCTGCCAGAAAATGAAGAATGTGCGAATCAGCTACCTTCTTGTGTTTTCCTTACCTAGGTTATCAAATTTTCACTTCTGATATAGGAATTTCCAGAGATCACCACACCAAAGAAGCCTACTCATTTGTCAGTTACACACAGTAGGATACTGCAGTGTTTGGGTGGCATAATAGAAGGCAACATAGTGCTTCTATTTTGGTTTGTGTTTATTGGATACATAATTATAAGCAATAAGCACATGCACCTTTCCATCTTTCTCAGAAAGCCACCTTTCACACTTTATTATTGCTTATTAAAGCCTACTGCTGGCTTGATTGAAGTGTGTGGGCTGCACTATACTTACCTGCAAATAAAGCACCTTCATTTGATTATTTAGGTTGTTTCAGTAGCATTCCCTATTATTACATGCTTCCTTTTCATGCTGTGAAGTTCACACTTTTAACTGCTTTTGTTTAATTTATAATCCTGTTTATTGGTGGCACAAAAGTACAGCTTGCTAGTAATGCCTATCTTTCACCTTTCACACCTTCCCTCATGGGATGCAATTCAGCTTCCATTATTCATGTGAATAATCCATTTCTGAAAATCTTTCAAAAATGTCTCAACCTAGTAGGTTTTAATGTTTTGGTTTCTTGGGCAGGGGGGAGGGGAAAAGTTATATGTTGCATAGTATGGAACAGTCTTCTAGAATTCCCATATTAAGAATAAGCAGCAAACATTTGAGACACGCATACATGGTTATAGAATATAAATAATTATTTCTACGTAATCCATATGCAATAAATATCTAATGTACATCTACTGTATATACACAAAGTATTGTCAATAGCCACACTCCAGCTTCCACCAAAATTAGTGGCAAAAATTATACTGATTTCAAAGGAATCACCTTTAGCCCAAAAACAGTAGTAAGATGTGAATATAAGAAAAAAAATATATTTTGAGTACATCAGATTTATATAGGTATAATATGTTGTCAGTCTAAATAAAAAATACATGTTTCTTTAGAAGTCTCATATTTTCATTATATTGTTAATATTTACTACTAAAATATCTCGGTCACTTAGCAGAGCAAATGCTATATGTTCTCTGATTAAAGACTATATAACTTACGTAAAAGCAAATTCCACGTCATACTACCAGTTGTTGTGTAGCGTTTTTCATTCATAGATCTCAGCCCTTCTAAAGGAGACAAATGTCACTAATTTTACAGATGAAGGAACACAGGCACAAAGAGGTAAAGTGACTTATCCAAATTTACACAAAAGGCTGGTGGAAGAGGGGTGAATCGAACCTAAGACTCATGGTTCAGTGTCTTAGGTGTCCTCTCTGCTTCCCAGTTGTCAAACTGATGTCAGATAACAGCACAGGAGTGATAAGAAATCAAGAGTTATAGAAATATTATGAACTAGACTGAGTCCATTATGTGCAGTTATGAGTAGGCATTGCAGTAGAGTAATGCTGTTGATACTGGATGCTTCGTGGTCAATGTAAATAGCAGTGAGACACCGGTACCTGATTTGCAGATCAATACGGTTTAATGTGCAAGGTTTTCAATAGATATATTATTTACATACAAAGCCTAAAATTAACTACACTAAATGATACTCACTAACCCTGGAGAGCGAAGCAATCACTCAGAAGCCTGTATACAGGAACAGCTTTCTTCAGGGGCCCTGCCAGAGAGTCAGTGGCCTCTGCTCCAACTGGCAGTACCTCCCATGGAATTAGGTATCAATGGAGTGCACCCTTTCGTCTACATGGTGACTTCATATACTCTTCTATAAACTTACTTCACCTAATTACCTGTCTATTCATTATCACATATGCTAATTACCTACACTAAATTCCTACCCTTGACTACATTCCATTCCCACAATGATAATTAGGGTCACCAAAACACATTTGGTGATAGAAGGGGCAGTATAAAAATATGCCCTTTGGCAATGAAAAAATGTACCCCCAGATGGCCAAGGATAACTTTTTGTTCCCATCACTGTTATTTATGTGAAGCTGCAAACATACAGATTGTGTATTTCATCTTGTTATATATGCAGTATGCACAACTGGAAGATGTCACGCTACCAGGGTCAGAATAGCCAAGCAAGAAACTGAAACTATGCTAGGCCTATAGGACAGTGGTCAAGGAACTCAAATTTCACTGGGCCACCATCAATACCTCTGCAGGGAAAGCACAGGAAAGATTTGTGAACAATCCCTATTGTGGGCCTCTTCAACTTCTTCCTCAAAGCCAAGGAAGGATTTGTTCTTCTATTCGGTGTCTTGGCACAATTTATGTCAAGAACATTTTAATGTTGCCATCTTTCCAGACCTTGGCAGTACTGTAAAATGCTGCCTTCATATTAAGTGACTTTCAGTCACTAATCATATGATCTCTCCTGTCAATGGTATTTCAGCAGTAGTACTTTTCTGTAGTTATGTTTTAAAAGGCTGAAAGACAAGTCAGCCCAGTATAACAAAAGGCATATTAGAGGTAAGATCATCATGACCATCTTGGTGTCATCTGTTAGCCAGTTCTCCTCAGGAGGTAAAAGAAATTGTCAAGCAGAAAAAATGATCTTTTCCTGCAACTGCTGCCACAAATAAGCGAGAGGAAAAAAATTGTTGGTAGATTACAATACCCCAACTTCTGCTGTTGTTGGAATGAGGATTTCCAAAATTGGTTTATGCTAATTAAAATATTTTTATCAAGGGAAAGCCAATTTTGCCACTCAAAAAAAACCCCAAAACATATCTAGCTTTCATCCAAAGGAGTCCCTCTAGCAGCAACTCCAAGCTTTGCCTATCATATGTAGATACAACATAGAGAAAAAAATCCGAAGTCATTGAGAGTTTTCAGGGTTGTGAATTAATTAATTTCTGCTATACCTGGATAAAGCGCCTCCTAACCCAAGTGGCCACATTGTAATGATTCATTTTGAAATGCTGAAGAAATTGATTTGCACTACATTATGTGTTTTTTGAAGTTTGCAACAATGCAGCTTTAACTCATTACAATGCAAAGCAAAATGCAAAGAGTAAATAAGAAAATGTTAGTCTCACAATCCAGGATAGATATGAATACCTTGCAGTTAGTGAAATACAACTCCATAGAGAGATAAGGTGACTGAGGTAATTTCTTTTATCGGATCAAGTTCTGTTGGTGAGAGACAGAAGATTTTGAGCCACCCAGAGCTCTTCTTCAAGAAATTACCTGAGAAAGGTAATCCCCTCATGTCACAGGAAAATGCAAGGTGGAATAGATTGTTTAGCATAAGTAGTTAGCATATATTTCAAGGGACCAATTAGGATAGAGTGATCCATTAAAGCTGCTGCACTCAGAGGGCAAAAAGAGGTGGTTAGCGAGTTACAGATTGATGTAATCTAGTATCTCTGCTTAGTCTATGATTTTTGTTGTCTGCAATCTAATTAATTTTAAGCTTCCAGGCTTGTCTTTTGAAAAAGTATTGCACAGATTTCCTTTGAGAACGAGGTTTGATAGATCAGATGTCTAGTGATCACTTTGTGAAAAGTTTTTACCCACAAGTATTTTGATCCTCTGTCATTATACTGTGCTAGTTCATTTGAGAGCATAGTGATTGTGTGGTTCACCCACACAGTTGTTATTGGAGCACTTAGCACACCGGATGAGGCATACTATGCATTGTGATAGGCACGTGTAGGATCTAAGGATCTTGAAAGGTGTGTTGTGGGAGATATCGATTGTCGCAGTGGAGATACATCTGCAGGTTTTGCATCAGTTGCTCTGGCAGGGTCTGGTGCCACTTTGAGCTGGTTTGTCCTGGTCTGTGGACAGCTCCTTCTGATGATGAGCTTGGAGAGGTGGGAGGTTATCCAAAAGCCAGAAGACGCAGTCTAGAAAAGATTTCTTACAGGTTGGGGCCCCCTCCTCAAGTATGTATTGTAATTGTCAGATGGTACCCCATATGGATTACATTGTGGGGTGGCTGGTGACAAGTAGGGATGTGAATTAAAGGTGGTTTTATCTCTATATTGAAGCAGTTCCTCACGGCCTATTTGGGTGGCCCATTCCATGATGTGATCTTTTTCTCTGGTGGAGCATTTTTGTTTGGTAAAGGCAGCTTTGAGTACATTATATCCAAGACTTTCTCCTTGGAGCATATTCTGTAGTATCTGATTACCTTGCTGTAGATAATAAATTTTGTAGTGCGCTTGGTTGGTTACTCGATCGATGAAGGTAGGTGTGGTGATCCAAGTGTTTCTTGTATATAGTTGTCTGTAGGGTTCCATTGTTGAAGCTGATCATGGCATCCTGGAAACTGATGCCAGTGTGGGAGTATTCCAGAGAGAGTTTCATGGATGATGGCTGTTGTTGAAGTCTCTAAGGGAATTTAATCAATCTGTTGAGAGGATGAAAACATTGTGGATGTATCTCAGGTGTATCATTGTAACATCTGTCCATAGTTAAGCATACAGTTATCTACATAATAGTGGACTCTTGTAATGAGGTTTCATGGCTATTTCTTTGTCCTACCATATTGTACCTATGACCACATAGTAAGATTCTGATATTAATCCCCAAAGAAAGAAAGGAAAGATATTTCAATAGTGGGTAGAAGAGGAAGGATGGTCTTGTGGTTAATACACTGGTGTGGAATTCAAGAATCTGTTTTCAATTTCTAGCTCTCCCACATATTTCCTGTGTGATGTTGGGCAAATTACTTGATTCCTCTCAGTCTCAGATCACAATCTCCAAAATGGAGGAGATAGTTTATTTCTCCAGCCCTATATCTTGTCCATTTAGATGGTAAATTCTTTGAGGAAGGGATTGTCTTATTGTGATTGTGCAAGGAAGTGTTATGTTTGTATACAATAGAATTCCAATCTCTGTTGGAGCCTCTATTCACACAGTGTACATCTACACAGGGATGAAGGACCTAAGGCATGATCATGTCTGGCCTGGGTCAACTGGCTCAGGCTTTGGGGGGGATAAAAAAAAAATCAGTGTGTAGACATTCAAACTCAGACTGGAGCCGAAGCCCTATTACTGTCCACCCTTGCAGGCAGTGCTTTTTTTCTAAAAAAAAAAGGTACCGGAACTCCTATTGATGTCCGTCGTGTCATAAAGAAATAACACTGAAAATAGTGCAGTAAACAGTAAATTTTTGAATATATCAAAGAAATAAAAATACAAGGTAAAAACTGTTAAGTTTTATTAACTATGCAGGCCGCTAATATACTGAAAGACAACCTGTGAAGTCTTACAGCAGGGGTCCTCAAACTTTTTAAATAGGGGTCCAGTTCACGGTCCCTCAGACTGTTGGGGGGCCGTATTATAATTAGAAAAAAACGTGAATGCATAGCTATCACGTCTGCTGCTGGCCTGTGTTTGTGGGTACTGGGTGGCAGGCAGTAATGCATCCACACACTTTTTGTTGGTGCTGTGGGCTCCGGCCAGGCCCAGAATGTGGGACTGACCGATGTTAGCCTGCTGGCCTGCTGTTGTGTACGCAACTAGTAGCCAATGTTCCCTCTAGGTTTGGTGGCTTGTGTGCAAAATTTTCAAGCCGTGTGAAAAACTTTTTCAGAATAAATTTTTGGGGAAAACTCACAAGACAGAAATTATAGGCATTAATTGAAGATAAAGTGATTGTAAATAGAATTAATTAATTAATTGTGTTTAATTAATTTAATTGGAATGAATTTGGAATTGAAATCTAATTTTAAGAAAGGTTTTTATTTAAAATTAATTTTTAAAAAGTTTTAAAAAAGAAGGGAGAGAAAGAAAAAAGAGAAGGAAGGAGGAGAAAAAGAAAAAAAGAAAGAAAGCAAAGACAGAAAAAGCAGGAAGGAAGGAAGACAAAGAAGAGAAAAAGAAAAAAGGAAAGGAAGGAAAGGAAGAAAAGAGAAAGGAAGGCAGGGAAGAGAAAGGAAGGCAGGGGAGAGGAAGAAAAGAAGAGAAAGGAAGGCAGGGAAGAGGAAGACAAAGAAGAGAAAAAGAAAAAAAGGAAAGGAAGAAAGAAAGAAGAGAAAGGAAGGCAGAGAAGAGGAAGGAAGGCAGGGGAGAGGAAGACAAAGAAGAGGGGAAAAAAAGGAAAGGAAGGAAAGGAAGAGGAAGAGAAAAAAGAGAAAGGAAGCAGCCCCGGGGGTCTGGAGGGGGCGGTGGGGGCTGCCAGCCTGCGCGGGGGTCCCTCCTTGTCCCCACCCCCACCCCTCTAACCCGGGCCGTCTCCTTGTCCCCACCCCCACCCCTCTAACCCGGCCCGTCTCCTTGTCCCCACCCCCACCCCTCTAACCCGGCCCGTCTCCTTGTCCCCACCCCCACCCCACAACCCGGCCCGTCTCCTTGTCCCCACCCCCACCCCACAACCCGGCCCGTCTCCTTGTCCCCACCCCCACCCCATAACCCGGCCC
>ML685786.1:18085342-18096871 GCA_007922175.1 Pelusios castaneus
CATTCACCGAGATTTCTGTGTGCTTGTAACTAGTTACTCACCAAGCTCAACGCCAACGTGTCAGGTCCGTCACACCTAGGATCGTGGTCTGACCTTTCTGATCCGCTCCTTCATGCCAGTCCCGTCACCTGCCTGGATCAGGGGTGCTGACGCTTCTGCCCTAGCTACCATGGTCCTCACTGGCCAGCGACCCAAGGGCAAGCCCAGAGATCGGGGCATCATGAGACCACAGAGCTTTATCGCTAACCCCCCTTCTGGGGATGCGGGGCTATATTTATAGGGTTTTAATCCCTCTTGCCCCCACTTTTGTCTTAACACCTTTTTTTTGCTGACGTTTTTACACCTTTTGCAGACGGGCACTTTGCGTCCTAGTTTTTAGTCTGCGGGCAGCCGAATTCTTGGTATAGAGACGGCAAAGTAGTTTTTGGTATTGTGGCGGCCTGAGTTTTTGGCATAGGTTCAAATATAGGTGCAAGTTGTTTGTTGCTGGGCAAGGAATGCAGAGACCTTTGAAAATTGGTTCCTTACTTGGGCCTAATCTGTTCTAACTCTATGCTTAAAAACTATTGCAAATACCCTTAATAAACCCCCATCTAAACTCCACTTTCTACAAACAATTAACAGAAAACACTCACTAAGCATCTGATGAAGGGGGTTGCAGGGTATGAAAGCTTATGCTCGAAGAAATGTGTTAGCCTTTAAGGTGCCACAGGACTTTCGTTGTTTAAGCATATAATGCTCACTGCTCCCAATAAAGCAGATGAACTTTTCTTGATGATCAGTCAAGATTAGATTATCTGGGGATCCAACTCCAGGGTGTTGAGGTCTCGCAGCTTTGAATTCTTGGGCTATGTCCCTGAGTTAGGTTTCAAAGAACTTCTTTTTGGACCCCAGTTTATATAGTAAAACTTAAGTCCTGCTAATCTATACCTTAACCAATCATTTTTACTAAAGTATTACAAACAACTCTTTAACCAATCCTAGCACATTACAAAATAATTCTTTAATGCATTACCCATACATGCAAGAATCAATTGAAAAGTTGTGAGAACCAGTTACACAATAGACAAACAACTGAAGGTAAAAAGGAAATTACAGGTTTCCCAGCTGCTGCCAGATAGATGTTATCTTTCTTTAAACCTCTTAATGTCTACCTGTTCATCTTGATAACTGTGGCTGTTTCGGGCTAGAATGCTTTATGTTTTATTTTTATTATGTTTAATTTTTATTTTTTGTACAGTTTAGATGGGAGGTGACTTCCCATTTTTAGTCAATGACTGTTGGTGTTCCTTACTGCAAAATGGCCTCAGACTGCCGGGCTGCTGCTGCTCCTTACTACAAAAAGACTCAGGCCACGACGCAGGCCAGACACAGGCTTTTGTTATCCCTGTGTAGACATATCCTAAAATACAATATATAATAAGAGATACTTTAAGAAGGCTTACCTTTACTGCAGTGTTAGCTTGGGATATAAAATTCAAGTGTTGCCTCTAATCTAACCCAACTTCCACCCACTCACAAAAATCTCTAGTTTGAATTAAGTAGTGTTTCAAACTCTAACTAGCTGGTCCACCTGGAGGTATCAGTTGAAGCTCAAACTAATAATGCAACAAGGATACAGACACAGGCTATAGCTTGTGTTAGCACAATTCATTAATTATTAATCGAATCACTGTATCTTGAGTGTTGTTTCATAGTTTATATGTCTATACAATAGCTGGGAGATGAGATTCCCTGTACCAGCAGATTTATATGTCTAGCTCTACTGGAGCCAGCATGCTAAAAATAGCAGTACAGCACTGATGGCCTAAGCAGCAGTTCAGGTTGCTGGCCTGAGTACATACCTAAGAGACAAGGTAGGTTGTATTCAGGTGTCTAACCTGAGCCACCACCTGTCCCACCATGGCCACCCTACTATTTTTAGTGTACTAGTTAACACAGAGCTAGTGTCTGTATGTCCTACCTGAACTGTGAATCTCTGCTCCCACCAGTTGTGTAGATATAGCCCGTGGGGATTCGTCACACAAGCTAGGTTAGCTCAACTGACTACACCTAAGTGCTTCAGGGGAAACAAGCCCTAAGTGTGCAAAACTGATGGAGAGACGTACAACTAAATTAATCAAAATATTAAACAGAAATTGGAAAAAAAAATATATGGACTATTTAGACGAATCAATTTAATGTAACAGAAAGCATGTAAATCAGTGAGTAATTAAACAGCTTGATATTCAATTCAATTATTTTGGCCCAGTATCCCTCATAGCTCTGTTAGCAGACACAACCTTGTACACAACAGTCTGTATAAAAAAAATTCCAAGACTCCTATTCCAAAGAAATCTGCATTGCAGAGTCATCAGCAAAGAACATAAAGAAAGGACACTTGAGAAAGCAGTATACATTAGGAAATTCATGCTGATCTGCTCCATTTTATATATATATATATATAGAGAGAGAGAGAGAGAGAGAGAGAGAGAGAGAGAGATTTCCTCTCTCTCTTTAAAGAAACAATTATCTTTTTTGGATTCTGAAGCCATCTTGGTAAACTCAATGATCATTTTATTTTTCATCATCTGACCATCTAGAATAAAATCTCAACAATTTGTTAGCATAAGTGAGAAAGGAAAGATGGACCATAGTAATTGCTCTGTCCTTGTACAGTAATCAAAGGATCATTTGCCAGCAGAAATTTTCTTTCAAAAGCTGAAATCATATAGCTCCATCTTGTGGAAGATAAATAGATTTAAGTCTAGACAACTTAGTTTGAATCCAAAGCTTAACTTATGCTCTGGAGATATTTTTAGGTGTCAGCCAAGATTTTACCTACTGCAGTTTTTTTCCCCTGAAAGAAGGACATGTTTAAATTATGCTACTTCAGAAAGTATAGAAAACAGTTTCGTTTTTTTCCCATTTTTATATTTCTGTCCAAGTTTATACTGATGTAATGTTCTCTCAACCAAATCCAGTTTACATTTCAGTTTATTGATGCAAAATCCCATCTGCTCCATCTTATTTTCCTCCCTTCTCTTTGTTGTAAAAGACAAAATTCCTCTGAGAAGCAGCCTCTATAACCATTCCATATATCAGCACTGAAAAAGAATAGATTATTAGCCAGATTGTTTTTCTCAGCAGTGAGTAATCACAGTCCATTTTAGAGGGTGCAAATATACTACAGTACCGTTCCTCTTGTTCTATATAAATCGGAGGACGCAAGACACATTTTGAAGCAGTTGGAAGAGAGGAAAGTGATCAGGAACAGTCAGCATGGATTCACCAAGGACAAGTCATGCCTGACCAATCTGCCTTCTATTAAGAGATGAGTGTCTTTGTGGATGTGAGAAAGCAGTGGACATGATATCAAACACTTCGCTAAAGTAAAGATACATGGTCTCCCATAGTAATCCCAGCACGTTAAAGAAGTATTGTTAAATGAACAGACTATAGAGGTTGCTAGAAAGCTGGCTAGATCATTGGGCTCAATGGGTAGTGATCAATCAATGATTAGTTGGCAGCCACTAACAAGCAGAGTGCCGCCGGGGTCAGTCCTGGGACTAGTTTTGTTCAACAATTTCATTAATGATCTAGAGGATGGAGTGGATTGACCCTCGGCAGGTTTGCAGCTGACACTAAGCTGGGGTGAGTGGTAGAAATGCTGGAGAGTAGGAATAGAATACAGATTGACTTAGATAAACTGGAGGATTAGGCCAAAAGAAATCTGATGTGGTTCAACAAGGACAAGTGCAGATCCTGCACTTAAGACAGAAGAATCCCATTGACTGCTACAGACTGGGGATTTACTCATCTGGCAGCAGTTCTGCAGGAAAGGATCTGGGGCTTTCAACGGACAAGAAGATGGATACGAGTCAACAGTGTGCCCTTATTGCCAAAAAGACTGATGGGCGATTGGGTTGTATTAGTAGAAGTGTTGCCAGCAGACTGAGGGAAGTGATTATTCCTCTCCATTTGGAATTGGTGAGGCCACATTTGAAGAACTTTGTCCAGTTTTGAGTCCCCCCAACACAGGAAGGATGTGGACAAATTAGAGAGAATCCAGTGAAGGGCAATGAAAATAATTAAGGGGCTAAAGCACATGACTTATGAAGAAGGGCTGAGGGAAATACGCTTGTTTAGTCTGCAGAAGAGAAGAGTAAGGGGAGATTTGATATTGGCCTTCAACTACCTAACAGAGGATTCCAGGGAGGATGGAGCTAGGCTGTTCCCAGTGGTGGTAGATGACAGAATAAGTAGCAATGGTCTCAAGTTGCATTGGGGGAGGTCTAAGTCGGATATTATGAAGAAAAAAAAAAATTCACTAGGCGGCTGGTTAAGTTCTGGAATGGATTACCTAGGGAGGTGATGGAATCTCCTTAGAGGTCTTCCTTAGAGTACCATGGGTCACATTTATTATCATGTTGATTTGTGCACCTGCATAGAGTCAAGTAGCCTAATGCTCTTAAAATTAAACAGCAACATGTAAATCTCTAACAGAAGTTTATAGGAGTGCCACCAGGGCCCCATTGTGCTAGGCAGGATACATACATAAAGCGAAAGATTGTCCCTGCCCCAAAGAGTTTACAACAGTTTAAAAGTTTAAAATATTTTTCCTGAATTTTTAAAATTCCAGAATCATTAAAAAAACCAAATTTCTGTTTTCAACAGAGATCTCAGCTAGTAGACTTAGATAGGGTATTCTTGGTCTTTACTTGAAGGGTAATGAAACTTTAAGCTATTTTCTTACAACAATTTTATAGCTGTTACAATTAAATAGATCCTAAACAAAAAACTTTAATCTTTATGTCGTCTGAACCACAAATCACTTCCATTCACAATAACTATTCACTTTGATATCTGATGTCATGCATCTTCTAGCTCTCTGGTCACTCAAAAATAGTTCTTTGCTAAAACCAGGAGAGGGGGAAAAAAAGACAATTTCCAATGTAAAAAACATACTGAATGAAAACAGTTTATTGGAAAAATGTATTGATCAGCTCTTTGGCAGGGCTCCTCTACGGGGCACCCATCAGCTGTTCCATAAGACTCCCCTACCGGCAACCAATCAGATTGACAGAGGGAACCAAGATGAACAACTGATGGGCAGCCTGCAGGTGAGCTCCACATCAGCTGATTGGCAACCAGCTCTCACCCCCTACCTCAAAGGCAAGGAAGTAGCTGCAAAGGCTATGAGCTGCAGACAGCTGCTTCCCCACCTTTAAGATCCACATCTGATCCACCAGCCACAAAAAAGTGATTAGTGTATCTGATCTGATAAAGTAGATATCTGTGGATTTTCAGGGATCTACTTTTAGTAGAGAAGTCAATGAGTGGAGCAGAGCAGGCCTTGATACAACCAGAATTTCCTGGTTAAAAGTGTAATATATACTTGTAATTTTGCCTAAACCTTGAAAAGGAAATACTGTCCTAATTGTGATACCATGTCTTGGTAACTGTTGAATTTTAATGGCAATCAGTGCAGTAATATAAGGAGATGGGTGAAGGAAAATTATATAGGCTATCAAGCTATTGGCATTCACTGACATGATTTGATTTTTCATAGCTAGCCAGATGGTTTCCTAGATAAATTAAATCAACCCAGATTATGACTTTAAATTAAAGCCACTGAATAGTTTTAAAGTGTTTGCAGCTACCTGTGTTCTGTTTTCTATTTTTTTGTTCCAGAAGTTTTGGAATATTACCCTAATATTTTATATTATCTTATTAATATAATTTTCCCCCCAATATTTGAAGACTTTATATAATAATTGCAGCCCAAGTGTACAAGTGGTCTTGTCTTTTTAGCATAGGCTACATGACCCTTCCTAAACAAACATAAGGACCTTGCTGAAAATTATACAAGGAGGAATTGATGTGATCAGTAGCGTGATGTAAAGCCTTTAATACTTCTGGGTTACTATTTGGAATCTAGCTGATGTTGGTAGTAATTGAAAGCCACTACTATATAACATTTCTTTGGAGACTAACATGAAATGAATTGATAGAATCAGTGCAATTTATAGTGGAGAGGTGTCCACTTCACAAAAAAAGGGCCATCATGATTGACACTAATTGGCATCCTTGTTGTCAGTTCTGCAGAGCAGTGCAAGAATAGACTGGGTAAGGGGAATGAACTGCTGTAGCCTTCCACTTTCAGAGCTGGTTCCTGGGTTTGGTGGGGCATTGAACTGCCATTGGCCTGAGTTGTGTCTGTTTGATGGGTAAACAGAGGACTGTGGTGTCCAGAGCTGTCAATGTTTTACCTTTCCAAAGCACAAAAGCACTTAAAGCTTTAAAATTATTTAAAAAGTTAAACCATTCTTAAAACTTCATACAGATACAGAATTTCTGTGCAGGAGACAGGATATTTGTCTTGCAAAGTCATTGCTAGAGAGTTACTGCTGATTTTTACCTGGGAGGGGGTATTGCCAGAATGTATCTCAGCATGGGAGATGAAACCAGTGAAGTGAATCAGTGATGAATAGTCTCGGTCAATTCTCCATAAGGCGATGGAATGTTCAGTGAGGTGTAAGAATCAAGAGACCATTCCAAAAACTGTTCTATCCTTCATTTTATATATTTTGGTCTTGGCACAGTAGATCCACAGATACACAGGTTTTCACAGTCTTATCAGGAATTTTTTCTATTTTATTATGTTTACTTGGTTATGGACAGAGACCCAGATATTTCTGAGTCTTGTGGGGAGGGGAGATAATGTGGTAAGGAGAATAACACAACAAAATCCCGCTGAGGGTCTCTCTTTTTAAGAACACTACTGTTACAAATATAATGACAATAAACTTGCTTTGTTTAGAGGAAGGCGAGGCAGCTGAATCAAACAATAAAAATCAGCCCTGTTCAGATAGAACTGTCCTGTGGCATTTTTAAAGACAACAAATTTATTTAAAAGTGCCACAGGACTCCTTGTTTGTTTTGCTGAACTAGACTAACACAGCTACCCCTCTGGACCGTCTGCATTTATGTTTATCATGCAAATCTGGTGCCTGTGAGCGCCAGCAGAGGCTCCCAGGCACACCGCCTTCTTCACTCACTTAAGGCTTCTGGTGCTTATATTGAGAATTAATTAAAAACTAATCTAAAAAATTGTTGCAAACAGTTATCCTTTTAATTAAATAAGAAAACTTGAGGGAAATGTTTGTGGTCATTTGTGGCCACTCATGAATCTCTATTTGTAAATTAATGGGAAATATATCCCCACAGACACATGCAAATGGTCTTGTGAGTCATGCTGTGTACTGCCTTTCAGCAGACTTCTATGAAAATGAGCTAGGCTAATTTGTTAGTCAGTGAAAGACAGTGTTAGATGGTTCTTGGTGAAAAATGGGTTCGGCTCCCAAGTATACAATAGTATTCCAGAAATGCATCTCTCCAATGAATGCTTTACATGGGATTACATGCTAATGGCCAGTGACTTTTTTCCATTTTATAGGACTTCATTGATGAGTGTATTTTTAGACATATGCTTCCCAGGAATATTCTAGGTAGTTAAAAAAATAATGTAAAAGGCCTCGAGATAGCATGGCAATGGATAGCTTAAAAATGTGAGAGTGAATAGTGGTTCAGTGAATTCAGGTTCATATTTTTTCAATTTCTGATTTTCCTAATCATTTTTTGGCTAGTTGAAAGGCTGGTTGCTAGAGCTGGATACATTTTTTTTGACCAAAGCTGCCTTTTTTTGTGGGGGAGCATGAGAAATACAGATTAGAGTGGAATGAAATTTTTTTCTAATTCATGTTGATTCTGGTGAATTAATTAACCCAAAACCCTAGTCCTTCCCCCGCTCACAATAAAAATGTGTTATTTTAACATTTTCAAACTGAAACATTTTAACTTTTCTACTCAAATTAAGTTTTGATTTTGATATTACTTTTCATTTAAAAAAAATATTATAAAAGAAAAGCTCGGTCAAAGTTTGTTCTCTAAGAGAAGGGGGAGAGTACTTCCACCGCGTACAAGGAGAAAAGTATTGAAGCAAACAACCTGCCTATATAAGGGTCACTGCAACGGGGGTAAGTTGCGCATGATTTGAGACGTGCCTGTCTCCGTGTGCCTGCTTGAGATCTCAAATAAATCTCAGTGTGCTTCTCCGCCCTGGTGTGATTATTGGTGCTGCGCATTCTGGGCAACGAACCTAAATGAACTGTTGCTAGCCCCAGCCCGTTCTCGGGTGTCTCACCTGCAACAATCTATAAGAGGGAATATGGTGAAATCTTCATTCTATTAAAGAGTCCTCTTGGAGTTTTTCCTGTCAACTGTTGGTGATGACTGATGTGCTATATACGCTATTGTGAAGACAAGCTAACGTCAAAACAAGATTTCTGGTCTCAGAAATCCCCACCCTCAGAAATCCCCAAGATTTCCCCATTCTCTAAAATGACCTTCAAAAAATAATGAATTTGTCACTTTTTACATATTTATATATTTATGCACTATATGTATATATGGATAGGGCCTGAAAGTATATATCACATTAGGAGATGTGCAGGTGATATATAATGTGATATATGCCATCATGTGCCAGCAATACCTTCTGCCATGTACATTGGACAAACTGGACTGTCCCTATGCAAGAGAATAAATGGACACAAACCAGATATAAAAGATGTAACATCCATAAACCAGTAGAAGAACATTCCATTCTCCCTAGACACACTGTAGCAGACTTGAAGGTTGCCATATTTCAACAAAAGAACTTAAAAAACAGCCTTCAGCATGCAACTGCAGACCTGGAATTCATATGCAAACTTGACACAATCAGAGTGGGTCTGAATAAGGACTTGGAATGGTTATCCCGTTACAAAAAATAATTGTCCCTGTTCACACAGGCTCATCTTCTAATCATCTCTTGTGAATGAGCCTCATCTACCCTAACTGAATTAACTTTGTTAGCATTTGCCCTCCCCATTGTAATGTTTCTCACCCTTGCAAGTATATGTATATATATATATATATAAAAATAAAGATACATGGTCTCCCTTAGTAATCCCAGCAAGTTAAAGAAGTATTGTTAGATGAACAGACTATAAAGGTGGCTAGAGCGCTGGCTAGATCAAGTATATATATCAATGAACTATCTATATATCTATATCCACTTCACTAGGAACAAGGCTTGTATATATCAATTTCTTTGTTAAACTGACATGAGCTAATAATGTTCAGTGGGAAGCACTGAACGTTGTAAGATGGGAGTTCCTAGGACAGCATCTGGGACTGGAGTATTGACTAGAGTCAATCTGTTGTGTGATCCAAAGAGTGGATGGCTAGACACACTCACTTATGCAAGTAGGAACGTCTTGCTTGCTGGTGGCTTGTATGAACACCCCAGGAATGAGGGTTCTGACAGAAGAGCAGGGTAAAAAAGGGCTCAAGGAGGAGCAGTAATGAGATCCATTGATATTTTTCTGCGCTTTTCCACTGTCAGCCATCTGGGGCGGGGAACAATGGCTCCTGATGTTGTCAGCCAGGTCTGAAAGTGGGGCTACCAAGATTTGCAGCCTCACACAGGGCAGTGCCCCTGCTGTCAAAATTATGGTGAAAGCCTAATACTGAATTATCTACAATTTCTGCAACATAGCCTATTAAGTAAGGCCTTCAGCATGAAGTAATTCTTCAAAGGTTATGCATGTTACACCAAGCTCTATATTGCAAAATCTCCTCCAAAATTATTTCAAAATCAGAAGTTCCACCTTCTGGATAATGACACACCTCTTAAGTGCTGGCACTGTACATGCCCTTTTAGTCATGTCACTCCCTTTTTAGGCAGTTTGCTGCTCCTTCCCCATTGCCTTTCCACAATTTTCAGAGGCTAAATATTGCATCTGCATAGTTTTACAAAGAACAATGTAATTATTTTTTTCCATTTAAATAATCCCAACAAAGTTATTTGGTGTTCAACAGCTGAATGTATGGCATGATTTACCTCAGTGGGCCACAGTGGGACAGGCTGTACAGCTTTACACTGTGGTAGGGTCTCCACAGAAGTCTTGCAAATGGAATATGACCAGGATGGGGGTTGGCTGAATCAATGGCCTGAGCACTCTTCCCTTTCCAAGCCATCTCTTTGAAGTCTACATTTTCCAGCTTCAACCCATCAATGACAAGAGTTCCTGGCAGTTCTGGGCAGACTTATTTCTACTGGGGGGAAAAACAGCATAATCCAAGATTGAATCCCAAAAAGTCTTGTATTATCCTCGTAGCAGTTCACTTGGGCTGCTCAGTTTTCAAATTTGGATTCCTAAATAGATATGCCCAGCTCTGTATTAAAGTGCTCAAAATGGCAAAATAGGTGCTTAGAATGAGTATTTGGAAATTCAAGTGATAATCTGAGCACCTAAATGAGGAAGTGATCTCCCAGATTAGGCTCTCAAATTTAAAAATTGGGCTCTCAGAAATCCCAGTGCAAATGTCTGTCAAACAGTGCTGGTAGCTTTGAGTTTTTATACAATAAATAATAAATTATGAAATTCATAATACATGAAGACAGCCCCTGAAGCCAAGAAATAAATTGTGTGCTTGCTTTATAATGAAAGCTGAGTGTTTGAACTAAAAACAATGTTTGTTTAATCTTTAAAATAAATAATAATGCAGAAATACAGTATAGCAAAACTAGAACTGATAATATATAGAATGTAGTTATTTTTATATATTAAAATTCATAAGTTTTGGTTTTTTATACCTGGATTAAACAGCCATGATATCCTCCTTGTTCCTGAGAGCTCATTATTGTTTGGCAACATAATGATTAAAAAGTGAATATTTATAAGCTAACAAATGGAGTTGATAAAGTTTCATATTACCATGAATTGTGCTTCACTTAAAAGAAGTCAGAATGAGCTCTTAAGTCAAAGATGAAAAGGGAGCTTTCTTGAAAATAATATTAATAATTAATCTGGGAACTCAAGCATTAGGGGAATTCATCAAATGTTTTAGAATATATATGGTGTTTTTCCAATAAGAGGAGAATTTACTTTTTCATATTCAAGGTCTTCTAAAAAGTGCCATGAAAAGGTTGAAAACATAACAGTTAAGGGTTTTAAGTTTAAAAACATAAGGAAAGAAGCAAAGATATCATGTAGAAGTTCTTTTCTGCAGACCGTGCTACCACAGTATTTTTTAATCATTAAAATTTAATGTGTAGCAGACATCCGCATGTCCTAGTGTAACAAAAAATAAAATGTAATATGAATCTACATTTTCCTAAAAAATATTAATTTACATTTTCCTATAATTATCTGCAACTATAGAACAAGAGTCTCATTGTACAATATCACTTGTATCTTCAATAGAGATTTGTATTGCTATTTATGCCTGATCACTGAACCACTGGTTTTCTATTTTAATTCAGAATGTGTGTTATTTGAATAGAGAAGAAGACGACAAACAATGCTTTAAAATTCCAAAGGGGTAGCCATGTTAGTCTATTGTAGAAAGACAACAGAGTCTTGTGGCACTTTTAAAGACTAACAGATTTATTAATCGCATGAGCTTTCGTGGGAGAAAATCCCACTTCGTCAGACGCTT
>ML685786.1:18097271-18168258 GCA_007922175.1 Pelusios castaneus
TTGAAGCGTCTGACGAAGTGGGATTTTCTCCCACGAAAGCTCATGCGATTAATAAATCTGTTAGTCTTTAAAAGTGCCACAAGACTCTGTTGTAATGCTTTAAAATGTTACTG
Source organism: Pelusios castaneus (assembly GCA_007922175.1). Taxonomy (NCBI): domain Eukaryota; kingdom Metazoa; phylum Chordata; order Testudines; family Pelomedusidae; genus Pelusios; species Pelusios castaneus. The sequence continues at coordinate 18,097,385 of ML685786.1, forward strand.
CAGTAAATACAGTATCAGACTGAAACCGGTAAAAACAATACTATTGACTGTGGAGGTCTCCCGTCTCCCATAGAATACCTTAATACCAATTAGCAGTACTAAAATAGATAATTTGCCAGTCTCATAGTCAATCAGAGCTGCACATCTAAATGCTGGATAAAGGCACTCTATTAAGGCACCTATGTAAACGAATGGGCTCCACGTGGTGAAGGCAGGAAAAAGTCACAACAAAGCACAACCTGCGATGGGAAAAATAGTTTTCTTCTGAAAATACTAGACAAATCCTCATCCCTTACCAATAGTAAAATAAAACAGCAAGCTAATTACACTCTGGATTTTATCCTTGACTTTCTTTTTAAGCTTATATTTATAGTATTACTCTCAGAAAACTACAGCTGCTTGCAATGTTGGGGTGTGATTCTAAATCCATGGTCAATATAAGTTTTTTAACCAGCTTCAATATGAACAAGATTGGTCCTTACACACTGACTTCTTGGAAATGAGTTTCTTGGTTAAATAAAGAGTTTTCACTTCTCTCTCTTTAGTTACTCTTGAAAACAAATGTCCACAATAACTTCCCCCTGCAACATATCTTGAGTTCTCTTTTACAATTGATATGTTTGACTGTAGATCTTATCCTTGTATTCTCTTTGGTCATGTGCAAAAAGCAGCTCAAAACTGAAATACTAAAGCCTTGTCTTCAGGACAATTTGCTAAATTTGGAGTATCTCCTTTCCTCAAATAGCCTCAGGAGCTTGAGGCTAAACCATTATCTCCAAGTTATGCCCTCAAATAGGCACAGAGCATCCACTGAGTGCAGTAAAGTTCCGTGTACATTTCTGATTGGAGAATTTGTCTAGACTAGAGTTAGTCTAGCCTCAAGTTTCTGTACAAAGACATTGACACATCATCAGGAGTCAGTTAATGATATCAATGGGAATTCCATATGTGGATCTAGAGTAATAGAGGACTTTAAAATTTCTTCTAAGAATGAAACAAACTTTTGAAAAAGGTCAAAGGAAAGGGCATTTGTTAAAGCTCTCATAGCAATAATTTAAAGAGAAAACTGGTTAAAATTAAGTTGATTTCTTAACAATAAACAGCTTAATTGCCTAGCAGATGGAGCTCCATTTCTGTAAAAGATCAACACAATTTCAATAGAAACTCCCTAATTTATAAGCTAAAATGGTTTTCATGCTGCCACCCTGTACTCTTATTAGCACTTCAGTTCTGTGAACTGTACAAAGTCAGACATATTTTGCTCATTATTCATAAAGAAGAAAACAGACTTGTAAGATGCTCAATTATCTACTTGTTGGTTTCATAAACATAAGTAATCTGGTGTGGAATGGGTTGCAGAATCTCAAATATAATTATACTCTCTGCCAGAAAGTTACTCAATAGCAACCTTTTCTTAGCTGCAACAGACAAATGATACGGGAGGTTTGGCGAGAGGGGGTGTGAGGGCAAGGTACAAGGAAGAAGAAACAGAGAATCCATAACTGGCGATTAGGGTTCTAAGTACAAGGCTAGGATGATACAACAGGAGAAAGCAGCAATTAACTAAAAAATAATGCATTGGATTCAACTTGAAGGTATCAGATGGCATATTGCCCCAGAAAGAAGCTAACTGTTTTATGCTAGCATAAAAAGAAGTGTATGCCTTTTGCTCGTCTGCACATCTCCCCAATGAGCTACAATCCTGAAAGGGTTTCAGTACCAATTTAAGTAGGTTGTTAACTTGTTTTTCTTTCTATTCTTTGTAGAAGTAATGCAAGTTTAACTGTACACAACAGTTCACTGTTATACCATCTTCTGTGGCAGCATTTAGGAAATGATGCAGATAATGGGCATAATTATGCATTCCAAGCACATCCAGAAACCTAAGCAAAATAGAATATTTGGGAGCACAAAGAACATACAATGGAACAAATGTGTGCAAATACTTGACAATATGAAGGATGGAGAAGGGATAAGTTTAAATGTATACAATTTTATAAATGGTTTTCAAAATTAATTTTTGGGTTCAGCTACCTCTCCCTGCCTCTCCGCCCATCCATCATTAACTGGCTGATTTCTTACACCTGTCACAGCAGAACAAAATAAGATATTATTCAGTAATAAATATCAGTGCTCAGAATACAAGTATCAGACACCAGATGAGCAATCATTTATACAAAAAACAAATCAAGATCAAAGCTATTAAGTAATCTACACAACAATTTGTAAAAGTTAACAGTACACAGATGGTGGGGGAGGGAAAGAAGAATTAGAGCCCCATCCTCACCTACACAGAAACACAGTTTCCTATCCATCTTCCATCAGTAGTAGGCAGGGTTTATTCTAAGGGAAGAAGCCTGTTTGTGCTTCTTCAACCCACAAATCCAATTAAATATATATTGATTATGGTATATTTTCAAGAGGAGCTTCTCAAACACGTCCCCTTGCCTCCCATTGTATAACCTGGCTCCATCAGCTCCTGCTAGACAGCATATTTCCTTCTGGGGTTGTACCTTCCAGTAATTCTCCCAACCTGAAGACCCACTAAAAAAAAAATTTCCGCAGCTTGAAATTAGTCACAATTTCATACAGTTTCAGGCTGCATTATACTGTACCAGGTTCTCCAGCATTTCTGCTTCAAGAAGAATACAGAAAATTCTCACACCATCTCAGGTCACTGGCCTGTTCCCTTCCAATTCGCCAAGCCCAAATCCAGTAGATCTCTAAAGAGCTGGGGGAGGAAGTCTAGCTAGCTAGGAATCTCTCCTTTGCACAAGAGGCTTCCTTCCATATACAGTGTGAAGGGAAAGGGATGTGTGTGGCCAAGAACCACGGCTTATTTACTTGTTTTAAAGAGGACTGTGATCAGTTAGTTATTCCCCATGTCCACTGAAGGTAGAACAAAAAGTAATGGGCTTACTGCAGAAAGGGAGATTTTGGTTAAATATTAGAAATAAACTTTCTAACTATTCAGCTAGTTAAACACTGGAATTTGCTTCCAAGGGAGGTTGTAGAATACCCATCATTGGAGGTTCATAAGAACAGGTTGGACAAACACCTGTAAGTGATAATCTAAGTTTACGTGATCCTGTCTCAGCACACAGGGCTGGTATTGAGGAATTCTTCGGTTCCTTGCCAGCCCTATATTTCTATGATTCTATCCAAATTCCTAAATAAGCACAAAATCTACAACTTGTACCATCCAGCTGTTAAATTAAAAAAATAGCAGTTTAACTTCTGTACCAGGAAAAATAATGGAGCAAATAATTAAGTATCCATCAGCAAACATCTAGAAGAGAATAAGGTGTTAAGTGATAGTCAGCATGGATTTGTCAAGAACAAATCGTATCAAACCAACCTGATAGCTTTCTGTGATAGTGTAACAAGCCTTGTGGATAGAGGGGAAATGGTAGATGTGGTATATCTAGACTTTAGCGAGGTTTTTATATGATCTTGCATCACCTTCTCATTAACAAATTAGAGAAGTACAATCTGGATGGAGCTACTATAAGATGGGTGCAAAATTGGTTGGATAACCGCTCCCAGAGAGTCATTATCAACAGTTCACAGTCATGCTGGAAGGGCATAACGAGCAAGGTACTGCAGGGATAGGTTCTAGGTCCAGTTCTGTTCAATATTTTCATTAATGATTTAGATGATGGCATAGAGAGTACACTTCTAAAGTTTATCGATGATACCAAGCTGGGAGGGGCTGAAAGTGCTTTGGAGGATAGGGATCACAATTCAAAATGATTTGGAAAAAATGGTGAAATAGTCTGAGGTTAATAGGATGAAATTCAATAAAGAAAAATGCAAAGTACTCCACTTAGAAAATAATCCATTGCACACGTACAAAATGGGCAATGACTGCCTAGGAAGGAGTACTGTGGTAAGGGATCTGGGTGTCATAGTGGACTACAAGCTAAATATGAGTCAACAGTGTAACACTGCTGCAAAAAAAAGCAAACATCATTCTGGAATGTATTAACAGAAGTAAGACACAAGAAGTAATTCTTCTGTTCTACTCCACCCTGATTACGCCTCAGTTGAAGGATAGTATCCAGTTCTCAGTGCCTCATTTCAGGAAAGATGTGGACAAATTCAGTGGTTAAAGTATTTGGCAGGCCCTCCTAGTCTCTGGGCCCTCTTCCTGTATTGTGCGGGCCCCAGCCCAGGTAGGCATTTGCAACAACTTCTCAATACCGTATGCAACGGTTATCACTCTATAAAAATATTTATAATTATTTTGGTGTTTATGTCTATAGCAATTATTGTCACAAACTAGCAAACATTGCATAACACACCAAGTACTACGATCCTTATATGCCCAATATGCACATTCCACTTTATTAAATACAATGCCAAACTTGGAACTATGTCACTTTCACCAAATTCCAGTGCCAGCTCTATAGTGAACGTGATGGGTCAGGTGCTTCAGCTGCACTGCTTAGACATTTTTCTGAGTCTGGCAACAATTTAGCATTCATACAGTCCACTAAGGCCTAGTAAAATTGACATTTAGAAATTACAATTTGCTTGCCAATATTCACAGACATGCTTACACATACACCTTTAAAGCAACCTGCAGCAATCCCCTCACAATCCTCTTGGTAGAACTCTGAATCTCACTTTCTACAAGCTATAAACACCTGAACTAGTCAATTACTTGCTGTAGATAGTGTTAAATCAGATATTTGCAATGCCGAGGACACTTCTGCAAGTTCCGCCAGAGCATCAAGCATGAGACCCAAGTTTTTAACAAAAACGGAATTCTCCAGGTTTTTTTGCCATGTTAGCAACTTTTGCTTTATCTTTCCCTTCTAGTGAGAAATCATTGGATTTTTTTTTTTTCAAGGAGCAGCTATGGAGAGCTGCATATATGACCACAGAACAGCTTGTACAGTGCGGCAGCTAGAGGCAACCCAACATGCATCAAGTTTGCATCCAATCCTATTAAGCTAGACTTCCTGATCATTGGCACATTCAGCCAACTCTCTCAAGCACTTCGGCGACTGACTGTACAGAGCATGCACAAATGATTTAAAGTGATTAACTTCACTGCAGCATTTGATAGCATCAGCCATGGCCAATTCCAACCTGTGATTAAAACAACACCAACTTATTAAAAGTGGAAATCATGTCTTTAATTTTGTGGCCTTACTGCCTAACATGACAGAGGCTCCATCTACACCTAAACCAATCCAATTATCTTTGAGACATTCCTCCATGAACCCATGTGCTGTCAAACACTGCAGCAAAGCTAATACTACCCCATCAGCATCATTGCTGCCTAGTTCAACCAGATCAAGAAAAAATGTAACAGGACCAATGTCTGTATCCTGTACTCCTTAGCCATTTTCCAATAAGAGATGAGCAGTACCAAATGACTTACTTTAACCATTGCATCAGAGTTAAAGGATACCATGATTTAAATGTGACACATTTTAATGTAGGCAGTTGAGTTATACCAGGGGTGAATCTAGCCCAATATGTCCATATCACAAAACCATCACACAACCCGGCACAATTCAACACAATTAATAACATTATCTGTGTGACAGTGGGGGAAATCAGGGCCAATACTCCTAACTGGTGCTATTAATGCTAAAGGTATTATTTTTGTGGCAGTTTTATATTCTTGTGGCTCTGCATTTTGTTTACAACAAGCAAAAACGGTTCACCTTTTTCCCCTCTCTAAGCAACAACTACAGATCCTGATCTTCAGTTACATTGAAGTCAAAGGGTGTTTTGTCACTGGGTTCAGTGAGCAAATTTAGGCTAGATAAGGCATAGAAACTGTGGAGTGGTAGGAAAGGCAGGGGTATCCTGGCAGGGGAGTGTAGCAGGGATGGGTGGCAAAGGAGGAATGGCTGGGGAACTTGGGAGGACAGGGTAGAGATGGGGTGGGGTGCCAGAGGGGAATGGGGACCTCTGGCACTAAGTGGCAGGGTGCCAGGTAGCAGATCCCCCCACTGAGCCTCCCTGGTGATGTCCCCCCATCCCCAGCTGCCCTGACTCAGCCACTGAGGGCAGGACCGCCCAGGTGGTGCCCAGTGAGGCTCTGGAGACAGACTGGCTAGGCAGCAGCTTTGGTGTGGGGGCCGTATTTGAGTTCTCAAACATGCTCCCCGATGGCCACCCCCTACTTCATCTCCCTCCCTGCTAGTCTTGGGCCATGTCCACCTCCACTGCTAGCCCTAGAGCTGGAGGGTTGAGGCTGCAATGCAGGGCTGGGTTCATGTGAGAAGGGCTAAAGGAGCTGTGGCTGGAGTGGGGCTGCTGTTGGCCCAGAGGGCAGGTCTGTGGCACTTTTCCTCAGCCAGTGTTGCCCACGGCAGCAGATTTCAGGGTATGCCCAGGCTGGGCCAGGACAGGAGGGCTGGGGGATTGGGCCTGTGGGGAAATCAGAGTGGGAAGGGCAGGGCACGCAGGACAAGGCTGGAGAGGGGAAGGTTTCCCAGCACCCCAGGGGACTGGCTCCATGCTGGAGCAGCCTCCCCTGTATCTCCTCCCCCAGCAAGGGCCATGGTGCTGGGGACACACCTGCTCCTGCTAGGGGGTCAGCATGCAGCCACTCCAATACCCCTCTGCTGCCCCCTCACTGGTCCCCTGCCCCCAAGCCTCCCCAGGCCCCTTCCCTGCTCCTCTCAGTCCCCATGTCCTCCTTACCTGGCCAGAGCTGCAGAGGTGGCCAGACTTATAGCTGCTCCTTGGCCCAGGCGGGAGATTTGAAAACTCCCCAGCCTGGCCGCAGCAAGACAGGGCAGACAAGCGTTCCGCCCAAGTCTTCGGCTTTTCTGGGTCCTGGAATGCTGGCCCAGCAAATTTGTGTGTTCTGCCTTACTTTAACCCCTGGACAAAGTGGAGAAAGTTCAGAGAAGAGCAACGAGAATGATTAAAGGTCTGGAACACTTGACTTATAAGGGAAGATTGAAAGAGCTGGGTGTGTTTAGTCTGAAAAAGAGGATACAGAAGGGACATGACAACAGTTTTCAAGTACCTAAAAGGTTGTCATGAGGAGGAGGGAGAAAAATTGTTCTCCTTAACCACCAATGATAGGAGAAGAAGCAATGGGTTTAAATTACAGCAAGGGAGGTTTAGGTTGGACACCAGGAAAAAATTCCTAAGTGGCAGGGTGATTAACCACTGGAGTAAGTTGCCTGGGCAGGTTTGTGGAATCTCCAGCATTGGAGGCTTTTAAGAGCAGGTTAGACAAACACCTGTCAGGGATGGTTTAAGAAGGCACTTGGTCCTGCCATGAGTGCAGGGGACTGGACTTGATGACCTCTCACGGTCCTTTCCAGTTTTTATGATTCTAAGGCAGGAGGAGGAGAAGGGAGAGCTAACTACATTTAGGTAGTTGTAATTTCTATGAAAGCCATTTTAATCTCTTCAGCTTGTCTGTGCAATTCTGACTTGAACTATCAGAGAGGCAACACTATGATATACTGTAATGGCAGAACAAAAGTGCAGTGAAGCCTGATGCACTATGAAATTCAGAAAAAAAATCACAGGAAATTAAACTAAAAAAGCAGGATAAGCCTTTTTTCACATTCTTCTCCCCCAAGGTGCTTTTAGGTTTCACTTTCTAGGCTTTCCAGTAGGTATCTAAGTAGCACCAGAACTCAGAGAACCACTACAATGATAACAGATAGAACTGTGTTATTTTCTTTTTTCTTGTTGCTAGTAACTTCATTTTAAACCTCAAACATTGATTGCTGGAGATCTTGGAAAATCTGCACAAACGCATGAGAATACCATCAATTTAATTCTTTTTCCAAGATATATTCAGGTTGATACTTATGTCATATATTGGAAAGTAAGGCCAAGACCTTCAAGTTTATCAATGACAGCAACTGTTCTTAATGTTTCCAAGATACAAGTAACAGAATGCAGTTACGCATCTGAATGGTAATTCACTAAGAGTATTGTATAACGTACGTTTATTTCTACATGAAAGACAATAAAATAGTTATTACTTTAATTTTATTTGTGCCTCATGAAACCACAAATATTTTTAAATTTCATTTCTTGCTTCCTCCCAGTAATCTGCTGCTGTGGAACTATAACTGATCACAGTCAATCCCAACCAACCCAAACAAGTATTTTAAAGGTTTTTTCATTTTAACTCATTTAAAATTTGTAAGATTTAGGTTAGCTGCTGAATACATTTAGCAGATATGTTATGCACATAGTTACCATTGTGAGATGACATCAAAGAAATGTTTCTTTGACAAATTGGCATGTCTTTTTTTCCTATCCCAAAAATGGATACTAAAATCTTTTAAGTTTCAAGAGGCTGTAACTCAAAGACTGTTTCAGAAATAACACTGCATTTCAAAACATTAACCACCTGCTTTTTCATTCTTTGAGTGCCTCCTTGTCTGCTATACAGTCATAATACAAAAGTTTACATATAAAGCTAACACTTTGATTTACAGCAGGTTCGTATTTAGTACGCTTTTTAATATGCCTGTTTATAAGCAATATTTTATGGTTGCTTTTTTATTTTAAAAAGGTGACCTTATTTGAAAACTCTGGGTACCTGCTTTGTAAACCCATGTGGGCATAACAATAGGGATTCCATTAAATTTTAATGGAGACCCTCTGTTGCACTTGCTTATATATGGCATTAGCATTACTATTTCATAGCTCTCCTTTTGACCCATGGACGCACAAGTCCATTTAATCACTACATGTGGGTTTTTGTCAAATCTTCTCTTGCTTTCAAAATGAGGGTCCTAGTAACACAACTCCAATTCTGCAGATTATATTAAATTGAACCTAATTCAACACTGAATGATTTTTTTTTTTCAAAGCAAATGATCTAGCTTTGCCTATTCTGATACATTTGTGAGAAGTCTGGTTCTCTTCAAACATAGACAAAGAAAACATTCATAGGTTGTTAATTTTTTACCCTCTCAGTGATCAGCTAACAACATGCAGCATGTGATCTAATTATTCAGATTGTGGTACCTCTAATTTCAATTGTTGCTTACAAAAATAAGAACTTCAAAACAGAATAAGGTGTAACCTTTAGATACTTAAATATTGGCCATTACACATGATCTGGATGATTGTTTTCCCTGCAAAGGTTGTTCCACAGCTACATAAAGCTGGATAAGTGAGATGCCTGTATTTTCTAAAATTAGCACACTGCTATGAGCAGCATCAAAGGCTAAATTGTGTCAGTGTGAAGGGTGCTCATACTGTCGACTGAAGCTTGGTCTTGACTACAAAGCTTGGTCAAAAGATGTTGCCTTTTGTCACCCAAGTTTGCATGCATTCACACACAAATTTGATGATAGCTGACAGAACCCAGCTTTTCTGTTGTGCAGATAACACAACACCACACCACCAGTCCACAGCTGATATTTTTCCATTGGCTGTCTGCCAGTGAGAATGTTGCACTACCTGGGTTGGCAAAAACAGTCCTCCAGCAGCAGCCCCATAATGCCTGTCTCTGTGCTGCTCTGGTCAGAGTTCTGAACTCTGCTGTTTAAGGGTCAGGGTGATCAGAAGCACACACCCCATTTAAAATTCCCACAGTGTTTTGGAAATGCCTCCTTTCCTGGGATAAGCACATTCAGCCCACTTTTGTGAGCAGACAGTTATAGCTCCTATTTAAGATAAATCTCCAACTAAAGCTTGTCCTCCTGCCAAAACCAGGAAAGAGGTCCTAAATCTTGTCTCCACAGGCTGAGCACAAGCTGTTCAAGAACAGCTGCTGGGCAACTATGCAAGAGTAAGGCTAACCATATGGACATTACAGAGCAGATGAAAGTCCTGGTGTATGACAGGGACATAAATTAACAGAATGGAAGAAACATTATGGAATGTTTGAAAGGAATTGTGAAAACTTCACTCTCATAATGCTCCGATCTCATTTCTGTTACCAACAATGCAAGGCAAAAAAAAAAATCACAAGGCACCAATGCAGAGTGTCACAGAGGACACCAGGATGCCCCACTGTGTCTTCTGCCAGCATCAGCCCTCACAGCGAAGACAAGCAGAACCAGCAGAAGCAGTCAAGTGTACATGAGCGGTACCATTTTAGTAATATCAGGATCTGTAAGCCGACAAAAATTCTGTTGACCAAACTTTCTGGCATAGCCATGGCCTAAATTAGGTAGTTGAACCTTGCCTTGCCTACAAAGAGAACTAGGCACACTCAGGGCCAGATTAAGGAGCCCCTGAGGGCAAGGTGAGATGGCTGTTGGGCACACTGGCCCTGAGGCCACATGGCACACCCAGCAGCCATGGGGGCCCCCCAACGCTAGCCTGCCCCACATGGCTGGCAGGTCTTTTGGGAAGCCCCAGGGCCAGCACGCCCAAGCGCTGCCTCACTGGCTATTGCCACCATTGTGGGGGAGCAGGGCCCTGGGCCCCTTAATCCAGCCCTGGCCCTGGGGCCAGAGGCCACAGTTCACAGCACGCCCATCCTGTCCCCAGGCTAGCTGGTCTGCCCCAGGGGGCGGGGTAGGACATGCAGCAGTATAGCAGGGACAGAGCTAGTTGGCACATGGTGTGGCCTCCAATGGTGTTGCCCCAGGGCCAGGAGTGCTATTGGGCTGCCACACCAGAGACCTTCCAGGCTATCCTGAGCCATGGGGACCCAGCAGGCACTATGCCAGCTTGAGTAGGGATAGATTAGGCAGGGTAGTGGTCTCCCCCTTTTTCCTGGGGCTACAGCCCCTCTTTAATCAAGCCCTGGGCACATTGCTTATGCCACATCAAAGAAGCTGCCCTACCCACCTAGTGGAAAAGAATGAGCCCCACCCTGGGCTCATTAAGTCTCATATAAGGGGCAAGGTATAATAGGCTGGAGAAAGAGATTCTGAGGAATAGTGAAAGACCTCTATTTTCCCCCCACTCCCCAGGGGATTGAGGAAACAGGTCCAGCAATTTCACTGCGCAAGCCTATGCTAGATAACACAGAAGTCTTGGGAAAACTGACTGCCTCATTTACCCAGACCCATGCTTTGCTCACACAGGGCCAAAAGAGCAAAAGCCTCCATGAGCCTGAGTCTTTTGAGCATTCTCCCAGAGCAAAGAAATCTCCAGCAGGTATAGAGCTGGATCAGCCAACTCCCACACTAAACTCTCTGAACTTCCAGAGTAAGTTATGCTTCAGTTATCTTTATCTGGCAGATACACTTTCAGACCTGCAGCCAACCAGTATAAAGGTAGCCTCAGGAGTAAGGAGATATAACCAGCTATCTTGTAGCCCCCTACCTATGCAGAGCAACCAAGCCTTTACCATAACTATTTAATTCCTTTCCTCCATGGTCTCCCCTCCACCTTCACTGAAGCAAACAGTTCTTGGTTCAGTCTTTTGCTCTCTTGCTGGGCCAGCTTAAAGAAAGTTTGTATTAATTCCCTCTACCCTAGCAGTGTTGAGAAATGCTCCATACAAAGCCTTATTCCTTAAAGTAGCAGAACATGATATTTGTATCTTTTCTTTTTTCCTTACCTGTAACAGGGTGCAGAGGGGTAAATCCCTGGCCAACCCAGCATTCCACTCTCCTCAGCTGAGGAGCAGCTGAGCTAAGGGCCGATTGCCTGAGTGGAAGCAGGTGTTTGCCTACCCTGGCTAAGCAGTTGCTCAGTCTTGATTGAGAAAGCTGCAACAGTTGCTTCACTGGTGTACTAAGGGGGGGCAGGAGAGATCCACGCCACTGAGCTGTGGTGTAGGGGCACCACAGTGGCCCTTCACATGGTTCAGGTGGAGGGATGCAAGAAGCACTCAGAGGTACAGAGCTTCCTGCACTCCTCCCATGTTGTGAAAAGCCAACCTGGTGCTCCCCTCTTTGCCTCCCATCAGAGCGGGCTCCAGGCTGGGCTGTCCCTTTGTGGGGGACACAGGAGGTGCTGAGCAGTGCTCCTCAGCACCCTCTGTGCAATGTCCCCTCCTCTCCTCAGGTGTGGAGAGGGAAGAAGGGTGAGGCTGACCCCCTATAGATATAGACCACCCTCCTTGGAACAATTGGGGGCTGGGGCCAGGTCCCCTCCTGCCCTTGGGGGGTGGAGGGTAAACGGGGTTGTAAATGGGGGCTTGGCCTCCAGGCACCAGATACCCTCAGTACACCACTGAGCTGCCCAAAAAGACCCAGAAGGGTTTATAAGATGACCCAGAGGAGCAAGGAGTGCTGAGGTTTGGCTAGGCTCCCTGAGCAAGCCCCACAGACTGCTGGCTCTAAGGGCACTGGAAGGTGGTGGGATTTTTGTACACTCCTTGAAAATAAAGCACAGGTCACTGCAACCTGAGAGGTCTCTGAGTCTTTTGTGTGTCTGAGGGGAACTGAAGTAGAGGCAATGGTGAACAAATCCCTTACATTACCCTCTTGCTGATAGTCTAGCTCAGGGGTTCTCAACCCGTGGCCCGTGGGGCTTTCTAAAATGGCCCGCACTCGCTGCTGGCTGGGAGTCCTGCTGCGGCTGCCCGCTTCCCCTCTGGTCCCGGTCAGGGCTCCAGGGGATGCGGGCCGGCATGGCAAACTGTGTTGCGGCTGCCTGGCGTGTTGGGGAAGAGTGGGGACATGGGCCAGCATAGCACGGCTGGGGGGAGTGCTGGGGAGGGAGGCCAGCGCAGCTGTGGGGCGTGCTGGCTGCTGGGGCCTGGGGGTGGCCGTGGGCAACGCAGGCTGCGGTAGCCGGAGCCGGGGGCTGGCACGGCTCTGGGGGGAGGCAGGAGCATGGGCTGTGCTGTTGCTGGGGCCCACACCCTGCCCACAAACTGTCCCTGTTCATGGGCATCCAGCTCCGTGCGTGCCCCTTTTAAAAAAAGAAAAAACTTTCTATTTAAAAAAAAATCTTTTTGGCTTGAGGGCCACAAATATAATTTTTAGGACCCTGAAGGGCCACTATTCTATTTAATTAAAAATGTATTTAAATTTAATTAATTGATTTTAATTATATTTAATTAATTCACTTTTAATTCAAATGTAATTAAATAGACTGGTGGCCCCTCAGGGTTCTAAAAATTATATTTGTGGCCCTCCAGCCAAAAAGGTTGGGAACCACTGGTCTAGCCTATAGGCCTAGGCCCCACCTATGCACATAAACCCAATAAACATCCTGGCTCTTAAGATGACTTTGCAAAAGGAATTACCACCATCTACAGAACACTAGTGTTGCAAATAACAGTACAATATGGGTGTTGTATTACTCCTTGTTATAATTATAGTGGGCTAAATTCATCATTGGTATATCTTGACTGAAGATTGCTATCAACTATATACATAAATTTGGCATCAGTTAATATGTCTAACAGCAAAGAAACATGTGGTGTTAACTTTTGTTTGACCAATATACTGAAAAGAAAATGTAAGTTTTAGTTCTAGCACAGAATGATTACTGAGATTACTGAAAACAGACTTTTGTACCAGAAATCTTAATAAATTCAAACAAGACTCCCACTTACGAAGGAAAATTGTACATATGTCTCTGAATGAAAGAAGTGATATTCTGAGTCAGGATTTGAGAAAAAAAATCAAATTGAAGCACAGGATGGTGCAGAGCCACAGCAGACTCAGAAGCAACCCAGCAAAGAAAGGACACTACCCCTCACACGCATAGACTCATAGACTTTAAGGTCAGAAGGGACCAGTACAATCATCTAGTCTTGACCTCCTGAAAAATACAGGCCTCAAAACCTCACCCACCCACTCCAGCAATAAGCCACTAACACGCATGTTTGATATGCATTAGAGTTAGGGAGAACATAACTGAACATACAGCAACTTTAAGGCTCTCGCTATAAGCGAATGGCCTGTTGACTAAAGGGAATATAGAGCCACCTGAAGGGGACAGCGACAATTTAGTGTAAAACACAAAGATTATTTGCATAATGAGCAATTATCAGCATGGGAGAAAAGCAAAATATGGGGGGAAGATAGATAATTGTTAATTTAAGTTCAAAAAAGCTTTTGAAAAAAATCAAACCTGCTTGCCCAGTGAAACGGTTATAGCATTGAATAGAAATAGAACACTCACTGGATCAGGGAGACAGTGAATAAAGTCTGTGGTCCTGTGCAGTAGAATTTGAACATCATCATTGTCAATGTGTTGATGCAATACGATATTAGGACTAGAAGGAAAGAATTGAGGAAGACTGAGGTTTCTCTCCCCCAGTCTCCACCACAGATTGAAGATCAATGAGAGTGGGGTTAGATGTTGAGGATGTGGAATGAAAAGACCAGGATGGGGGAAATCCAAGAAGCTGAGTAATTGGGAACAGAAAGAGGAAAAATAAAGTAATGCATCACGCCATTGTAAGGTATACATGCTCTTCTATGCAAAGGATTTCTCCATTCTGGCCCAGGTTACAGGGAATCAACATTTGGACTTCCTTTCTTATCCAAAAAAATAAAAAGGAGAAGTTGCAAATTGCTTCAGCGAGAGCAGAAAAAGCGAAGTCCTCAACTTGATCACTGGACAAGCAAGGTGATCATTTTTCAAGTTCTTCCTTGCTTCCTATCTCTGTGTCTAAGCTTGGGGTCAATTTAAACTTCCTCTTACTCTCAGGGTCCCTTCCCTAGTTCTCTACAGCTTTCTTGATATTTCTCTGCTCTGCTGAGACCCTAATTAATCCCTTTCCTGTCTTCATGTGGCATATGCGCAAAGCCACCATAAGATTTTTTTGTAATTCCTCACTAACTCATACCAACAATAGTAAAAGAATTTTCTCAACAAAAACAAACCAAATTATTTTGGTGTTTGTAGGCCAAGCTTTTTTGAAGATATAAACCTAAGGGAATATGTTCAAAGAGTCAGACTTCTTTAAGCACTGTAACGTCAAAAAACTTTTTCTGATTTTATTTTTTACATTTTGCAGTAAAATTCCTCTCTGGGATAAGAAATGGCATGTGACATTTCAAAGGCTGCTTTTGGATATTAGGAGGGAAGGTAGGTTTGGAAATTAGAGTAATAATAGAAATCAACTCTATGGAATGGCTACCACCTCACCAAAATAATTAAAGGTTTCCTTGAGGGTCTTAAGGATATATGCTAATAGTCTGTTTTCACAACTGACTCCAGAATGTACTTCAAATTGAATGTAAAACAACATTAAAAATAGAATTGCTTACAGATATATAATGTTATGCCCCTCAGCAGGAAAACCAAAGAGATGTCAGAATTTGGTACATACCTAACTTTTCAGATACAGTTAAAGTTATTGACTGTAAAAGCCATTTGTCTGTAAATGCAAGTCAGAATATAAATTTCAGTACTGTCTTTTAGACTGCAAAATAAATCCTAGGGAGCTCATGCAGCCCTACAAAGACTGCTGACAGAATATTTCAGATACCATTACTGAACAGCGTTTTGTTATTCTTGATGTGTTTCTATAAAACCTGACTCATTTAAACTGAAATACAAGAGACCAGCAAGTATTACATCAGAAAGGAGAGTCAATATTAGTATCATTCAACTCTTTTCTTTAAAGTAGGTTTAGTAAAGATAGTGGGTTAATCTCCCACCTTATTATGCAATATTATTGTGGCTGCCAAACAACAAAAGATTGCAAGAAATTATTGAGACTGACCTGAACTGAATTATTAATTATTTTTAATCCCTTTGATTTTGTACCCCATTTTCCCTGTGCAGGGTAGTTGCATCAGGATGTTATTGTTATTCAATTTAACCCAAGTGTTAAACCAAGATTCAGGGCCTTCCGTGGTTGTATCCATGTAGACGAAAAATGGATCAGACAAATCAGGTGTTTGTGTGCATTCTTTCTAAATAAACAGGATTGCACCAAAGAAAGATCTGTTTCCCTGAACACAATAGAAATCCAGTCCTCCCTTCCCAGTGAATACTCTGCCCAAAAATAGGGTCTCTCTCTTGACTTCCTCCCACGGCCACTTCTCTCACTGTCTGCTCCCTGCTCGCCTGTTCCCTGCTTTGTCGTTCCTTTCATATACACAGACACATTCATCTGCAACCAGATCAATGACCCAGCCCATGCATTTGCCAGTAGTCGCCAGAGAAAGCCCTTGGGCCATATGGCTTAGATTCTACTCAAGCCTGGCTTTGCGGGTCCATGCCTTTAGCTAAGACAATAGAAGCCACTACCAAACAAAGAAGATTTTAATTACTCCTTCATAGAGCCTGAATGAAGGTTCTTCAGTACACCATTGACTTCTATACCAAGTCAGTGATTAATGACTGCCATTAACTCCTGTCAGCATAGATTATTCAATATTTTTCTGGCATTGCTATATGCTGTGCACTGGTAACTGCACTAACAGCAGATGAAGTGATTCCTCTGTGTATGACTTGTACAGTAGATGAACCCCAAAAGTGCTCATTTTCATGAAAGGCACAGAAATGTATCATTTCTAAAAACAAAACAAAAAACCCTCCACCCCGATTGATTATACTACATCTCTCCTTTTTATTTTGCTTGTATCTGGCCTGCTTGAAGTTACAAAATGACCCTTAGAGAGTTTAAACTAACTAAACAGAGTGTTAGTGTACCAAAAAAAAGTTGTTTTCCTTGAGAGGGTTTTTTGTCATTAAAAATTGATAAAGACTTAACAGTTTATTAAATGTTTCAAAGCGTTCAATCTGTTATGTCTTCTTTGCAATGGATTACATTAGGATGTTTTTCTAATAATAAGAATGAAAGAATTAACCATCCCTTCAGGAAGCCACCCACAGCACTATACAGTCTAACAGAGGGATTTTCAAAAGCACTCAGCATTGGCCTAACTCTGTTCCCCTTGAAGTCATTGGAGGTTTAACTTAATTTAAATGGGAGATATTTTAGCTGAGCACTTTTGAAAAATCCTGCTCTAAAAATAGAATAGAAAGTAATGAAAAAGCTCCAGGGAGAAGTAGGAGGATAAGGAAGTACAAACGGTGGCCATGAAATAACGTCATTTTGCGGGGAAAAGTTTTTAAATGGATTTATTTTTAAGAAGTGGGAAGAAATGGACTGAGGGATTTCAAGTTCCACTTCAAAGATCCCATCACAGTGAAGATGAGAGCTACCATTGACCTCCGGCATAACAGAAGAATTCCTCACAGCTGCTGGTATCTAGTCTACCCTTCGGGACAGTACTCAAGAAAATTAGAAGTATAACTGTGGTGTATATCTTTGGCTTTGAACACCAGTGGCACACATATATAATAAGTGGGTTGCAGTTGGAAAAACCCAATGCAGGAAGATGTAATTAAAGCTCCTCACACACAAGTCATGTACCCCACAGGTGATTTACTCCTGAGGAACTACATTGCTCTTCCCTTTCTATGAAATTTCTGCTGGGGTGAATCTTCTTTTACTCCTGCTGAGATGCTACAGGGGCTCCGCTACAAGATTCCCCAGGCCACAACCATTTTTGGAGAGTACTGCCCCCATTCGTGTCATTGTTCCATCTCCCAATGGCCCTTCTTCCTATAACTGAGACTTGTGCCAGGTCCAGGTTCCTCCATCAGGTTTATGGCCTCTGGAAAAGGATACTGTCTAATAAAATACAGAAATTAACAGTTAGAGAGTCAAATTTAGCTTTTGAATTACAAGAAAATCATATGAATGATACTAGAAGGGATTAAAATGAGAAATAATTGTAGGCCCTTCTCCCTAGATAAAGAGAATTGGTGAAACAAAGATGCAGAAGTTATTCCTGCAAGTTTTCTCTTAAAATATCAACGTCTCACATATTTAAAAGTGTGATGTTTCCAAATACATTCACAGAACATGAAGTTTAATCATCCTCACACTATTTAACCCAAGTAAAACTGTTCAAACTAAACATTAAACATTAAAATTAAATAAACTGAGGATGGCACTCATATAGATGCAGATTCAGAAACATCTTAGATCAGAAACTGGAAGCAAGTCTCAGCTTGTTCTGTTGTTTAGACATCCAAGTGAGGATTGATGTAAGGGTTTAAATGAAGAAAATGCTTTCCTAATATGGAGCTCAAGTTAGAATCTTTGTGTTTTCTTGAAGATTTGCATTTATTTGACCTAAGAAAATAATTCCCTGTTGGCCTTCCATTTGCTGAGCCTTTATTGCTTTACTTAACCACAAGAAATTATTACTACAAAAACAATAAGAGGAGAAGAAATCTCAGGCTCAGCATAAAGAGAGATCCCTGAGAATGCCAAACTAGCTTGCTTCCCTGTATCTTTCAATTCTGTAGAGAGAAAAATGCTGTTTTCATATTCCATTTGTACACAGAAAAGTCCCCCTAAGTCATCTCCCTTTAGCGTGATGAAAAAGAATGTATAGAAGTTAAGATAACATCTATCCTCATATTCCACTGTCAGTATGCAAGTGTATTATATTATTTCTTTTTGAAGGATGGCACCTAAGTCTCAAGACTGTTAGAAGTTTTCACACATCCTTGAAGTCTTATAACTGTCTTCACTTCTGAGTTGATTAATTAGCAGAAGAATGAAGAGAATATTTTTGCTTTAAAATTTCCTTTTTTAAAAAAAAAAAGCCAATTAATTTTTTATCTTTAAAGCTCATCATTAATATACTTATGTTGCACAACTCCTCACATGCATATCTGCAAGAAAATAACTAATTGCTCCCTGTGGAAAAAGGAAAGAAAATATAATCCAGGCATTTCACAAGCCGAATTAAAACAAAAATAAACTTTAAAGATGCTGAAGACTTTAGCTCCTAAGGGGTTCTTTCACTGTAAAGAGCAGCAGTGGATGGTGTTTACAAGCAATTTACTTTGTATGCTATTATTGATTGACCTAGTCTCAATATTGCTGAGCCTTTTCTTTGTAGGGGAGTTATTTTCTTATAGCTTCAGAACAGAAATTTGTAATTCTGAAGAGATCATAAAGCATCTTTGTTTTCCCAATGAATGGACATCCTGAACTTGAAATTTTATTAGTTGCCAAAATTAGTAAGAAGTACTTTCACTTGCCAGAGACTTCAACCTTCACACACCAAATTTTGTGGCTTTGCAATCATATCTTCTTATTTTTAAGCATCTTTCCCTTCTCTGTTGCGGTACACAAAACACACTCAAACTGACTGAGATAACAGAAATAGTGAAACCGGCAAGACAAGAAGTGCTGTCAAATGCATAATATAAAACAAAAAAAGAAGAAAAAACTCTCCCTCCTCTTTTACTGATAGAAATCTTAGATTTATTTAATAATAAGCTAAAATATTCAGCCTGAAATGTCATTTTTAGTTGATGACATCTAACTATTTTATGGATCACTTCAAAAAAGTAGAGGGAAAAAACCACATCTCTGAGTGCTGGAGACTCACCAGCATTCTCTAATGTATGATATCTGTGCAGCTCAGTTTTGATGGGTGCATGTAGCTGCAGAATATAATGCAGTCCTCCAATTTAGGGGGTACCCATTGCCACAAGTGCAGAGATTAGTAGCTCCCACATGACCACAAGAGCATGTTCCTTCCCTTATGCATCTTTAGGGAGAGTATTTTGATTAGAATCAGTCATGCTTCAAGCTTGCTTCCATTTACATATCAATCATTGTGTAAGTTAAGAATGTATAGTTTAAATATAGTGACTAGTGATAGTGAGCTGATGGGCCAAATGATAATCCTACACTGATTAGATACAAATTGTCCTGGATACAAACTCCCTAAAGTGCATCGTGTTCCACTACTGGAGAAGGTTTAAGTTTCTCCAAATTTTGGGTCTGTTTGATTGTTGAGCTTGCTTAAGTCGACTTAAGAAAAGTGTAGTGTAGATGCAGAGTAAATTAAGTCAACTTAAGCAAGCTTAAATCGACTTAATTTACAAGTGTAGACGCACCCATGGTGTGCACATATGCTTCTCATGATACACACATGAACTTCCTCTGAAGTTTAATGAGAATTATTTATGTGTACAATGTAGGATGAACAAAGACCCTTCGAGAAACTACTTAGCTGTTCCACATAGGGGAAAAAAATCAAGAAACTAATATCATTTTCCATGAAGAACAGTAAAGTAACTTTTCTGGAAAAAGTCTCATGTTAATTTTTCTCTTGTCTACAATAAGTTTCTGATCAATGCTTGAATTCTTTGTGGATTCCTGTTCATATGATTCACCTTGCTTTCTCATTTTAAACTATTGCAAAAAAAATTTTAAACTTAGTCTAGCTTTGTAACTAGGCACAGTAGTCATTTTTCAGCTATATTACTTCATAGCATTCCCAGCTATATCTAGCCTGACAGTTAATTCACTTCGTTAGTTTAATTCTCCTGTTAATTGCATTATAGTCTATTGCAATTCTACCAGCATTTATGGATCATTATAGTTGTAATGCTTTCTTGACTGTTTTCCTGTTTATGTTATGACAATTTAGCCTTTTTTTTCTTCCTTGAGCACCTTTTTTATTTTAGAACCAACAAACCATTGTTTAAAAACTTAAAGGTTTCTTCTTTAATGAAAATGATTCCCAATCAGGGAGCAGACAAAGATGGTGTAAGGCTCCCATGAGCAACAGGAGTAGTTGAAAATTTGCATTATTTAATGTTTTCTCATTTATGAACTGTTGTCTTTATCAGATTTTTTTAAAAATGCCTTGACTTTCTAGGTCCCTACCTCAAGCAGACATCTAAATGCTACCATATCACTACGTACCTACATATTCATCTTTAAGGTTCTGCATTAAACTGAGGTATTTTAATATATATGAGGTATAAATATATCAAGCAGGGTTGAAATGACTATCACAAAATCTGTAATGTTTACTTTTTAGTGCATTCTTATCAGCAGAAGAAAATGAATTTTATCCAAGAATTCTTTTTAAAGGTGTACTGCTCTATAAAGAGATGGAGAGTGAACTCCTAATTCACCTGAAGATACATCCAAGCACTGTGAGTGTGTCTACACTGGCAACTTAGATCAACTTAAGGAGGCTTAAGTCGACCTAAACAAAGCTGCATCCACACTGGGCTTTTATTAAGTCGACTTAACCATTTCCTTAAGTGGATTTAAGGAAAGCTTAAGTCGACTTAATAACACCTCATTTTTAGGTTGACATAAGCCTTAAATTGACTCCTTAAGTCAATTTAAAGCCAGTGTGGATGGGGATTAGTACCTAAGTTGACCTTATTAAATCGACTTCAAGTGTTAAGTCAATTTAATAAGGTCGACAAGGGGCTATGTTTACATTAGAAAAGTTAAGTCGACTTTGCTAAGTCGACTTAATAAGGTTAACTTTAAGTTGACTTAAAGTCAACATTATTAAGTCAACTTAATAAAGTCGACTTAACTTTTCTAGTGTAGACATAGCCTTTGAGATCCGTGAAGGGTCATGGCCAGATAGTCGAGGCAGCCATGCTGGAAAACAGACTTTTGTAAACATTTTTGTAAACACCAATATCTAACTTGTTAAATCAGATTTTAGTCTTAGAAGTATATTTTTATTTTTGTTTGCTTGTAGCTTCTTTTACCTTTACTCCTTACGGTTGGTATCACTTAATCACTTAAGTCCTTTTGTTAAATAACCTTGTGCACAGATTGAAGGGAAGGGTGTGCTAACCCCAGTTAAGTTGCAGGCTGCAGTGTACGTCTCTTTATAAGAGCAAAGAATTTAAGTTCTATGAACGTTCAGTAAGGAGGCTGAACACTGCAGCAGAAGTTGGGGTTCACTAGTTTTATTAAGCTCAGTGACTCATAACAAAAATGGGATTCATGAGTTAGAGCAAGCTTCTTCTAATGGGGTACTCAAACAAAAGCTAAACTACACTATTGAATTAATAAAACTTGGTCACATTATAGCTATTCTCAAAAAAACCTACATATTCTTAAACTGGCAGCCCAAAACACATGTCCAAAAACAATTTAATATCTTCATATGAGTAACATATTCCATCTCTGAGGTACTGTAAATTATTTGGGTGCCATGAGCATTGTCCATCAGCAAGAACCAGCTTGTACTAAATTTCATGGTATGTTAACTACAACACCATTGATGAATCGACGCTCCAAACTTGCCCCTTTTCTTCATACAAAGAAATAACAAGAGGTCTCAACTAAACCAAGGCCCTTTTGTGCTGTACTTATACTAAGTGACAATCCCCACCAGAAAGACTTTACAGTCTAAGAAAGACAAGACAGAAAGGTGGAATGAACAGACAAGAATAGAGAAAGACATGGTAACAAAAGTGGGATGTTTTAGCAAAACTAGCCAGAGGCAAAATCTGCAGTCAATCCATAACACAAATCATAATCACAAACTGCCATCCATTTAGTCAGAAGCCCCAAAGACAGGATGGGCGAAAGGGCCATTTCCCCCTTCTTTTTAAAGAGAGGGGGCCATGTATTCCCACTTTTGAAAGCTTGAACTTGGCAGGGATACAAAAAGCGGGGATCCATCCCACTATCTTTTGGCCAGCTGACTGGAACTGAGTGAAATGACAGCAGAGCCCTTTCTCTGCTGGGAGGATGGAGAGATGGCCAGACCAAATCTGAGTGGGTAGCATTGTGATCTGGTCCACATGTTAACAACACCATTCATATCTGGCGCATTTTGGTTTCTCTTTCAATTATGCACACTGCAGTCCTTCCAGTACCCATATCTGGCCATTATCAGATGGTATTTTTCTGTATGCATTATGGACATGGGGAGCTCAAAGGAAGGACTTGAAAAATAAGATGATGGCTTTACTAATTATTTTCCCTCTTAAAGACTTTAGTGCTTAGTGCTGTAAGGTTCATGAGAGAACACAACTACACTAGACAATACACAAGTAGCCAATTAAAAGAAATCCGTGCTGCTTTAATTCTCCTTGAAGGGCAAACATCTTAATGCAGCACTAGTTAGCCACTAATGTGAAGCTATCATTAAATTCAATATTAAGTATTGTGTTGCTATCTTATAAATATGATTTGTCAAAATTACCTGGAATAAAGCCTATGTACCAGAATCAGTCAGAAACACTACTTTTACCACCAACAGCAGTAGCCCCCTACAAAATAGCCTTCTCAAAATTACAAGTTATTTGGCTTTGCCAACTTTAAAAGGCCAGCTGCAGAAAGGCATGCTGGGGGGGAAGAGTTAGCATAGGAAGACAGCTTTGAAGTGAGATAAGCTAGTAGAAATTAAAGAAGTTTTTCCTGAAGTAGCTCAGTGTCACAGAGTTAATGAAAAGTATAAAGAAAGGCAGATTTGTTTATTTTTGTTAATTCTTTTAATAGTGTCCTTTGGTTTTTCTCTTGCTGAAAAACTTGATGCAGCTTTAAAGTAGTAGTTCTACAGAGAAAAAAAGTTAACTTTCCTAAAGCTATTTATACCAAATGCAGTTGATAAAAGATGGTGAATCTTAATTCAGTCCATATAACTTTTTACATTTTTAAAAACCAAACAAATAAAATAAAGCTGTTATTACATTTTTGCCATTATATCCTGTTCTGGCTGAGTCCTGATAGAGACCTTGGAAAAACAGAATAGGCATTGGAATATTCAGTCCCAGAAATGATGGCTCTAGGTTAGAGTTCAAGCAAACTGTTGCAATGGTGTAGGAAATCTAGTATTGTTTCTGTACTATAAGTAGTCTGTAGCTAAACTAACAAGACTCCTGAAGTTCTCGGTCTAGCTGTCATGTTTCATGAATATTAGCTTCACTTTTTTTCTTGGGAGGGTGAAATTAATGACGTATCAATTACCCTACCCCCAAATTTCAGAACATTATTTCAACTAAGAAACTGCAATTATCTTCAGCTATTAAGGTGTTAAGTAACCTATTATCAATGTGTTCCTACACTGCCAGCAATATTCCTTTTCTCTAATAGGTTACAACAAGCACTCTAATTAGAAAAGTCAATTATACAGTACAATAATTTCACATTCATAGCTTACCAATTAATATGAAAAGGTTTTTAATTGTTCTGTTAGTGCCTTTCCTTATAAAATAACTCTCTTATTGGAGAAAATTAAATTTGATAATCTGCCTCAGGAAAAAATACAATGCTAGGAAAGCTTGTGTAAGACTGGTGTGTTATACTTTACAGTAAGGGAGTAAAGACTTTTTACTGCGAAGTTAACCATGTCAGTTTTCTCACTTCTGGTTTAACTGGACCGTCCACAAAATCTAGAAATTTATTACTCTGACTTAATATTGTTTTTCTGTACTTCATGTTAAGGTGGAAATTTTTTTGGTTAGTTTTGTTCAGTGCTTTTTTTGTTTTTTTAAAAAAAACATGATGGTATCTTGATAGTAAATTTGAAAAATGCTTCTTCCACCCCTCTTCTTCCTGCGCCACCCCTCTTTTTCCAGAGGCGAGTTCCTTTCCCCTGCTGACCCCACCTCCCAGCTGGGCAGCAGGGCTGGCAAAAAAGGAGCTGGTACTCTGTACCCCTGTGTACCATCACAAAAAAATCACTGGTTTTGTTCAAGCACCAAACATTTGATCCTTGGAACATGTTTTCCAGAGAAATATGTCAGTTGGTCTACCCCAAAGAGAGTTGCATAAGAAAAAACACATCAATTCTTTTTCAGCATGAGGTTTTAATGGATATTTGATAATCTTAATCTGAAGTATAATAGTTCCTTACATCTCTACCTGATTCTCTCACCAGCTAAAACACAAGCATTTAAGATTTACATATCAATCTTTTTTTTTCTCTGCAGGATATTTAGAAAACTAATGAATATTTTTGTAATAAATTGTTAGATTTTACTAGAGACTTGCTAAACTCAGTCTATGAGTATGAATATTCATAAATTTATATATCTCCAAATATTACTATTGCTGCTCAGGAAAACATGAAAGGACAGCCGTAAATAAGCATTTCATCCCATGTCCTATAACTTTATAAGCATAAATTTGAGTCAGCATCTGCAGTACAACTGCAATAAAAAATGATCTAAGTAATAACTGCAAAGCTCTTTGTTTCTATTAAACTCTTCAAAAACTAATGTTATAAGGGTAAATAATTTAATGCCATATTTGTACTGCCATTTAGAAGATTTTAAGGTCTTTAACATTCTTCATCAATGGTCCAAAGATATTAAATTTTTTATTAAAATTTGACACATTTCTGCTTCCTAAAATCCTAGTCCCCACACAAACATCTGATTAAACAGAGATTGTTTTTAATGGACATGCAAGAAGTGGTATTATTATTCTGAATGTCTTACTCAATGTACCATGAGCTGTGCTGTGCAAAAATAATCTAATCTAAGGACCAATATTAGGTTTGTACATCTAATTTATTTTAAGGGACACTGTAGATCAGTGGACCATCAAGATAGTACCCCAGCCCTTTCAATCCACAAAGGTATTTGTAAAATCCTTTTAATGGTTTTGATTAAATCCCATGTAGCAAAGGGGGACAAAGGGACATAATATCTCCTTTTTGACCTAACTTGCAAACTGGGGACTTCCCTGGTACAGGGTAATCTCTTGCTCTCTCCATCTGCCAATTTAAGGAGCATGCTAGGCTGGGTTCAGTGTGTTCCAGTGATGCCCAGCAAGCATAATGGTCTCATGGAAGCCATTGCACTGGTGAGGCCGCATCTGGAAAACTGTGTCCAGTTTTGGGCTCCCCACTACAGAAAGGATGTGGACAAATTAGAAAGAGTCCAGTGGAGGGCAATAAAAATGATTAGGGGGCTGGGGCACATGACTTATGAGGAGAGGCTGAAGGAACTAGGCTTATTTAGTCTGCAGAAGAGAAGACTGAGGGGGAATTTGATAGCAACCTTCAACTACTTGATGGGGTGCGCCAAAGAGGAGGGAGCTAGGCTGTTCTTGGTAGTAACAGAGGACAGAACAAGGAGTAATGGTTTCAAGTTACAGCTGGGGAGGTCAAGGTTGGAATTAGGAAAAGCTTTCTCACTAGGAGGGTGGTGAAGCATTGGAATGGGTTGCCTAGGTAGGTGGTGGAATCTCCGTCTTTGGAGATATTTAAGGTCCGGTTAGACAAAACCCTGGCTGGGATGATTTAGTGGGAGTGGTCCTGCTTTTAGCAGGGGGTTGGACTAGATGACCTTATGAGGTCCCCTCCAGCCCTAAGATTCTTTGACATAGCATAGCCCTGATCCAAATCAGCCCTCAACTGGCCTCAAGATCAGGAAGCTGCAAAGGTGGCTTTGAACTACTTGTGTCCCTATTCAGCATCTGGGTGGAGCAGAAATACAGGGCTATTAGTAAAATCAAAGAGATTACTTAAAGTGAATAAGATCCTGGATTCTTAATAAGAATTACTTTTTTTACTTAAAAAAGTCAACTCGGGAACCTACTACAGATACAAAATAGGCAACGGGGACAAACTGTGATCGGTATAAGAGCAACGATGTCAAATCTGCATGTGAATTCCAATTCTGCAGTTTCCCTTTGAGGCTTTGATTTGTTATCCGTTTGTTTAAATATGGCTATTAACAAATCATCAATGGAGTGAGCAGAGAGATTGAAGTGTTCCCCTATTGGTTTTTTAATGTTATTTCTGATGTCAGACTTGTGTCCATTTATTCTTTATTCTTTGCTCAGAAACAAACAATGATGTCCTCTTTCTGGGTTTTCTTCCATTATTAAAGGGGGGAAAAATCAAACAATCAGGAAATAGTAGGTTGCAGTGGTGTTGTAGCCATGTTGGTCCCAAGATACTAGAGATACAACATGGGTAAAGTAATATCATTTTTGGATCAATTTAATTTGGTAAAATAGAGAAGCATTCGAACTACATAGAGAATCTTCATATGATCTGAAAAAGATCTCCGTGTAGCTTGAAAATCCACAACACAACACTGACTGATGCAGTTATACGAACTTAACTTCCAATATATACTATGTCAATGAAGGGGAAAAAAGGGGGAAGAGGGTTCTAGGGCACTTTTAAAGACTAACAAATTTATTTATTGCATAAGCTTTCCTGGATGTAGTTCCACTTCATCAGATGCATTACACCCACAAAAAATTATGCGATAAATTTGTTAGTCTTTAAAAGTGCTACAGAACTCCTTCTTTGTTTTAGTTTTGCTGGAATAAACTAACATGGCTACCCCTCCGGAACATGTCAATAAAAGTTGTTTCTCCTGTTGACATAAGCACTGACTTTCAGGAAGCTGATGTACTACACCAAGGGGAAAAGATTTCCTGTCAAAGCAGATAGCATCTTCATTATGCATTACAATGCTGCACCTGGGCAGTTACAACATTATAGGTGAAGGCAAGCCCTAAGAAATGGTACGAAGCCAAAGCAGGGACTATTACCCTGGGAGAGAGAGGGTAAAATGAGGCCCAGCCAGCATCATAACTGTGCAGAGATGATCCTTCACACACATCCTAATACCATTAAAACCCAGATGGTACCTCCCCTGCAATGTGACCTTGAGGAAAAACTGCAGGAAAAAATATCCAAAGATTCCAGCCACTAAGGCTATGTCTACACTTGTTAGTTTAAGTCGACTTAGCATGTCCACATTCAAAAATTAAGTTGACTTAGACGGGACCCTGCCAAATTGACCTAAAGCGTCCACACTGGATGCCTAGGTCAACTTGTAGGGGCTAGGTGGACCTGGGACAGGTCCGTGGTGGCAGGGGGGGCACCCCTTGCCAAGTGACAGGGGCCTCAGCCTTTGCCCCATTGTACCTTGGTACAATGGGGCAAAGGGGGACAGAGACCCTGGCAGGGCATAGGAGCAGGGTGGGCAGGGCTCTGCCCTGCCCTGTGGGGGGGCACGCCAGGCTGTGGCTGTGCCAGCCACCCTGGCAGGGAGGGCACTGGGGAAGCCCTAAAGCCCCCTAAGTCAACTTAAAGTCGACTTAGGGCTACTCTACGTCCACCCTGGCTAAGTCGACTTTCTAAAGTTGACTTAGCCAGAAAAGTCGACTTAAAAGGAGGTTTAAGAAAGTCAACTTTAATTTTCCTTAAGTCGACTTAAGCAGCTACTTAAGTCGACTTAAGGAAAATGTAGTATGGACGCAGATTAAACTAAATTGACTTAAGCAAGCTTAAGGCGACTTAATTTCTAAGTGTAGATGCACCCTAAGAGCAGCAGCAGAAGAAGCAAAAGCATGTATCTTTGGCCATTCAGAGGACTTCCTAGAGGTCTGACTGACTTTGTGTGTCCTGTGCTGATTGTCCATTTTCTCCAACACTCTCTCTCTTTCACAGTTTGATCATCTCAGCTTCACTCCATCTACCGCTCTTATCCTCTTCCCACTGCCTTGTCTCCCTCATCTTCCTTCCCTTCAAATGTCCCCTCTCCCTTCAATTTTCTTTCCATTTACCTTTTCCCCTCCTACCTAACCAACCCAACAAACCAACACATACCCAAAGTCACCACCGTGATAATAATGTGACATTTACTGCCATCACATTGTTACCCAGTTTTTCTGCTATACTGCTTTCCTCACAATGTGTGTCTCTTCTCTATGTAGACTGTAAGCTCTTGGGGATGATACTGTTGCTACCCTGTTTGTACAGTGCCTAACACAATAGGGCCCCCATTCTTTGCTAGTCTTTGGGCACTACCATAATAAACATAATTAATCATAACAAGATGACCCAATGATAATGCAGATCATAGCTTTGCCATCTGGGAAATTCGGTTTCAAAAGCGACTTTGGCATCTGAGTCCAATTAAGGTTGAGTCCATCACAGATGCATAACGAGCATTATCCAGCCTGCAAGCTAATAGAAAACATATGACACTGTCACTAACTTCACAAAGAGCCACTCACCTCATTCTCTCTGCTGGAAGTACTGAGCTCTGATAGTGAATTTTCCCCAGATAAGGAGGTGGAAGGGAATACAAAAGAAACGTCTACAGTGTTTTAAAAAGAATATGAAATAAGCTCTACAAAGCTTGTCTGACTAAAGTACTATTTTTCTCATTGGAGGCCTTCTTCAGCTCTTTGCAAATCAGTAACAAAAGGTTAATTGCATAATATATAAGAACTTACCAGTTTCCAGGAAAGACGTGTCATTACTCAGACTTATAGGTAATTGACTTTTATTCTCAGCTTCTTGCTTACATCTTTTCTGTCCTCTAGTAATGATTAATAACTTGTCAAAAGTAA
Source organism: Pelusios castaneus (assembly GCA_007922175.1). Classification (NCBI taxonomy): domain Eukaryota; kingdom Metazoa; phylum Chordata; order Testudines; family Pelomedusidae; genus Pelusios; species Pelusios castaneus. The sequence continues at coordinate 18,126,354 of ML685786.1, forward strand.
AAAAATATAAAAACAATTAGTCGTCAAAAGCACATAACTTCAAGAAAAGATTAGTGTTAAAGATTAACATTTTTCTTTGGTTTTCCGCAGTAATTACTGATCCAGATAAGAAGCCTATCTTCCATTGACTCATATCACATTACTCCGCAGGTGATCACATTTCATAGAATGTTAATGTCATGAGCTAAATCCTGCTACTTATGCATTTTTAAGGTGTCACGATTTGAATAAGTAGATGTCTGCCTTGGTGCATTGGTAATGGACTACACTGCCTGTCTTACCTATGACACCAGTTTGAAGTCAGTCTAGTGTACTGCAAAGCATCTTGTGGACAGACCTCTGTGCCTTCATGGAGCTTCTTAGGGCAGTGGTTTTCAAAGCACAGGTCAGGACCCAATACTGAGTGGCAGATTCTGAGGCTGGCTCACAGTGCCCCCTGCTGCCGAAAGACTGGAATGTATTGCCCAAAGATGTAATTATTGGGTTGTGGGCATAAATGATTTTTTTCAACTGAGTCCCAAGAAAAGTTTGAAAACCACTGTCTTAGGGTATCAGGGCCTAGAAAGATCACCATTAAGGCATTGACTATGTCAATAGAGTTGTGCTCTTAACCACTGATCAAATTTTCCTGTAAGAAAAACAGACAGATTTTTTTTCACTCATAGGCAACCATATTGGGCCATCTCAAGAGAGAAGGCAAAGACTTAATGAATATGGAAATGTGAGTTGTGAGGCTCATTATTAGGACATTCTGAATAGTCTTATACTGTCATTTTCTATACTGCACACGTGTTATGTAGTTAAAACGAGGAGTTCAATACACAAGCACCTTTCACAAGCATGAAACTCTGACAAATTAATTAAACATAATTTCACTGTTTAAAAGAGGGCTGTCTTTTAACAGACATGAGAAAAAGGCAAGTACTGAGATGGATAAGAAAACAAGACCAGCATATGAAAAGAAAAAACAACCTCTTTAATTTAATTGCTGACTGAACCTTTCTTTGACTTTTTTAATTTACAGATACAGCATAAAGTCAGAATTAGTTAATAGGCTCCTTATTTCTCATTTAGCAAATAACGCACATTAAAATGTAAATGATCTAAATTGGTGCACTAGCACAAACATCAAACGACATATATTAAATCCTCTAAAAACAATGTTCCTCAACAACCAGTTCATGGACATGCCCCAGTCCCTAAGATCTCCCTTACACAGTATAGGACAGTGGTTCTCAACCACTGTGTCTGTACACAAAAACGTGTCACAAAGAGCTGGGAGGTGTGTCATGTAAAATTGGCATCTCAGCTTGGAGCCATCTTGGGGCTCCTGCCGCCCGCCGCTCTCTGCTGCCCTCAACAGCCTGCTCCTGCTGCACAACACAGGCAGCAGCCAGGGCCAGAGGAGTAAAGGGACTTAGGGGCTGCAACCCAGAGATCCTGAGCTGGGTGGGGCACCACCTGTTCCATAAAAATAAACCTGGCCCCATTGAGTCAGACCACCAGCCTGCACAGGCTTGACTCTGGCCCCACCCAGGTCCAGGAGTGCTGCATCCTCCAAAGCGCCGCAACCTCCCAAGTGCTCCCAGCTCAAGCAACACTGCCACCAGCGGATTGTAGTGTATCGTGCAGGGGAACATCATCTGTCAGGTGTGTCATGATAGAAAAAAGGTTCAGAACCACTGGTATAGGAAGCCTATCCCTGGTATAAAAAAAAAGAGAAATACTACTCTAAAAGGTAAAGGTTTGCATTCATACAGAAAAAGGAGTTACAGGGTTTACAAAGGTTCTTCTACAAGGACAAACTAGCTGCCTAATGCAAAATAGGCAGGCCCGGATTAATGCACTGGCTATAGGGACTGAAGCCCTGGGCCTCAGCCTGAAGAGGGGCCCCGGGCTCCAGCCCCTATGGCTCCGACAAGATCCATCCCCTCTCCCACCACCCTGATCATCCCCCACAGAGGGCCACTGGGAGGGCCCCTGTCCTGCCAGCACCGGGAGGTGGGAAGGTGGGGTGGGCTGGCACCTGTTTGCTCTACTCTGCACCATGTACCAGTCAGCCCTGCCTCCAGGGGCACACCAGCCTGACCGGGGCAGAAGCATGGCCTCTGGCCCCCCAGCACCAGCCCTGACAGTGGGGGAGGGGCTGGAGCCCCAGGTGTGGCCCCACCAGCTGCAGGGCAGCCCAGGGCCCTGCGACCCCTCAATTCTGATCTGAAAATAGGCCCCTTGCTTTCTCGGGAAAAATGAGATGGTAGCATTTGATTCCTGATCCAAAACCAGAAAAGTCAATGGAAAGACTCCCATTAACTTCACTGGGGTTTGAATCAGGCCTTTGCAGATGTGATTGCCAACATTACCTCTATGTTGAAGACCATAGGCAAAAGTGCGAAATGAGCATCTCATGAAGATAAATGTGCTAAATAGTGGTATCTACGTAAATTAGAGCAGATCAAGGGGGAGGAAGGAGGAAGGGGGTAGACCATATAACGTCTGGGAAACTTTGAAACCAAAGTATATACAAATTATTTTTTCATTTAAAGCTCTCAAATAACTGTATTTGTATTAGAAACATGTTAGTTAGTCAGATATCAGAACTGCTAGAAATCTATTAATTCAGCGCTAATAAGAAATATAAAGCCTGATACAAGAGTAAGGCCTGATACAGTATTACATTTAACTTCAAGAATGTCACCCTTAGGGGAAGAGTCACAAGTTTAGGCACCTCTTTCTGTTACGTAGTTAAAACTATATGAACACTAAAATGTACTAAATTCTGTTCAGCTATTTTTGTATACATGAATCTATAATATGTGTGCAAATATGAATTAATAAAGCAGTATGGTATTTTTCTTGGTACTTGTCTTGTATTTGTCAACCCGATACAATATTTTTGCTGTTCTGTCGATGGAATGCAACAAAATACCAATTATGTTTTTGCAAATAAATTTTATATAGAATGAATATAATGCAGCTATTAGTGAAAATGTTTACTTGTTGCATACAAAATTAGCTTTACTTTAGAGGCTTCAGCGTTTGACATATATAGCATTTGTTGCAGAACACAGTATTATATAACCGTGTATTAACTTTGCCAAGATTTTCCTTGTCTTTTAATCGTTACTTACACATCACAGCTAATATAATCCCTTGCTACATCATCTGTTCCATTTCCTTACTGATTTTTTCCTATAATTAAACAATATAGTAATAGTTAAAGAACAGAAGTAAAATATAAAGTTTTAATATCATTCAAATAATCTTAAATAATTACACAAAAACAGAACATGACAAAATATGCTTAGATATTATGCTTAGATATTACTCTTGTAACAAATCTGACAAATGACAGCCCTCTAGTGGCTAAATGCATGTACTAGCATACAAATTCTAATATATTAACAAACCTTACTCTAATACTGTAATTGGGCTAGTTAAGAAAACATATGTAATGTAGCCAGACCCAAGCAAATGATCGAGGTCCAAAGTAGTCTACTATTGTATTTGGGCCACTGAGGAAAGAATGTGATTTCTAATACAGACAGACCAAGGGAAATGGCTGAATATAAATCCTAAATGATAACAGACAATACTTCCCACATTTTTCTACTGTATTACACTATATTGAAGAATATCTCATTAGTGGCCTTCTGAGTAGACTAAATATAAAGTTTTAACACACCTACTATAACTAAGTATTTTCAGTGGCAGAAGAACAAACCTCACATTTGTATCTGTCTCTTTTATGTACAAGTACGTACATGTCAAAGCAATATTTAAAGCCTGTACTGTTTTCCCATATGGATGCAGTAGACATCCACAATGAACTCAGCAGCTATAAAAATCTATAATTTACCTATTTGTAATGATGATAGGTCCAATGTTATGATTTAATGAGAAATTGGAAGCAATTTTATGGTATTTAAGAAATGGCCCTGGAACAAAGATGTTTCAAAATAATCTTCTGTTCTGAAGACTGTTTACATTTTATATTATCCCAACCCCAATTCAGCAGATGCTCTAAAAACATAACTCTAAGCCAATAATTATTGTCTTTTATATCTATATTTCTAACATGATCTGACTCAAGTCTAAAACTTGGTATTATAATTTCTTGGAGTTAATTGAGTTATTCCCTGCAGTTAGAAAGCAAACACACAGAAAATAAAAAGAGAATGTGATTTTCAAGTGTCTCACTTTTCAGTGTACAACCTTAAAAAACATCATCAGCTCTTCTAAAAACACTTATAAAATGTTAAAAAGGCATGACTTAGTGCTTTCCCTTTTGACTTTCCTGCATAAAATTAATTGACAAGGTAGAATACCATCAGGCCTTCCCCCATTTTCTTTGGCCTCTTCACCATAATAAGAAATAAAAACAATATTGGAAGTATGGTTTGAAGATTTTTTTTATTATTAGATGTATACATTATGTAGCATCTCTCGAAACACTCTCGTTCTGCACAAATGCATGCAACTATCTGTATTTTCTTTTTTTGTTAGAAATATTAACAAGCATGACTATGGAACTTATTGTAGACTATGGATGGATTTTAGGGCTCTACATACAAATGTAGTCATTCTGCCGTAGCCTTTGCCTAGCTAGAACCAGACCTGAAGCCCTAAGGGGACACTGAACATTCACTCCTTTCCCCATAAGATACCAAACATCTTTTTCTTGCTCCAGATGAACCTAGAAAAAGCTTTCTGTGACCAAAGCCCTCTCTATGTCAAGCCATGCTTAGGAAAGCACTGGTGTATATCAGTAGGCTTTTCTGTGTCATGGAACATCCTCTCGGTTGACTGCCAAATGTTCTGAGCAGTTGTATTTTTAACAAAAGCCAAATCAAGGTCTACAAAAATCTAGTTAAATTATGGTGAGTTCTGATTATGGACATTTTTTTTAAGATTATCTGGTGTCCTGTCAAAAGTATTGCAATGGGAAATCTGAATAGGTACAAATTAGTCTTGTGACACTGTTAAAATAGTATGAAATTGCAGTATAGAGATAAAATAACACCACAATTTAATTATGTTCCCAGGATTGGTGGGCACGGCTGAAGCAAGATCTCCAACTTCTCCCCAATCCAGGTTTTACAGGGATTTCACAAGAGCAAAGAATTGGGCCAGTTGCTCAGAGGGGAAGGAGAAAGAAACAGTTGTTTGATCTGATCTATTCTTTGGTCCCTTTCTCCTCCTTCTCTTCTCTTAACCCCAAGAACCAAGCTGGGGTCTGTCTCACCTGAAAGAGTTTCTGATGTCTGGGGACTCTGGTCGTGGTGGTGCTGGTGGAGGAGGAGTGGAGGGATACCAAGTGGGAAGTCTATAACATGACTATGAGGAGGGTGGAATGGGAGCCAGGACTTATGCCCTTCCACATGCATGCGTTGGCTCTGCTGTGGCCAAGAGAGTTAGCATATCCCACTTCCACCCCGAACCTCTCGCTCTTGTGGTTTTCCCATCAGCGATGGGGGGCACTTATGCCCCCTCTCTCAGCTGCTGCCAGAGCCAGGGCAGGAGTCAATCATCCAGCAGCATTCCCCCACATGGTTTCCCCAACCAACAGGTGACAGTGATGACAGGATTTTTGCCTCCTGCTTAGCTTCTGCTGGGACCAGGTTGGATAAGTAATTGAGTTAGGTCAGGCTTCTGCTGGGACCAGGTTGGATAAGTAATTGAGTTACAGCAGGCATGAGCATCATCCTCCTGTTTTCCCCACTCAGTTAGGACTTTTGGCCCCACCTGAGCTCTTGACTCCCATATGGCTTGGGGCTCCCTCCCTGCCCAGCACTTCTGCCTGGCCAGACAAGGTCACCACCATAACTGTACACCCCACCCCTCAACTTTGTAACTGGCCCACTGGGAGTTGGAGGGAACTTACTCACATGGCCTGGTGCCTTGGAAGCTTGTGCTATCTGGGTTGGGAACAGGGACAGGGGAAAGGTTTCTTTTTGCTCTTGTGCCCTGTGCCCTAATAAATATATTTGTTAGTCTTTAAAAGTGCCACAGGACTCCTTGCTTGTTTTCCTGGCCTTATTAGCATCTAAAAGCCTCTTCCCTGAACAGTAGCAGTCTGAGGCCTGATTTGCAGATCAGAGAGGCATCGTTGTTAAATGGCTTATTAAACTGAGTAATCAGCGAGGGAAAGATGAGCAAAGAAAGGGCACTTTGCAACCTGCTCAGAAAGCAAGCAAGACAGAAACCAAGAATTCAATTCTGCCTAATTTGGTGCCCCTTAAAGCCTGGTGCCCTAGCTGATTGCCTAGTTCACCTTTGTGGTCAGGCTGGCCCTATGTACAAGAGTCTTGCCTCTACAAAGCCTAGCATCAGGCACATGGAAGTGGACAGCTCTGTGATTTGCCTGTTGAGGATTTGCAACTTCTAAAGTTCAGTTTAGAAGCTCAGGTGCAACAGATATACACCATCAGTTTTCTGGCGTCTTACCACCTGTTGTAGTAAAACTTTGAATATGCTTAGGAAAGTTAATGACATTCAAATAAAATTCATGAAACAAGTATCACTTGCAATAAAAAAGTAGTCATTTGTTGCATAGTTTCTACTCTGTACAAGAAAGGGTACCCTATTGTTATGTGAAGCATTGCCCTGAGCAGATAAGCAGACCTACCATTTATCACCCATACTGGCTTAATTTATGGTAAATTTTAAGAATCATATGTTGCTAATGAAGACATTTCTAATGCATTTCAATGAGGCATTTAAAATTTCACTCTTTATGGTGTCACTCATTTTAAACTGACATTTCTCAGCATTTTTATAGAACTCTTCAGCAATCTGCTACTTTACAGTACCAACTGTCTGATTCTTTTCTTAAAGAACAAAGATATGCAGCTTCCCTTTCCTTCAACAGCAGCAGATGATCTTTACTTTAAAATTCATTCACCCATCCATATGCCAAAGACATAATCACTGTCTGAAGATCAGTACTGCAGACCTATCGATCTTGCACTTTTGGAGGGAGATTCCCCAGTTTTCTATTTTTTATTTTATTTATTTATTTTGCAGTTCCCTCTGTCTTACGGTGAATGACTTCACAATACAAGTTAAAATAAGACTGTGATTATAAAATAATCTCTAAAATTCCTTAATTTAAATTATCATGTGCTAGGGTACATCTACATTGGAGCCTTAGATCGACTTAAGGAATATTAAGATCTACAGACTGCTGTGTCCACATTGGGCTTTTATTAAGTCGACTTAAGCGCTTCCTTAAGTTGATTTAATAACACCACCTCTTACGGTCAACTTAATGCTTAAGTCGACCTTATTAAGTCGACTTAAGCCAGTGTGGATGGGGAAAGCCCTTAAATGGACCTAATTGGCCCCCGGTCCCGGTGCAAAGTGGGACGGCTACCCATAATGCACCACTCCTCCATTGACCTGGCACCTGCCAGTGTGTACGCAGGCAGTCAACAGGAGTGTTCAGTGTGGACTCTCTAAGTCGACCGTGTTAAGTCGACTTAACAGAGCCTCCATTGTAGACATACCCTTCCTCCTCATCCAAAACCGGGCAAAACCTGTGACTCCCAGAACTGCCACGGTTTGTGTCCTGTCTCTATTTCTAATAAAGTAGGGAACATTAACAAACTAGGGAAATACAACCTAGATGGAGCTAAATTCCAAAGGGGTAGCCGTGTTAGTCTATTGTAGAAAGACAACAGAGTCCTGTGCCACTTTTAAAGACTAACAGATTTATTTATCACATGAGCTTTCATGGGAGAAAATCCCACTTCATCAGATGCTTTGACGAATCCCACTTTCGTCAGATCTGTTAGTCTTTAAAAGTGCCACAGGACTCTGTTGTCTTTCTAGATGGAGCTAGTATAAGATGGGTGCATAACTGATTGGATAACCACTCCCTGAGAGTAGCTGTCAGTCGTTCACAGGCATGCTGGATGGGAATAACAAGCAGAGTACCGCAGGGATCCATTCTGGGTCTGGTTCTGTTCAATATTTTCATCAATGATTTAGATAATGAAATAGAGAAACACTTACGAAGTTTGCGAGTGATACCAAGCTGGGAGGAGTGGCAAGTACTTTGGACAATAGGATCACAATTCCAGTGCTTTTTTTCTAAAAAAAAAGGTACCGGAACTCCTATTGATGTCCGTCGTGTCATAAAGAAATAACACTGAAAATAGTGCAGTAAACAGTAAATTTTTGAATATATCAAAGAAATAAAAATACAAGGTAAAAACTGTTAAGTTTTATTAACTATGCAGGCCGCTAATATACTGAAAGACAACCTGTGAGGTCTTACAGCAGGGGTCCTCAAACTTTTTAAATAGGGGTCCAGTTCACGGTCCCTCAGACTGTTGGGGGGCCGTATTATAATTAGAAAAAAACGTGAATGTGTAGCTATCACGTCTGCTGCTGGCCTGTGTTTCTGGGTACTGGGTGGCAGGCAGTAATGCATCCACACACTTTTTGTTGGTGCTGTGGGCTCCGGCCAGGCCCAGAGTGTGGGACTGACCGGTGTTAACCTGCTGGCCTGCTGCTGTGTAGGCAACTAGTAGCCAATGTTCCCTCTAGGTTTGGTGGCTTGTGTGCAAAATTTTCAAGCCGTGTGAAAAACTTTTTCAGAATAAATTTTTGGGGAAAACTCACAAGACAGAAATTATAGGCATTAATTGAAGATAAAGTGACTGTAAATAGAATTAATTAATTAATTGTGTTTAATTAATTTAATTGGAATGAATTTGGAATTGAAATCTAATTTTAAGAAAGGTTTTTATTTAAAATTAATGTTTAAAAAGTTTTTAAAAAGAAGGGAGAGAAAGAAAAAAGAGAAGGAAGGAGGAGACAAAGAAAGAAAGGAAGGAAGCAAAGACAGAAAGAGCAGGAAGGAAGGAAGACAAAGAAGAGAAAGAAAAAAAGGAAAGGAAGAAAAGAGAAAGGAAGGCAGGGAAGAGGAAGAGAAAGGAAGGCAGGGAAGAGGAAGACAAAGAAGAGAAAAAGAAAAAAAGGAAAGGAAGAGAGAAGAGAAAGGAAGGAAAGGAAGAGGAAGAGGAAGAGAAAGGAAGGCAGGGAAGAGGAAGACAAAGAAGAGGGGAAAAAAGGAAAGGAAGGAAAGGAAGAGGAAGAGAAAGAAGAGAAAGGAAGCAGCCCCGGGGGTCTGGAGGGGGCGGTGGGGGCTGCCGGCCTGCGCGGGGGTCCCTCCTTGTCCCCACCCCCACCCCTCTAACCCGCGCCGTCTCCTTGTCCCCACCCCCACCCCACAACCCGGCCCGTCTCCTTGTCCCCACCCCCACCCCTCTAACCCGGCCCGTCTCCTTGTCCCCACCTCCACCCCTCTCGTCTCCTTGTCCCCACCCCTCTCCAGGCCTCCCTCCAGCCCCCTTACCTGGCCGGAGGCTGGGAACCACAGGGACGGCCGGCAGAGCTGCTTGCCGGCCAGTCCGCTCCCGCCCTGAGCACGCTGTAACTGCGCATGCTCAGGGCGGGAGATTTAAATCTCCCCAGCCCGGCCCAGCCTGCACAGCTGGGAGGGAGCACCGGCGGGAAAAAAAAGGTGCCGGAACGCCGTTCCGGTGCGTTCCGGCAGAAAAAAAGCACTGCACAATTCAAAATTTGGACAAACTGGTGAAATGGTTTGAGGTAAATAGGATGAAATTCAGTAAGGATAAATGCAAACAACTCCACTTAGGAAAGAACAATCCTTTGCACACATACAAAATGGGAAATGACTGCCTAGGAATGAGTACTACGGACAGGGATCTGGTGGTAAACATGAGTCAACAGTGTAACACTCTTGCAAAAAAAGCAAACATCATTCTGGTATGTATTAGCAGGAGTATTGTAAGTAAGACATAAGAAGTAATTCTTCTCCTCTGTTCCGTGCTGATTAGGCCTCAAGTGGAGAATTGTGTCCAGTTCTGGGCGCCTTGTTTCAGGAAAGATGTGAGCAAATTGGAGAAAGTCTAGAGAAGAGCAACAAAAATGATTAAAGGTCTGGGATACTTGATTTATGAGGGAAGATTGAAAGAGCTGGGTTTGTTCAGTCTGGAAAAGAGAAGACTGAGAGGGGACACGATAACAGTTTTCAAGTACCTGAAAGGTTGTTAAAAGGAGAAAGGAGAAAAAATATTCTCTTTAACTGCTGAATAGGACAAGAAGCAATGGTCTTAAATTACAGCAAGGGAGGTTTAGGTTGGACATTAGGAAAAAATTCTTAATTGTCATGGTGATTAGCCACTGGGATATGTTGCTTAGGGAGGTTGTAAAATCTCCAGCATTGGGAATTTTTAAGAGCAGGTTGGACAAACACCTGTCAGGGATGGTCCAGAACATGGTACTTGGTCCTGCCATGAGTGCAGGGGATTGGACTTGATGAACTCTCTAACGGTACGTCTACACTTACAAGTTAGGTTGACTTAAGGAGGCTTAAGTCAACCGAAACTACTCCACATCCACACTGGGCTTTCTTTAAGTCAACTTAGTCCACTTTGTTATATCAACCTAATCAGCCTTAAATCGACTTAACAAAGTGGATTTAAACGTCCACACTGGGCTTAAGTCGATCAAAGCAGGCTTAAGTCGACTTAATGGGTGGTTCTTATTAAGTCAACTTAAGCTTTCATTAAGTCGACTTAAGGAATTTCCTAAGTCGACTTAATGAAAGTCTAGTGTGGATGCGGCCATTGTGAGCAGGGCCAGATTAACCAGCCCAGGATCTCCGGGCTGCTCCCTACTGTGGAGGCCTCCCACACCTGGGGCCCGTTCTGGAGCTCCCGCTCCCCTCAGCACCAGCAGTGCAGGAGCACTCACTTCCCCAAGTCTCGCCAGTGCTGAGTGGGGCACAAGAGGCCAGATTATCAGAGGGGTTTTAGGGACTGGAGCCAGGGGCCCCCCTTTCGGCTGGGGCCTGGGGCTTTAGCCCCTGCAATAATCTGGCCCTGATCATGAGCTTTGCAAACACCTCATGCCTTATCGTGCAGTATTTTCAACAGTGAAAGATGAGTCACGAAGCAGGAAATTGAGGACACTGTGCTATAAGCGATAGAGCAAAACAATTCCCACTTGCTGCAGACTGTCACACATCATCTTCAGTCTGTGGAGCACCAGTTTGGGGCACGGGAAACAAGCACAGACTAGTAGGACCACATCGTGATGACCTTGTGGGATGACGAGTAGTGGCTACAGATTTAACTTTTGTATGTGGAAGGCCCTTTCCTTGAACTTTGCAAAGAGCCGTCCCCCGCAATGAACCACATGGATTCTTTTTTGAGACATGCTCTGACAGTTGAGAAGTGAGTGGCCCTCACCCTGTGGAAGCTAGCTGTTACCAGTCAGTTGAAAATCAATTTGGAGTGTGAAAATCCACCATTGTAGCTGTGGTGATTCATCTGTGCATGGCCATTTACAGACTTCTGCTGTGAAGGGTAGTGACTTTGGGAAATGTGCAGGTCATACTGGATAGTTTTCCTGCACTGGGGTTTTCAAGCTGTGGGGGAGGGGGCATAGATGGGACATATTCCTATTTTAGGTCCGAACCACTTTGCCATAGAGTATATAAACTTCCAGGGATGCTTTTCAATGGTCTTGCAGGCTCTTTTTGATCATAAAGGAAATTTCACTGACTTCAGTATAGAGGGTGGTCTGGAAAGGTGCATGATGCATGCATCCTTTTGGATCTATGGTCTGTTCAAAAACATGCAGGCAGGCAGTTTCTTTCCTGACTAAAAAGTAAATATTGGGAGTGTTGAGATGCCAATAGTGATCCTGCCTACCCATAGCTCTCCTGATTAATACAGCCCTACTCCTGATCCCTGGACACCGATAAGGAGTGTTTCAATAATAGGCTCAGCAAGTGCAGAATGGTGGTAGAATGTGCATTTGTGTATTCATCAGCTCACTGAACATGTCATCCCTGGAGATTATTTCCTGCTTCTAATATGGGAAAGGTGCTCTGCAGCAGTTGGGGGCACAAGGTCAAAGAGTCTACTGTAAGGCACGCAAGTTATACAGTTCTCATTGTTAGGTGAGCCCATGTACTCCAGAACATGAAAGATTGTAACAATAACTCCCTTGACTATCCAGAGCTGGAGGGCAGAACCACATTCCAATCTGTACATACCACAGGGGTCAGACGGCTGTTCCCGACGTGGTAAGGAAGAGGCCCTTGAATCCATTACAGAGATTTCAAACACGGCTCCCCCATAAACAATTAGTTAAGGAGCAGGACCATTGTGCCCCCTATTTACATGCCTGAGAGTGCTGTGGGAAAAGGTGGGCAAAACAGATTACTGGAGGCTACGGGCAAATTTAGGCTGCACAAAACATAGGGTAACCAGGATTGGGAATCTTAAAGTCCATGCAGAGTGTGCTATGCTGTCTGCTGTCCAAGGGACACCATCTAGGACAGAGGAAGAAGATGGCATTATTCTGTTAATATAACATTGTGCCATCTTCCCTGGGTAACCATGTGCGACATCAGTCTTGTGAGAGTAACACTGATGAAGAAGTAAAGGGGGAGCCGTGTTAGTCTATTGCAGGAAAACAAACAGTCCTGTGGCACTTTTAAGGACTAACAGATTTGTTTATCGCATGAGCTTTCGTGGGAGAAAATCTCACTTCATCAGACACTTTGAAGATGGGAGACTTACAGAATGGGAGGAAATTAAATGCAGGGAAGTGTATGACATAGGATCAAGTCAGGCTGTACCAGCAAATCAAAATAGATGTTAGGATTCAATCCATTAGGTATAATGCCCAATTGTTTGCATTTGGAAAGGAAGATGTCTGTCTGGATCTGTGTTAATTTCCTCGGCAGGAGCACCTGGGGCCCAGCTGGGGACCCGGGGCCTGCCTGCCATCTGCTGGCGGGAGGATCCAGCCCTGTGGCCCTGGTTGAGGACCGGGGGCCCAGCTGGGGAATTGGGGCCTACCTGCCGCCCACCAGCGGGAGGATCCATCCAGCCCTGGGCCCCAGCTGAGGATCCGGGGCCTGGCTGCTGCCCACTGGCAGCAGGATCCAGCCCCGGGACCCCGGCTGAGGACCCAGGGCTTGGCTGCAGCCCACTGACAGGAGGATCCAGCCCTGGGACCCTGCCTGACAGCAGCAGAATCCAGTCCTGGGACCCCGGTGTGGTTGGGGATGTGGGTCCAGGCTCTCAGCCGGCAGGAAGAGCCCAATCCGGCCCCAGCCAGGGACCCCTGGGCCTGCGGCAGCAACCAGATCAGACCCAGGGAGCAGGGCTCAGGCCCCGAACCTTTTCTTAGGGCAGCTATGCCCCTGCTTAGCTGTCTTACCAAATCACGACTGTAAAATAGCTTGCAAATCATATTTAATACAGTATTTATTGCAATTCCAGAATATTGTCATTGGTAATATTACAAAAGGTCAAATATTTCAGTATCAAATTCCACATAAAGGCAAGAATACATGAAAAAGCACTATGGGCTAGAGTGAAATAATGGTTGCAAAAGGCAATCCCCATTGGTGGAACAACAGCAAAAGAATTTTTGACAGTAGGACAGGCAGTCAATCCGGATCATGCTCCAATATAAGAAACCTGTGCTGTAAAAGTTGAAGAAGTTTGAACTAAAAATCACAGTCAGAACAGTACAATATTAGAAACACAGTTATTGTTGCTAAAAATAATGCCACCTATTTACTTATAGCTAGGGTATTTGTTATTGAAATAATTAATATATAGCAGAATGAGATGCAGCCACACAATAATAAAAAAGGAAAATGGTGAAGGGATAAGGGTAATGAGATTAATTAAAATTACACCCCAAAGAAGCAAATCCATTTTTAACATGGATCAGAAGAAAGTTATGTAATCCAGGGAATCGCAGCAGACAGGTCAAATTTGTACGTGTGCTTGCCTGAGACTCTATGTAGATATATAAACTGAGAAGGGGATGAATGTAAAAACTTTCCCAGAATCAAGTCCCCTGCAGCACCCAGCCCCCCGCCTGATGTATCACCTAGAGAGGAGCTGCTGGCTTTAGGAGATGGGCAGAGAGGCTTGTGCCTTTAAGAAGCCAGCCCAGGAAGCTGGCGCTGAGCGTCTCTGTGAAACATAAACTCCTGTGAGAGAGAAAACAAAAAAGTCCGCCCACCTCCATTTTTGCAAGCAGGGCAGGTGGCTCATACCATTGGGGTCACTGGGTTTGTCCCCCTGCCAGAGGCTGGCAGCCCTCACCTCTGAGCTAAACCCCGGCTTCTAAACACCCCCGTCCCCACGCCTCATTGTACTGCTCCCCCAGCCTCACCTCACTCCCCACCCGCAACATTCCAGCCCCTGCTCTGACCCTGCCCATCCCCCAACCCCCTCTGCCCCTCTAGCTAGCGGCGACACCAACGTCTGACGCCACGTAAGGGCAGGGGGGAGCGGGAGCGTCAGCAGCAAGGCGACAGCGAATTGTACTGAGCATGCTCAGTTGATGTGCGCATGCTCAGAAGAAGAGAAGTAGCCGGCGGCGAGCCGGCAGGGAAGGTAGGTTTGGGGGCAGTGCGGCGCTGCGGAGGGGCGGGTCTGGGCCTAGGCGAGCGCTGTCGGCGGGCAGGGCTCGGGCAGGTGTGTGGGCGCTGCGGGGCCGGCTGTGGCGGGGCCGGGCTTCTCCAGTCCTGAGGGCCCCGGCCAGTCTGTACTTGGTGCATGGAGGTGGGAGCTCAGGGGCAGCCGGGCGAAGGTTTGCCGCCGCCTTCTCCAGCAGGCGGTTCACGCACCGCCCATGGCGGGGGTGGAGGCGCGGGTCTGACCCCTATAAATTTCCCCCTGGCGGCACCACGCCGAGGGTATCACACACAATGAAAGTAAAAATTCAAACCCACGTTTCATCTTTAAAACAATCCTCCCCTGTGGGGCCAGTCTCCAGCTTCTGAGTGTCGGGGGTAGCAGCACTGCTGTCCCCCAGGAGAGAGGCTGTGGGGGCCCCTGGATGGGAATAGACGACCTCTTACTACCCCCAGGAAGACATGGGTCACCAGTCACTTTCCTCTCGTGCAGGCAGGGGCTGGAGGATGGTTCTTTTTGCCTGCCCATGAACACAGCTGTGTGGGGCGCTGACATTACCTCCACCTCCTCCTGCCCCTATTAAAGAGGCAGGCTGGTTTGAGAGGCAGGAGGACACTGGATCTGGGCAACCCACCATGTAGGACAGAGTTTGGTGGTTCCTAGGATTACCATATTTGAACTTGCAAAAAATGGGGCCCTCTGGAGAGGGGATGATGGGGGGCTCTGGGCAGTGAGTGGGGCATTAGGGAGGTTTGGGGGCTATGGGTGGGGATGATGAGAGTCAGGGGGATTGGGGGCTAATGTGGGAATGATGGGGGTCAGGTTTGGGGGTATAGGTGGTGATTATGGGGGTTCTGGGCAGTGAGGGCAGGGTCAGGAAGTTGTGGGGGACTTGGGGTGGTAGTGAGAGGGGCTCTGGGCAGTGAGTGGGAGTTTGGGGGCTATGGGTGAGATGAAGAGGATAGTGGGCTCTGTGCCATGCATGGGAGGCCAGAGAGGTTTGGTGGGGTCTTGCTGGGGTGGCCAGGACTGGATTAAGGCAGGGGCTTTAGGATTGCTGCTCCAGTCCTGATCTAAAGTGAGACCCCACAGCCCTCTAGAAATGCAGCCCTGTCTTACCACCTCAGCATCACCACCGGTAGGTCCCATCTCTGAGACATGCGTACCTGCCATGGGCCTCCTCCCGAGCACCCTTTCCCTGTGGGAACCCCTTCCTTCTTCAGACCCTGCCTTGGGGACGCCCCTTCTCCAGCCCCTGCCCTGGCTCTGCAACCCCTTCACCACCCCCCTTCCTCACTTGAAAGGGGCTGAATCTGGCCCCTGATCAGCTCTCTGCGGCTCAGCAGCCTTACTGGGGGAGGGGAGGGAGGAGGAGGGCTGGGGAGAACAGCTGCACTGGGAGAAGGGAGGGAGGAGGGGAGCTGGGGGGAACAGCTGCTCTGGGGAGGGGAGGAAAGAGGGGGTGCTGGGGGGGAACAGCTGTGCTAGGAGAGGGGAGGGAGGAAGGGGACCTGGGGTGAACAGCTGCATGGCTGGGGGTCGGGGGCTCTCCCCGGCTGTTCTGTTCTCTCCAGGCCTTCTTTTCCCTCACCTTTCCCCGGTCATCAAAAAAAGCCGGCCGGACAGAGCTTTTATATAGAAAAAGGAGGACTTGTCTGGCAAAACAGGACATATGGTAATCCTAGTGGTTCTTCTCTCTTATGATGTCAAGTTCCAAAGGGGTAGCCGTGTTAGTCTATTGCAGAAAAACAACAGAGTCCTGTGGCACTTTTAAAGACTTACAGATTTATTTATCGCATGAACTGCGAAGTGGGATTTTCTCCCACGGAAGCTCATGCGATAAATAAATCTGTTAGTCTTTAAAAGTGCTACAGGGCTCTGTTGTTTCTCTCTTATGAGGGGCTCAACTCAGCTTTCCTGTGACTTCTGGCGTTTGCATCCTGCAGGTGGTGCCAGTGCAGAAGCCACGTAGAGTCACCGCAGAAGCAGACTAGCATGAGGAGCAGTTGCCAGCCGTTTGGATTGAAGCTGTGCAGTTTCACTGCTACTAATGCGAATGCTCAGTTCTCCTGAAGGCTCAGGGGTGTAATGACTGCTGGTCTGTCCACCCCGGTGGATATGGGGGCGTCGCTGGAGCATGAGAACCAAGTTTTCCTGGATCTCTTTGACCAAGATGGGTTGGTGATCTGCGCCCGTGGGCTGGGAATTGACCGCATCCTGCTGCGTTTCCTCCGCCTCTACTGCGAGCCATCCAACCTGGTGCTAGTCCTCAACACCAGTCCGGCCGAAGAGGTGAGGGACTACCAAGGGCTGCTCTTGGGGGCCGGGGGGGAGGCGGGAGTGAAGAGTTATTGACGGAGGGAGGACACCCTCCTCACCTTCTTCCCTGAGGGTCAGCTCCCCAACCGCTCCCCAACCTGCCTCCTCATTGGGGGGTCAGCACTCCCCACCTGCCACAACCCCCTGGGAATGAGCAGGTGTGATCTTCCTGTCCCAAAAATCCTCAAAAATAGTGGGATGCAATTTAAATTCCTACCTCACATACACAAACACCTACTTTCCCCAAGTCCTCTCTTAAGAAAGTGGGGTGTAATTTCTCCTTCAAACCTATCCCATTTTTTCCCTCGTATTAGGAGCTCATTCTCCTTCCACACAAATTTCAGGTGCTGGCCATTTCCTAGATCTGGTATGGCAATTATCTTGGTACCTAGAACTAGTTGTGATTGAGAGGGAGGTTTCCTTGAAGAGCTGGTACTGAACAAGTGCTGCTGCAGCATGAAAGGAGATACTGCGCTACTGGAGTTGCCAATACTCTGACGTGTTGATCCATTGTTATCCCAGATTGTGTTTCACTGATGGAGACATGTCAGAACTGGGGAAATGCTGCGCACAAGTATTAGTGAACAGTCAATCTAATAAAAATTGTATTTGCTTTCCTATTAGCCACTTGACCTATTAAGTGCTTGTAAATATTTATATAAGCAAATACTTATTGGTGGAAGAAGGAATAGCTGTGCATATACATGTATATTCGCATGGGAGAGTGTTTGAGGATTTGTTGAAAGCCCTCATTAAGTTTGGGAGTGATCCAGTCAAGGAACAGAAACAATACTGAGTGCGTAGGATCTAATCCAGCCAACACACAGGCCAAGTTTACTCAAAAAAATTAGGTCGACCCAGCTCTGTCACCCACACTGTGGAAAAATCCACATCGTGGAACAAAGTAGTTAACCTGACTTAAGCCCTGTTGACCTGCCTACCCACTGAAAGAGGTGTTTTAACTACAGTGATGAGAGAGCCCTTCCTCTAGCTCAGTGATTTTCAAACTTTTTTCCTTGGGATCCAGTTGAAAAAACCCATCAGTGCCCGTGACCCAACAGTTATGTCTTTGAGCAATGCATTCCAGTCTTTCGGCCGTGGCAGCGGGGGGCGCCATGACCCAATACCTGAGGGTACAGATCCAGTATTGGATCCCGATGCATGGTTTGAAAACCACTGCTCTAGCTTTAATAAACATCTCCACTGAAGCATTACAGTGGCAGCACTTCTAGTGAAGGCATATCTTTAGGCACACACTTAATGTGAGGGGTAAATATTATCTTTACAAAGTCAGTGTTTGCAGGGTTCAAACAGCATAAATCGCTGAGAATTATTAGCAAGCTATCCATAAAAACAGGAATGGCCATACTGAGACAGATCAACGGGCCACCTAACGCAGTATCCTGTCTCCTGATAGTGGCCAATGCCAGCTGCTTCAGAGGAAATGAATAGTAATCATCAAGTGATCCATCTCCTGTCACCCAGTCTCGGCTTCTGGCAAACAGAGACTAAGAACATTTCTGAGAGTGGTTTTCCATCCCTACCCATCCCAGCTAATAGTCATTGATAAACCTGTCCTCCATGACTTGACTTGTTCCTTTTTTAATCCTGTTATAGTCTTGGCCTCATAAAATCCCCTTAATGTTAAGGGTAAATAGCGTAAATAGTTCCACAGATCAACTACCCATTGTGTGAAGACATATTTCCTTCTGTTCATTTTAAACCTGTTGCCTTTTAATTTCATTTGGTGACCCCTAGTTCTTGTGTTAAGAGAGAGTAATACTTTACTTTTACCACACCAGTTATGATTTTATAGACCTCTATCATATCCTCTCTTAGTTACCTCTTTTTTAAACTGAAAAATCCCAGTCGTCTTTCTCTCCTCATTTAGAAGCTGTTGCATAACCTTGATGATTTTTGTTGCTCTGTTCTTTTCCAATTCCTATATATCTTTTTTGAGATGGGGCCACCAGATATACACAATATCAGTGGATTTATAAAGAGGCAATGTGATATTTTCTGTCTCACTATTTATCCATTTCCTAATGATTCCCAACATCGTGTTAGCTTTTTTTTGACTGCCACTGCATATTAACTGGATGTTTTCAGGGAACAATTCACAATGACCCCAAGATCCCTTTCTTCAGTTGTAACAGCTAATTAGACGTCGTCATTTTATGTGTATAGTTGAGATTAGGTTTTCCACTGTGCAATGCTTTACATTTATTAACACTGAATTTCATCTGCCATTTTGTTCCCTGGTCACCCAAAAGTTTTATGACATCCTTTTGTAACTCTTCAAAGTCTGCTTTGGACTTAACTATTGTGAAGTATTTTGAAATCCAATTGCATAAATTGTTTTTAGGGCAGTGGAAATTGTAAATAACTAATGAGAAGAAAGAGCATAAATTTGTTGAATACATTTTCCCTTCTCAGATACTTAATTTAATTAAGGATCTGTTTGCTCTCTCTGTCCTTCTTTTTTTTTTGTGAGCAGAACATTTTTTTCCCTGTCATTTTATCTTTTTATGTTTTTGAAACAATGGAAAAATGTGTGTTGGGAGAGGGCGGAAATCTGCTGGCACTTTGCAAGAGTAGAGATGTTAACCCTGGGAAACTGAGCAAATTCTAAACCAGGTAATTACATTCTACCTATGGGGATTTCCCCTTCAGTTTTAGTTGAATAAGTATACTTCCTATTATCCTGTTATATTGTGTAATGATGTTGGGTGCTATTAATTAGTTATGCTATTCCACCACACAGTTGCATTTCAGTGGAAAATAAAATGAGCTATTCGTTTAGTCTAGTGGTTTTCAACCTATGGGCTGCAGAGCTCTGCGGCATCCCCAGACTATGTCTAAGATTTCCAAAGGATTCTGCACTTGCATTGGAAATTTTTTAGGGATCCGCATATCAAAAAAGGTTGAAAACCGCTGGTTAGGTCTATGTATCTATTTTTAAAAGAATTCTAAGATCCTTGAGGATGCAGAGCCCCATAGAAATGTAATATTCTAATACATAACCACAAAATGACATGTTTATGAATTTTTATATAGGGTCTTTCAACCTAAGGATCCTAAAATTCTTTTAAAATACAGATACATAGACAACACAAAAGGACATCTTTACTCTCAGTTGAAATACAGCCAGGTGGTAAAATATATTATTTGTATTTTGGTAGTAGCCCTACTCATGGTTCAGGACCCCACTGTGCTATGCACCAATAGAACAGAAAGACAGTCCTTTAATCTTCTAAATATCAAAGCTTTTTTTTTTAAAAGACACAAATTTGGATGATTTTGAAAATGTCATACCTAATACTTGATCAGAAAAATACATCTCATGATTGCTATTCTGATGGCAGGACCACCAAAAAATCAACAAAGAATGTAGAAATATATAGTTTCTGGCACCCATTTAGTCAAAGCAGTTACCCTTACAAAATACTGTTTGTGTTTGGTTTAGGAATATTTTATTGATCAGCTGAGGTCAGATGGAGTTGTTCATCTTCCTCAGCGTGTTACCAATGAAATTACAAGCAACTGTCGATACGAAGTTTACACACAAGGTGGTGTCCTCTTTGCAACAAGTCGAATTCTTGTGGTGGATTTCCTGACAGATAGAATTCCTTCAAATCTTATTACTGGTAAGAGTTTAGTGAAAGCAAGCTAAAAATTTTCTGCTTCACATATACACATAGGGATTTATTGTTCATCCTTAACTTATGGGTTGTCCCATCTCATGAATGTAAGGACTAAACAATTAAGCCCTTGTGAAAGTTGCAATAACACAGAACAAATGTATAACTCTTCCAATTTGTTTAAATGGCTTTCCTGGCTAAAAGCTTTTTGCTGTTTCACTTTAAGCTATAAAGTTTGAAATTTTTGACATTTTAATCTTTGGTGATCCATGATTATGTCCTTCCAAGGTCTAGACTTTGAAAACATGTATAATAGTTAAAATATTTCATTGCTGTAAGAAATGTAACAATTCAGACTGGTTGCATTTCCTCACAATGAGAATTAAGTAAATATGGAAAACTATTTTCAGTGAAACTCTGCAAGTATCCTATCACTGAAATTGCAGTTGTAGGTTTCATAGGTTATCAAACAAACATGCCATCCTTTTATTCTATAATAAATTATTCATGGTCACAATCTTGGCTTGTTAAATATTCTTACTAAATACTACTTTTTATCAGAAGACTTTTATCCTGAAATCTCTTGTATGATAGAGAAATAGCATTAATTTAAATTATAAAGTAATAGTGTGAAATGTCCCTTTATTAAAGGTGGTGTGGTAAGCTTATGACCTTTTATTCTGCTTTATATAAATTAGACTTGAAAGTTGTTGTAGAGGGGGGGAATAGTTAAGTTGCTTTTTTCTGCTTATTTATTAATATTAGAAATTCAGGTCTTGTCTAGCCTAGAGGATGCAGTAATGATTGGAGAGCTAGTACAATAACCATACAAGACTCCCAAAATTGAAAATTGGGAGAGGAAGGAACTTTTTACATAGACATTAAAATTCTGGATTTTGTTAATGCTTAAACAATTGGCTAATAACATTTTGGAGAAAGTGAATCTTTGTTACAGATTCGGGACTCCATCTCTTCAATAAACACGTGAGAGCTCCCACCATGTGCAAATCAAAACCAGGGTGGATGAATTGTGACATTCTTGATAATTCTACTTTGAAGAATAAATAGAATAACATTTGCACACCCTCCACCAACCCCATCTTTTAGGCCTTCTGTACAAAAGAAATAACAAAAGAGGCACAAACCAGTTTTTTAAAAACCCTCTGCAGGTCACTTATGACTCTGTATTGTCTTTTGATGCTATTACCACTAGATGTCAGTGTGACAACAGCTATTTCGTTTTTATTTCCTGCTATAGTCATTGGTTGGAATATTAGAAATGACACTGGTTATAATGGAAAGGATAGAATGACTCTAGGAAAATATTTGTGATGTTTTCTGTAATGTAATATATATATATAAAATATCTCTGGACATACAAAAAGTGTATCCATCTTTTATGAAAAATATTGTACATTTTACGTTCTAAGCATAGAGCCAGAGTGGACTACTGTGATATAGTCTGAACTCCTGCATAACGCAGGGCAGAGAGTTTACTAGAATTAATTCCTGTTTCAAGTCCCATAGGTAAGAGAGAACAAGAGCAAGTCTTTTAGCGAAGTCAATTGGGATTTTAAAACTTACAGTGATAGAGAATCTTGCAAAAACATTTGTAATGTGTTCCAATGGTTAATTGCTTTCACTGTTTAAAAAATAAAATTGCTCTTCATTTCTAGTCTGGATCTGTCCAGCTTTAACTTCCAGTTATTGAATCTTGTTACACCTTTGTCTGCTAGACTGAAGAGACTTCTGTGATAGGGATTATGAACAAATGGGATATTCAAAGACTACTGTATCGACTTTATATGTATTTTGGAGATCTTGAATTGCATTCTGGCCCCATGGGGGAGATACTGGAGATTCCTGCCAGAACTAAAATCACTGATAGCCCTGCAGCAGAGTGGTGGGGCTAGAGGATTCTGCCAAGTGGGGAGGGAAGTTTGGCGGAGTCAATGTTTGACCACCCCAGACATGTATAATCAGCATTGCTTGAACAAAGAAACAGATTAGTATTTTTGAGCAATTTATAGGATTGTAGTTGTCTTCAAATCAATGTAGTACATATTAAATTTATTAAAAACTGTCCAACCGATATCAAATTAATTCTAAGTGGGCATTCTGTGGGACCATTTCTAGTGGGAATCTGAAAGCTCTTGACCCAGTACTATTTGATATCTCTACACTGAGCTGGAAGAAAATTTAAAATCATTATTGATAAAATTTGCAAATGACACAAATTGCTAGAGTAGTTAATAATTAGCATGCGTCAAATCTACTGAGTGATCTGGGTCACCTTGTAAGATGGGCTTATTTGAACATGCATTTTAATATAACAAAATGCAAAATCATATATTCAGCAACCACAAATGTAGATCATGCTTATAAGATTGGGGGGGGGGGGGGGGGCCCTCTATTTTGAAATGCAGTGACTCAAAAAAAATTTCAGGTTCATGGTAGATAACCAACTGACTATTAACTTCCAATGTGGTGTGGTGTGGTGAAAGAGAGTAAATCTGATCTTTGCATATTTAACTAGAGGAATTTGGAATAAATGTAGGTGACAGGTGTTATCTTTGTTATGTACAACATTAGTGAGACTATTACTGGAATACTGTCAGTTCTGGGGCCCACACTTACAAAAAGAAGTTTACAAACTGAAAGTTTGGAAAAGTACTAGGAGAATGATTAGAAGTGTGAAAATTTAATTTAATCATCCAAAGGCATAACAAGATCCGTGACTGGAAGCTGAAGCCAGACAAACTCAGACTAGAAATAAGATGCAATTTTTTTTTAATAGGGCCATCAAGCATTGGAACAACATACCTATGGATGTGATGGATTCTTTGGAACTTGAATCCTTAAACCAAGGTTTAGTTATCTTCTAAAAGATATATTGTAGCGTAACCAGAAGTTATGGGTTTTGTCTTCACTAGGAAAAAAGACTTTTGTTCGTTAAATAATGTATTAAAATCCTAATGTAGACAAAGCAAGTTGTAGTTTCATCAGGTTTTAGCTAGGTGAGGTAATCCCTCTGTTTGCCCCTCTGGTTACCTCAATGATGTAACATACTTTATAAGTACAACTTACCTTTTCTATGCTAAGATTTAAACACTTGTTAAAAAATCACCTTTTTAGGTAGCATAGATATAGCTATGGTGAAATTCAATGGCCTCTGTTACTCAGGAAATCAGACTAAACCATCACAGTGATCCTGCTGTCTTTAAAATCCATGCATCTATGAAAATCATAGAAAATAATGCTTAAAATGTCTCATGAGGTTCTTAAATCAGGAGGAAAACTAACAAAATGTCATCAGTATTGTGTTCGGGAGAAAGGGTTATTTTGGGGAATTAAGAATTGTTTGTACTAATCCTACATTATTCCATTTTTTCCAGCTTATAATAGAAAATTTAAATTCCTCTTTCTGTTTAATTGGCAAAACATGTTAAAAGACTAATACATTCTTGTTGAAAAAAAGACTACAATATTTTAACTCTTTCATTTGCGTAACTTTAAAACCTCTTATTCTGCCAGGCATTTTGGTATACAAAGCACACAGAATCATTGAGTCTTGTCAGGAAGCATTTATCTTGCGACTCTATCGTCAGAAGAACAAAAAAGGGTTCATCAAAGCTTTTACAGACAATGCCATTGCCTTTAATACTGGCTTTTGTCATGTGGAAAGAGTAATGAGAAATCTCTTTGTACGGAAACTTTACCTGTGGCCAAGGTAAGATGCCTTGCTGTTTCATAATGCATTTTTATTAATGTTGAGTCTTGTTTTTTGGATTATGGTAGTTTTAGGTTTATGTCCTCAACATCCAACTCTAAATCAAAAGCTAAGATCTTCCTTTAAATGTACATATTACATATGAAGAATATCTGCATTTGACTGGTGGAAACCGAGGCACGGAGTTTGACTTGCATATGTTCTCATAGTAAATCAGGGCAAAGCCAAGAACAGAATCAAGGGCTTTTGACTTATTCCAGGTGAGACTTTGAATATAGAAAATGCAAAGAACATTTTTAGCATTGGGGAAGAGATTCATCTGTTGTAGCCCACTCTGCCATGGGGTCCATACACTTTTTCCTCCTCTGTTCTGTCACGTGCCACTATAAGCAATATCTTCACAAGCTTTTGTTTCAGTTCTAGATGGGAGCAGAAGAGCGAGTGGGAGGCAGGAAAAGGTGAATACTGGCTATGCACAATGCTCCTGTCTTTCTTCCAAATCATGGAATCCTCTCTACAAGTTGGAGAGTCAGGAAATCCTCTCTTCAGTGAGTCAGGAAAAAATGCAGTTAAATTTAGAGGGGGACAGACAAGAGGAGCATTTGCTCCTCATGCTGTGCTCCACCATCAATGTTAGTTTCATTTATGTACTGGTACAGACAGAATAGTCAAGAGAAACGTTATGAAGGGGTCCTGTTATTTGTAAGGAGAGTTGAGGGCTCCAGAGGATTGCTAGTGGATTCTTGAGCTACACAGACTGTAGATACCCTTTTCTTCTGCCTGCTCCATGAGGATTTTTCTTTTCACTGGATTGCAGGATTTGGCCCTTTCCATAGTTATTCTGTGGAATACGGTACAGCCCCATTTATCCCTTCCCACCTTTAACCAACTCTTCAGGTTGACTGCATAGCTCACACTCTAGGGCCAGAAGTGGGCGCTTTCTCTTGTGGCTGATAGATGGCACTGCAGTGTCATATTTTCCCATTCTCCAGTTTATCTGGAGTTTTGATTATCTGATCTGGCACCAGGTCCCAGTTAGACTAGTTAAACGGATTGTAGTATATAATAAATTAATTCTCCCTCTCCTTATGCATATGAACTTTGTTATTCTACTGGAACTTGACAAGTATTGGTACTGGGGTGATCCAAGTGTGGACAGTTTCTCAGCTGATCATGCACACTGGCAACTACCCTCACTCCTATAGAACACAATGCATTTTGAAGTTAACGTAGTGGTTTCACTTACACTGATTCTAAACCTCATTTTATGTAAATTTATTAAATAATTGTGGCACTAAATCTGTAAGGATTCTGTACTGTTCCTATAAATCTTCATAAGCTCGTTCTCCCTAGGTTTCATGTAGCAGTAAATTCATTTTTAGAGAAACACAAACCTGAAGTGGTGGAAATACATGTATCCATGACCCCTGCTATGCTCAGCATCCAAACCTCTATACTGGACATCCTGAATATGTGTCTGAGAGAACTCAAGCGCTATAACCCAGCTCTTGAAGTAGAAGACTTATCATTAGAGAATGCTATTGGAAAACCTTTTGACAAGGTACATTTTGGTTTTGTTTGCTTTGTTGTAACTGTAAAGAATGCAGGTCATTTTACTAGTTGGCATTCTGTCCTGTAATGTACTGTTATAAATCCAGAAAATAACTAGAAGCAGTTTAAAACCTCCCCTTCAACATGTTCCCTACCATTGCAAATGAAGAATTTAATTTGTACTGTGGAGTGTGTGTAGTTGCCATTATAAAATTAATTGCAATCTCTTTGGGACAGTGATCATCTTTTTGGGATCCTACTCCATAACTAGAGCTGCTAGGTACTACTGTAATACAAATAATAATAGTGGGGCAGCTGTTTAACATTTTAAAGGCTAACTTATTTCTATATAGTATCGTTATTTAGTTTACTTTATTCTGTTTAATTTCTTGTTTTTTGGAGTTAGCTATATGAAATAGGAAAATAAGATTGATAATTACCTTCTGTCACTGTGTAGTAACATGTAATGTTGTAGCTGTGTTGATTAGAGAAACAAGGTAGAAGAAGAGCTTTTGAGCTTATCTCTCTCTCACCAACAGAATTTGCTCAAATAAAAGATATTACCTTACCCGCTATTTAAGATGGCTATACAGTTCGCTCAGAATACATCCCTAAAGAGGCAATAAAGTACTTCTTTCTTAACATCATGCTCATGGTCTTATTAGTAGGAGCTCTTCCTATGCATGGAAAGTAGCATATACCTTGGTGTTTTTGTCTTTAACCATGTTTATTTTGCCACTGGTAGTAAAGCTGCAACTTAATTAGTTGATGTATTTTTGCAGAGTATTGCCCTAAACTTCAACATTTACTTTGTGACACAGTTTATTTGCATTCATCATTTCTTCTTTATATTAATATGAGGCCTCTTGGAGTTTTGTAGAGAAAATTTTTGTTTTATAAAAATACGAAATCGCCCATCTTAAATCACCTCTTCAGGAGCCAGCCACACACAGACGCACACGCACACTGGCTTCTCCCCTTCCCCGAGGGCAGGAGCCAAATCCTTCTCTGTGGCATAGGATTCAAGTCTAGGGTGCTTGTCTTTTCTGAAAATGAGATGGTATTACGGTGCTTTCACTGAATAAAATATACTGAATAGTAAGGCCAGAGGCCATCTCAAGTGAAAGTTGATAGGTTTGTGTATCTTTTTCCCTCTCCTAGGAGTTGAGATTTGTTTAGGGGAAAATCTACACTTAGTGCAGTAGAGGATGCTGATATCTGTTCATTGTTCACTTATGTTTTATATAAAATCACGTTTCATTATTTCCAAGATACTGATTTATTTATCATAGATATTTTAACTATTAAGCTTTTATTTGGGTTTTTTTTTGTCAAAGTAGCCATTGTATTTGTTGTTCAGATTTGGTACACTTATAATGTTATCCATATCTGGATACTACGGTGCCTGATCATATGCCTATAGAAGTCAGGGGAAACATTCAGTGGACAATGGTTCAGGCCCTAAATCTATAACAAAGAAAAGGGGCACAAGTATAGCACTCTATTTTTCACGGATATGAAATACAACAAATATTAAAGCTAAATAAAATGAAAAAATTACCCTCCAGTGACAGCTCTTGTCCTGAAGGGCTGAGCCTGGCTCCCTACTCCAGACGTCATGACCTGGTATGTGTGTCCATAGTGCCTCTTGGGTTTGGCCTGGCCACCCTTCTGTCATCATGACAGACGGACGGTCAGGCCAAATTTGAGTGAGTGGTGCTAGTACACTGTGTTACAGGCAACAATTCCTGGAGCAGAAGGCCAGGCCCTGCCCCACAACACAGGTGCTGCTGCTGTAGAATGAGTGGTAGGCAGACTTGTTCTGCAAACACCCCCGCAGGGCCCTCCCACACTAAAGAAAACAAGCACACGCAGGGGCTTCTACCCTCCCCCTGGGGCAGGAACCAAGTCCCTTCCATGGCCTCCAACTCATGGTGAAGGGAGAGGAGGAACGAACAAGAAATTCTCCACAAAAAATAAATAAATAAAACAAATTACTTTTAAAAGTTCCATGAAGCTCTACTGATGTATTTCTACGTAGATTGCTGTAGTATATGTTCGCAACATTTAACTTTCCAATTTATATTTCTAGACAATTCGTCACTATTTAGATCCACTTTGGCACCAACTTGGAGCTAAGACCAAATCTTTGGTTCAGGATTTGAAGATATTACGTACTTTGCTGCAATATCTAACTCAGTATGATTGTGTCACTTTTCTTAACCTTGTGGAGTCACTGAGAGCAACTGAAAAGGCATTTGGTCAGAATTCAGGTATGAAACGAATAACATTCTAGAAATTAATGCATGAGTGAAACCTTGATTTATTTTTTTAATAATCAAAAACCCATACCAGCCATAAAGTTTCCAATTAAGCTTATGTACCTAGCCATAAGGACGTAGGTTTTATTGACAGTTAATGCTGTCACCCTCCCACTCAACTTCTGTTATTTAATGTATGAAATGCATCAGAAGCTTGCATTTTTATATCTTGCAAAGACAGTAGTTACGTAACAAGCACAGAGCACAACTGTTTCAGATGAAAGATTTGGGGCTTTCTTTTTTGGGGGTTGAGGTGGGCATGTTGTGAATGCCTAATTGATTATTAATATTGTGGTCTCGCTCCACCTTTAGGATGGCTATTTCTTGACTCTAGTACTTCAATGTTTGTAAATGCTCGAGCGAGAGTTTATCGCATTACAGATGACAAAATGAGTAAGAAAAGCAAAGTATCTGAAAAAATGGATCTAAAAGAGGGAAAAGGTACAGTGAAATTTCTAATGCTGACTTTTGCGGATCAAACACTCAAATTCAGTGACTTTGTATTTATTCTGAAGTACATTTACAAAAAGACCCCTTCAAAAATCTTCATCAGCCACGTGACTTCATCTTTGTGTCAGAATCCTGTCTATAAACAGGAGATAGTTTGTGTTTAGTTCCCTCTGTAAAGTATTTTATTATCTACTAGTGGAAAGTCTTATATAGCTATTGGGTAAAATTAGTCATTTTTATGAAGTTCTAGGTGCAAAGCATACTCCAGTACCTACAAGTGTGACTTTACTCCATGCAGACTGTCTACTGTTTTTAATTACAGATCCAAAATATAAATCACTAGTTCTTAATCCAGTACACTTGAAAAGCTGGGTCCATAACTTTCTTCAGATGGGAGATGTACATTTATTGGTTCCTTAGTTCATTTTACAAAATTATGCTGTTTCTAATGTTCGGAACCTTTGTATTGCGGTATCTCCTAGATATCCCAACTGAGATCAGGATCCCGTTGTGCTATGTGCTGTACTAGCAAATTGAGAGAGAGTCCTAGCTCCAGAGAACTTACACTAGGCAAAATAAAACAGAATGGGAGGGGAAGCAAAAGCATGCAGAGGTAAAGTGGCTTGCTCAGGTTTTCAAGCATGTCCCTGGCAGAGCTTTCGTAGAACTGTTCTTGAGCCACTAAGGTGTTCAGTCTGATGATGTTTTCATTTTGTTAGTGTGTGCATAGTCACTTATAAAAGCAATCATGTATTTAAGAATATTGAAATTAAACAACTCAAATATAACTTTGCTTTAAAATAGCATTCATCTCTATCTATAAATAGGTTTATGAGAGCTATTCCCTTCCCCTCAGCATAAAAAGTTGCAAATGTGGGCTGTTCTTGAATACTTTTGCATTTGCCAAGAGCAGCATTTAATCCAATATCAACATTTTACCTATTATTTTGAAGCTCTTAGGAGTGAAAGCTGCTATATTAAATTAATTCTCTTTTCTTGTATGTCAGAACTGAAAAGGGAATTGATCTTAGAAAGCAGCCCTAAGTGGGAGGCCTTAAGAGACGTTTTGAAAGAGGTTGAAACTGAGAACAAAAACAGTGAAGGTCTTGGTGGACCAGGTAAGAAAGTACTAAATGTTGTAAGTTTTCAAAGCCTAGCTAAGTTTTCTCTCCTTTGGTTAATCTTTTAAGAGAACAGAATTGCAATTATGTTTCTGAAATAAATCTTAGCATAGTAGTAGAGGTGTAATATTTATGAATTTGAGAGAGGAGTTTTGTGTAAAATAGAAAGATATGAAATTTTGAAAGCACTATAAATTTGAGTTTGAAATGTGTCTTTGAACACACTAGTACCTCAAGGCCCAGAACTTAAAATCAGTATTCCCACGAACATTTTGTGTTGAGTATTCTTAATGATTGCCATCTGGGCATCCTGCCTTTCTCCCACCTTGTCCCTTGGTGCCATGATTGCCACCATTTTATCTTTAAACTGTCTATTTTCTTACTCTCATTTTGTTTCTGATCTTTCTCTTTTCCCCCTGCACCACTAGCCATGGTGGCTCCCCCCAGCCTTTTCTCTCTCCTTCTTTCTTTGACCTAGTAGGGACATTTTCTGCTCACAGTCAGGCCCTCTTCAACTGCCTTTTGCCACACAATGCTTTATGGAGCAACCCTATGCAGTGTCACCTGCAAGAGGCAGAGAATGCACACAGGGACTCCAATTTGTGGAAATACCTACAACTTGGAAGCGTGCCTGCCTTAAAATAAACATAGATATGGTAGTCTAGTGCAGACTATTAACGTTTTTACCACCTCCACCTTCGCTCATCTTTATGGTTTCTGATTAGGCACACCTCTGAAGTGAAGCAAGCTAGGCACCTACCTTCTTAGTCAATTATGCTTTTAAGGTGGCTTCATTGCAAAAGTGTGTATAGCTGTGTCTACTGTAGGATTGCTTTGTTGGTATAGGAACACCGATACACTATACCAGCAAATTGCTCATACTGTGGATACAGCTATATCAGCAAAGCTGCCATTTGTACCGATTGGAAAAGAGCAATACTGGTAAAACAGTTTGCTGGTATAATTGCATCTACACTACAACATAGTTGTACTGGCAAAAGTCTGGTTAGAGGTCACACCTCCTTGAGCCCCTGAATGACACAACTGTGTGTGTAGAAGTTAGCTTAAGAGACTTAGCAGCACAAAATCCACTGACTTCTAATGGAACTTGTACTCTTAAATTATGTAGGTGTCTTTATAAATCCCACCCATAATCCAGCTAGATTCCTGGACAGATGGACTCTTTGCTTAGCCCCCTCTAATAGTTTATACATAGAGTTAAATATCAGTGAAGAGATGGATAGAATAGGTTATAGTCTCAGCAAAGATAATAGTCTTTTGCATGCATATATATTTTTTCAAAGAGGGTACAGCTAATAAAAACTGGTCTTGACAAAGGCTCCTACTGTGAAAAATACAAATTCTTTCCCAGACAAAGCATTTAATTAGCCTGTAGTTAAGAAGAAAAGACTCTAACTTCGTCCCAAAAATCCTTGAGTGGCTTTTTCAAAAAAGAGGAAAACATTACTCTTTGAAATTCAAAGCTAATCTTCCACTTTATCCTCAAAAAATCCAGACCCAAACATTCAAATGATGCCAAATTCACTTATGGTCATTCCACTATCCTTAACTCTGCCCCATATAGTACCACCATGAAAACAACTAGAAACTCTGAAATAACTCTATTTGTTCATCATGCGCGATCATGTCAATTACAATGACAAGTAGTATACCTTATTTTTAAACCTGTAATGGTTTTACATACTCCAGCCTTCTGAAGAAGAAATCCCACAGCACTTTAAAACACTGGACAAGCAGAGCATCCTCTCAGTAAATCCTTCAAAGGTGTAGGAGTAACACAAGTTTGTGACTCACTTGTACTGCCTTCAGCCTAGGAATGTAGCTGCCATTCTAGGTTTAGAGAGACACCATGATCTTGCAACAGATTTAAAATCTGGTGCAGTTGAGCTAAACCTTATTCCATCTTGTGAAACTTGAACCATTGTGAGAGTGTGGTTCCTTACTTGACCTTTTCCCCCTTCCCCCACTCCAAGTGCTGTAATTGCTCCTGAGTAGCTCCTCTATGGATACTTGTTCCCTAAACTGTATCAAATTCTATTGGGAGATGATGAGAGTGGGCCCAAGTTCTTTTTTTTCACCTCTCCAACCCTCCCTATTATGGCAGCCCCCTCTGGCTCCACCCCCCTACTGATATAGGGGCCTGCTTGTGGGAAAGCTTCAATCGGGGATGGGGGAGGGGGGAAATCAGTCAGGGACTCCAAACCTCAATAGCATTATGCGCTGGTGTGTGTAGAACTTAAATTAGAACAGGCTCAGTTAATGTTTTGCTTTTTATTTCATTCCATGGTGCCAATAAAAAAAGTTGTCCCAATGTATGTTGCATGTGTCTCGTTTCAGTTGGTCAGAAAAAAAAAAAAAAAATCACTTTTGATTCTGACAGTTTAGGAGTAAGGAACAATGAACTTTCATTGACTTTCTTTGCTTGGATTTTTTGTTCAGTTCAAAACAAAACAATCATGCAACTTAGACTGTCCCCAGAATTCCAGAGAAACTAAAAAAAGTGTGAAGGCATTTGGCACACGTACTCCTGAGATCGTTTAAAAACAATTTATAGCTTTGCCCAAGAGGCTTCTTGTATTTGGATATTTTAAAAATGCCTGTAACAGATTATAAACATAATATTGTTTCTTGACTGCAGGGCAAGTGCTTATTTGTGCCAGTGATGACCGAACTTGTGCACAGATCAGAGAATATATTACTGCTGGAGCAGAGGCTCTTTTAATGAGGCTGTATAACAAAACCTTTGGGAAGAATGAGAGAGCTGGAGAACTATGGATTAAGGATAGAAAAGCTGTCAAGTCCAGAGGAAATGCCAGATTGGACAAAGGACCTCAAGCCAAAAAAGCCAAAGTAGAGGCCTCCTCCAAGCAAAACAAAAATGTGAAGAAACAAGACTGGACTCTAACCAAAATGATGGGAAAAACAGAAGAGGAAAACATAGGAGAGGAGATGGAAGACTATCAGGAATTAAGCAGCAGCCAAGAAATTAACATAGAGGAAACCAAATCCGAAGATTTCCATCTGAATTTAGCATCAGATGCTTCTTATGGTATTTTCAAAACCCCCCTAACTATTATTCATCCCTTGCAGGGTTGTAGTGACCCTTATGCACTCACTCGGGTTTTGCATGAAGTGGAACCAAGATATGTAGTGCTTTATGATGCAGAATTAACTTTTGTTCGGCAACTGGAAATCTACAAGGCAAGCAGGCCTGGGAAGCCCTTGAGGCAAGTTGACTTAGTAATAACTGAGAATGCAGTTGCTCTAATTTTAGCTCTTTAAAAAACAAAAGCAAACAAACTGTTCATTGTTGAAATCTTTTGAAAAATAACCCAGATAATCAATTAATGGCTTCATTTAGTTTTTCCTCTATCTAATTCCTACTCTTTCCTTTTTCAGTTTACAAATACAAAAGTACGTAGACTCTAATTTACCCTTAAATTCTTTTCCTATTTCTCCTGCCTATATCAAACTCTCTTAACAATTTATCAACACACCAGAATCAATTACATATATTGTACCCTGCTTTAGGACCTCCCACTTAGTCTTTGTGGATATTCTATTTGGGTGGCCTTAGGAATGCTAGTTTTAGGTGTGTATAAAACATTTCATGTTGGCTGCACAGCCAAAGGGAGTATGTTACATTCTCTCTGCTTCTTAACAAAACTCCTCTGTTTTCATATTATGGATGAAATTTAAAGTATGTTCCTTTTGAGAGTTTATTTATACTTTTCCTGAAGCCTGACTCGCTGTGGGACAGATAAGTCTGAAACCTTTTGCTGAGACAGGTACAGAAAAACACGATCAGGAAATTAGGATCATCTTGCTTCAACTTTTCTAATATTAACAACACTTCAAATATTTTAAATATGGGAGGAGTCAGGACAAAGTTGACAGAAATAGCCCAATGTAAATTGTACACTCTGGATAAATTGATAAGATACAAAACTTGCATTTATTGTACCTTAGAGGTGATATACTTAAATGCAAAAATATTAGGAAATGTGAAAGTTAAAACTGAATGTAGTGCTAACTCTCTGCCTTCTTGAATAAGTACAATAATTGTGTGTTTTGTGACCTGAAACACATTGTTTCCTGACCTACAGGGTTTATTTCCTTATATATGGAGGTTCAACAGAAGAACAGAGATATCTCACTGTGCTGAGGAAAGAAAAAGAGGCCTTTGAAAAACTTATTCGGTAACTTCAAGTGGGCTTGCTAGCTTTATAGTACATCATGAGTTTCATGAGGGTTTTGTATGTCTACTTCTTAAATGTGATTGTTTTTCTAGCTTCTAATTGTACTAGTTTTGTGATATTAATAGGCAGTCTTTCCTTGAGAACTGATGTAATAACACCCGTCCTCTTCTGAAATACCTGCTTGGCCAAAGAGTAAGAAAGTTAACAGGTTAAAGCAGCCTTTTGGGTCCTGTTCCCAGCAGTGTACCCATATTGCTCGGGGCACTATTAATTCTTTTTCTTGGTTTCCAGACTAGTAAGTTTTGCGAGATACCAAACAACTTGTGGGGCTTTCCTGGCTTTATATAGTAGCTTCATGGGAGGGAGAGTATTGAATTATTCTGGATGGTGTCTCACGACCACAGAGTTCAATGTTTGTACACCTACTTACAGCTAGATTATGCTAATATTATATGTGTTTAGTGATTTATTCCTGGAGAAATCCCACACAGATCAGATGAGGCTCCTCGCAGAGTAAAGTACTAATCACAATGAATAAGGATAGCCAAATCTGGTCCTTAATGATCTGAAAGATAAAATAAATATAATTTTGATCACATTTGGAGGCAATCCCGAACTATGTGACTTCTCTACTGCTGCTCTACTTGTGCTCTACTGCCAGATATAACATTTTTTTATATTATTTGTCGGTCTTCTTTCCTTGAGAAACCAGACCTAAATAGCTATGAAACATAATGTAAGTAATTCCAAATGCTAGTGTTTCTCTGTTTCTAATTCTTTAGAGAGAAAGCCAGCATGGTTATCCCTGAGGAAAGAGAAGGCAGGGATGAAACAAACTTTGATCTAGTAAGAGATTCTACTTCTGCAACGGTTTCTACAGATACACGCAAAGCAGGTGAGTTCTAGCAATTCCTAGAGCTACTCACAGGGCTTGGAGTTATATACCGATACATGTTTGATAGAATTATCTAGTGTATTGTTATTTTAGAAATTTCTCTTGCATGTTCTTAATAATCCAGCTGTAGCACATTGCTATTTTGTAATCCACATTTCTGTTCTCAGAGTCTAGGAGGAGCTGCAGAATTATTGCACCCTGCCCCTTGGAGGTGGCTATGAAGCAACTTGGATCACTATAGAAATGTCATGTAGTAAATCTAACCATCTTTGCTGCTGAGTATTGTAGCAAGTCACATACTGCCCTCCTAGATTAGAGGGAAGGTATCATGAGGTGCAGTATATTGGTTTAACATTTCAAATTGATTGATAAGAGCTCAGTCCATCACCCAGGAAAGTAAATTAAAACTCTAATTGATTTCAATGGGTAAAGGAAACTTGGCCCTTCTCTCTTATTCTGAGATTTTAAAGACAGAGAATGGGGAGGAACAACAATATTTTTCTACAAGAGCAAAATGCAGCTATCACACATAAGTCAAGGCACAGGGTTGAATGAACACAAAGAAGTGGAGTGGACTCCTCAGGGCAAGGCTACATATGCTGCAGGAAGAGGGAAAGTGGCTGACTTCCCCTCCCTCCCCCCTTTTAACACCAGGAACAAGTTAGGGGTACTAATAAAAGGCTTAGATTTATAAACGATATGCAGGAATCAACTGTCCAAAACATCAATTAATAAGGGTAAAAAAGCATCAATTAGGATAGGTTAAAGTGTAACCAAATTCTTGCTTATAGTCATCTTGTGTCACATCCCTTCTCTGAACACCTGTCTGTACGTGTATAATGTACTTCAACGGCAAGCATTTCAAGGCAAGAATCTGTCTTATCTGTCCATATAGTGCCTAGCATGCTTTTGGATGACATTAAAAGGATTTTTGTTCAGAGCCTGCCATGCTGGTCCAATGTACTCGTCAGAGTATGTAAAAGTACATAGGGCTAAAATCAACCCTGGGTACATTCCCATTGTCTTCATTAGGAACTGATCCACTTGCCGTGGGGCTAAATTTGATCCAGTGTGTGTGCAGAGGCCAGGTCTGTGACGTAAATACCTTAAAAGAAATCCTCATCCTCAATAGGTGCATCTTCTCTGCTTTCTATCAAAAAATTGCAGGAAAACTCTTTCTTTTGTTGCTACTTTGACAATGTCTGTCCTTATTCCAATCTCTTCACTCTTTCTTTTTTTCTCCTTTCTTTAAAAACACAAACTCCTTGTTTTTATCTTTGCCCTGCCATCATCTTCACAGTTATTCCCCTGCCTACATCTTGGCTTTCATATCCTTCAGCATTCTCTCTCTCTTGCCATATGCTGTACTTAATCTGTTCTCCATTATGCTCCATTTGTCTCCTCCCACTTTGTTTCATACTGACCACCTCCATCCACATCTGAAACATTGGTTTGACAAACAATCTTGCTGTTTTCTTTCAAATCCCTCTTGAAAACTTGTTTCTTTCACTTAGATTTATGTCATCTATATCTTCCACAGCCCCATCTACACCAGTTCTTGGGCAAAACTTGTTTGTATTCAAGGGTGGGTTCCTCCTGCAAATATATAAAGACCCCCAAACATCTATAATATCATCAGCTATCACATTTGGGTGTCAGAATGAGCCTCATGCTAAATTGTCAATGTTCCTTGCTTTTTAGAGTTTAAGGTAAACATAATTTTCTTTGAGTACAATTTTTTAACCTAAATTTGCCCAATGTATTTAAACTGCTTTGTCTACAGATGGATTAAAATTATCAGAGTCAGCCAATTGAATCTTAATTGCTCAATCGGCATATAGTTTAAATTCCTCTCACAAGGCTCACATCTTGCAGGGCCTTCTTAGAAAATTATGTTCTGTGTTCAGTACAGCTGCATTTTAAAACTGTATCCGATTGGTGCACATTAGGTTTTTTGGTTTTTTTTTTAAAACTAGTGATAGTGATTCAACAGTATAGTAAATCCATACTACACTGGGCATCTCTGGCCGGTGAAAGGGATGATGTCCATCCATTATGAAAGCAATCAAAATATCCTTATGGTGAGATTTTTCAATTTGGGGTTTAATACCCTCTCCCAAATCCTTTGGATCTGATGTTAGTGTGCTGCTCTTCAAATTATACTACATATTGTTTTGTAGGATTTTTCCAATTTGCTAATTAAATGACAAACACTGAGAAATTGAGATTTTTATAACAGTGTTTGCAGAATTTTAAATGTGTGGTCTTACGCAGAACAAAGCAATAAATATACATGTATCCTGAATCAGAGGTCACCCATGAGAAAGAGATTCACTATAAATTGTTTATTCTTTAGGTGGACAAGAACAGAAGAGCATTCAACAAACTATAATAGTGGACATGCGAGAATTTCGCAGTGAGCTTCCATCTCTGATTCATCGTCGTGGCATTGACATTGAACCTGTTACTTTGGAAGTTGGGGATTACATTCTCACCCCAGATATCTGCATAGAGCGGAAGAGTATCAGTGATTTGATCGGTTCCTTAAATAATGGGAGACTCTATAGCCAATGTATTTCTATGTCTCGTTATTATAAGCGACCAATTCTTCTGATTGAATTTGACCCTAGCAAATCTTTCTCTCTCACTTCACGAGGCTCCCTTCATCAAGAAATTTCCAGTAATGAT
Organism: Pelusios castaneus; assembly: GCA_007922175.1. NCBI lineage: Eukaryota > Metazoa > Chordata > Testudines > Pelomedusidae > Pelusios > Pelusios castaneus. Next base: position 18,163,776 of record ML685786.1, read on the forward strand.
ATTACTTCCAAACTCACCCTTCTTACTCTTCATTTCCCAAGGTTACGTGTTCTGTGGTGTGCCTCTCCCCATGCCACTGCTGAGTTGTTTGAGGAATTGAAACAGAACCGACCACAGCCTGATGCAGCAATAGCTATGGCCATCACAGCAGATTCTGAAATTGTTCCTGAGTCAGACAAGTATAACCCTGGTCCACAGGACTTCTTATTAAAAATACCAGGTGTGAATGCCAAAAACTGCTGTGTCTTAATGAACCATGTTAAGAGCATTTCGGAGCTGGTAACTCTGTCACAGGACAAACTCTCAGAAATTCTGGGCAACGCTGTCAATGCTAAGCAACTTTATGACTTCATTCACATACCCTATGCAGAGGCCATTTCTCAAGGGAAAACCAAAAGATGATTAATAAGGCCATACTAATATGATGTCCTTTAAACGGTACGTTGATAAAGTATGTTAGGTATTTATATTAAATTTCTCTTGATAGAGACAGTTGTATCCTGCCAATGCCATTCCATCAACTTTCAACATTTCCGAGGTCTTTATTACTGAAAATAAGATTTGTGTACAAAAGGCAAGTTGTCTTTAAACGGCATTAATTACTACAGCGTTTTATTCTCCCTAGCATCTGTGCCAATTGTGAAATAGTTCAACTTTAAGTTACATTTGTCCTAGGATCTACCAATATCAAGTGCTAAAGGATGAAGAACAATCTCTTAAACAAGAGAAATTGGCCATAGACACACACACACTGTTTTGTATTGTAAAACTTGCCATCTAGTCAGTGTTTTAATACTTTGCATTTGAGTGCCTTAAATGGAAGGTATGTACATAAATTCAAAGCTGTTACTTCTTGTCACCTGAGAGCTGACATTTTTAGCATTTTTAGGTAGCACAGAATAGAAGAAATCTAATTTCTCTGCAGTAATTTTTGTATCTCACTTGTTATAAAAAAGGTACACACTTGGCAGAACTTTAAAAAAGACATTTGCATATCAGCATGCTTTTGCCCATTGGGGTAAATGCAATTTCTGATGACTAAGCACTAATGCATTAACACCTGACATTTACAAAATCTTGACTTCTGAACCCGAATAGAGTGATACTTGTTTTAGCAATTCGCAGATTTGAAACCCATATGTGCTACAGTACAGGAAAATGTATATATTTGCTGTATTTGAATTTGACATTTTTGGCCTCATTAGTTTTACTGTGCATTGTCATTTAGTGTTTACTCTTCATATAGTAAATTACTTGTGAATTTGTCGTTAAATGCTTCATTCAGGGACTCATCTATGCACCTTATTAATTGCAGGCCTTAACATGGAAAATTTTATTTACAAATACTGAATTCAATATTAAATAAGTTCTGGTTCTAGATGAAATAGAACAGAAACTAAAGCTTTGCGTTTGCAACTATAATGCTGTGCTTCTGTTGTCACTCTATTTGACTAGTTATTACAGGGATCTGCAGGATTTTAGAAAATGTGGAATATGATCAACAGTTTCCTTGCTTTTCTGAGTTTTTTAGAACCCTAACAATCTAACTCTTTTCCCCTTATGTAAAAAGGCATTCCTTCATGGCTAAATGAAAAAGCTCTTAGGCCAGGAATCATTATTAAGTGTTATTAATTATCATAAATCACTCAAGTGATTATAAAAAGAGAAGAAAAATCATGTCTTAATCTTTATATAAAGATTATGGTTGTCATGAGAATGTCTTCAATGGAGACTCCTTTAGAAAACTAAACAGTGGGACAAGCTTCAGAACCAGGACGCACATATCTATAGTTTATGTTGTTGGCTCACTATACCAGTCATTTTAGTTACCTGTCAGCTGGATCAGTTCCTTCATCTGTATCTCAGAACTGCACATGGTGAAAGTGAAGGGCATGAGAAGTATTGTGTTATAAAAATGTAACTTTGACTGTGATTCAAGTAAATTGAGGTGACAAACATAGTATAAGTAAATTAAGTATAATATTTGCTGTATGTTTAAATAAGTTGCTTTTTGTTTCTGTAGGATGAATTCAGCAATATTTTATGGCATTATTTATTTGTAAAATAGTTAGGCCCAACGACCCCATTTACAGCCTCATTATGTTAGGTTCTATATATACCTTTAAGACATGTTCCCTGCCCTGAAGATCTGATTCTGTAATTTCACCACAAATTAATTAAATGTTTTCATATAAAGGAATTAATTAATTTGTTTGAATTGTTCTTCTCTTTTCTGTTGTGTGTTTAAAATGGTCAAACTTACTTTCAGTTTGGGGATTTCTCAGTTCTAGCTCTCCGCATTTTTCAAGACCATTGTACATCTAGAAGTGACGTTAATATATAATACATTTCTAAGAGTTGCCAGTTGGAGATAAGCTAGTGACTGGCCTGTGTAATCTTATTTCTCCAGTCTGTTTTAGAATTTGCCTACTAGAAAGAGTTTTCTGGCAGAGCTATGCTAGCAAACACTGCTAGGGAGAAGCAGTTTATATAGATTAGGGGTTTTTTGCTGTTGTCCTGGGCATACAGGGGAAAAAAAAGTAAGATGCAAGGGATGTAGTTAAATTAAATCAATAAAGTTACAATGTAATTAATCTGGCTACTATCAGTAATAACTCATACAGTGGTGTTCATGATCCCTTAATCATTTCCTGCTCCCAGTCCTCTCCTTCTCCCCTCCATTGCATTCTCCTCCTCTGAGGAACTAGGGAGGTTCTTCCATCATTGTAATATATTAGAAGCCTCAATCCTGTTCAGCTTCTCTAGGAGATGTCTTCATAGTCCACTTCCCTATTCAGTTTGTAAGGGAACCAGAACCTTTACGGAACAAGTACCTCTAGTCAGTATAGATGTGAGAAGGACTGAGTCTGCAGGGACAAGGTTTACATAACCTCCAGCTCTGCAGAGGCCAATGGCTTAACCCCTCCACCCACATAGTTGATACTTTCTGCCCACTTCCCAGAAACCACCTCCCAGTCCCTAAAGAAGGGAGAGCCTTTAAAGGAGCCAGCACCATTGCTCCTGCCAGTCCAGACCAAGCACCCCACCTTGAGTCTGATGGGGGAGGAGAATGTTGCAGTATATTTTATTCCATTTCACCAAATGAAATAAACTCTACTGCCAAAAGGACCATTTCCAGATATACATGTGTCTACATTAGGGCTTATACTGGTTAGAAGTGTCATTTTTCTCTGCCTTCTCCATTTCTAACCGACATGGCTATGTTGGCAAAACTTTTAAGTGTAGACCAGACCTTGGTTTGAAGTTTAATATTATTTAACTTAATTTGCCTTTAGATAGCAAAATGCAATCACCCTCAAGTGGAGGAGTGACATTGGCAAAGAGCAAAAGAGAGGAAGTTCAAATAGAAAAGGATTCCCCTTTGTCTGACTTAAGATCTTGCTTTAAACATAGTCATAGTATAAACAAAAACAGAGTAGATTTTTTTAAAGGAGTTTGTCTTTCCAAAGAGTCCTGTGGCACTTTTAAAGAGTAACAAATTTATTTATTGCATGAGCTTTTGTGGGAGAAAATCCCACTTCGTCGAAGACGCTTTGAAGATAGGGAGCTTACAGAATGGGAAGAAATTAAATGCAGGGAAATATATGACAGAGGATCAGGTCAGGCTGTAATAGCAAATCAAAACAGGTGATGGGATTCAAACACTGGGGAACAGCATATAGAGGAAGATGAGGTCAAATCTCATGCGATAAATAAATCTGTTAGTCTTTAAAAGTGCCACGGGACTCCTTGTTTGTTTGGCTGACCTAGACTAACATTGCTACCCCTTTCGAAATTGTCTTTCCAAAGTACTTCAGTCATGCAGGATTCCAATTCTTTGACTGTAGGGTGGACCATAAAGCTAATATCAGTTAAATAAATAGGACTATTGCTATTAAAAGGATACATTCTCCAATATAAGCAAAAGTAATGGAAGACTGTTAGAGAATTTGCCTGTATGCTGATACACCCAGTGCCAGCCTTGAGACCTCATTTTTTTCTAATTGTGTTAAATCATTAATAGCAAGGCTTGTAATGAAAATTCTGACCCTGTCATAGTGAATCTATGTGTGGTTATAAAAAGATGGATGCATGATGTTCTCCCATAGATTGAGCCTAAGTTAATTTTATGGTTTCTAGAATATTCAACTTCAGAAAATGTTGCAAGGTTCTTAAGCCATGACGTCTTCTAGAGTTCTGTAGTGTAAAATAAAAAGTAATTACGTAGCTCCACTTATTCACTTCTGCCACTGTGATCATCATTTGGATGAGTGCCAACATGATCTCAAATTACATGAATCAAATCATTTTCTCTTTGATATGAAGTCTAGCTATCAGATAACTGTGAGCTGCTGTCTATATCACAGTGAAAATCTAACAACAGAGTCCTGTGGCACTTTTAAAGACTAACAGATTTATTTATCGCATGAGCTTTCGTGGGAGAAAATCCCACTTCGTCAGACGCTTTGACAAAGTGGGATTT